>VUYV01000349.1:306186-593933 GCA_008711295.1 Anarhynchus alexandrinus | reverse complement strand
CGCGGGCTCCCTCCCGCCCGGACGGGGGCCGGGCTGCTGCCGCCCTGAGGGGACGCGGGCTCCCTCCCGCCCGGACGGGGCCGGGCCGCCGGGCAGCGGCGCGGGCAGGGGTGAGGAGCGGGAGAGCCGCCGCTCTGGCGCCCGCCCAGCGGCCCTGCCCCGCCGCCAGCCCTGCCGTGCGGCCCCCCGGGGGAACGCGCTGCCCGCGGCCCCTGTCCGACAGCGGGAGATTGGCTCCGCCTGACCCGCGCCGGGTCCGAGACCCCCGCCCCGCTCCGTCCCACGGGCGCCGGGACGCGACGTGGGGCCTCTCCGGTTGCCCCGGTGCTCAGGTCCCCCTCTGTGCGGGCGCTCCTGCAGACCCACCACCACCAAGGAGAGCGGCTGGACGGCTGTGTGTCAGGGTGTCCCGCCGGCTGTGAGAATGCGTTAAGAGAAATCTCCCCGCCCGGAGTGCCTACAGAAAGTTGCCAGTAAGCACAGATTCTCCTAACGCGTATGGTGTGCAGTGGACACGCGGCTTCTCTCAGGTGCCGGACTGTGAGGAGGTGCTGAGGACGCCAAGGGAGGATCAACTCTCCCTCATTTACACAGTGCTGAGGAAGGACTGAGCTCCTTTAGGGAAATGGAGAGTTAAAGCCACAGTGGGGGTCTCCCCAAAACAAAGGTCTGTGCAAGCATGCATGGCTGTGTTTCACGGCCTATTATTTTGTGAGGGATTGCGTGTCTGCAATCTGGGTTAAAAATAACCCAGAAAGGTTAACTTGAAAGGTTATTTTTAATGTCGTTCATTTCAATGATTTGGTCTACAGTGTAGCTGCAGAATCCGAATTAGAAGTGGTGGCACTACTGAAAGGGCAGCAAGCACTATTGAGGTGGCAGAAAGGAACAACTGGAGGGACTGGAAACTAAACTGAAGACAAATAGTTTGTTGGTATTTTATGTTCTGCTCCTGGGATGTCAACAGCCACCTGAAATTGAAGGCAGCATAAATCATATCTTGACAATTTGATCCTGCAGACTCTTAGTACAGTCTTACCAAGCAGTTACTCACAGAAATAAAGAATTTCAGATTCCACAGCAAGTAATGAGGGAGCTCTGACTACAGCTTGCAGGATTTGTCCTCTGCTGACCAGAGGAACTTGAGCGACAGAAGTTCAAAACAAGACACTCCAATGTTTCTGTTCTGTTTGTAAAAGCAGTGAATGTCCACTAAGGAAAATAGTAGCCAACCGGATCTGGGCAGATTCCAAATCTACAAACCTTTAGCAGCAGGCCCGCTGGGTAACTTACCAACACAGAGGAAACTCACACCAGCTCAAAGCCTAACAGAAAGTGGGGAATCAGCCAAAACTTGCATTCCTGTGGCCAGTGTCCAATGAAAAAATGGTCCCTAGTCAACAAAGAAAATGGATTACAAGCACTTGAATAAGAAAATGCAAAGAGTTAACTCTAAAGGAGTTGTACTAAGGTTCACTTCGGTAGACCATTGTAAATATGATTTGCTGTCTTCTTGTTTAAATGAGATGCAGTGGAGAAAATAGAAAATAAAGGGAAAGGCCATGAACATGCGTTGATACCTTTAGATGGACTAATCCCATGAAAGGAGACCTGCTTGCTGTCCCTGGGAATGAGATCAGGGACTCCTGTGGGCAATTCAATTGGCCAGTCCATGCCTCAGTGTCCACTTTTGTCAAATACAGAGAAGGGGATCAGTATTTCCTTATTGTGCAGAACGATTGCAAACTTGCCTTCAGTGTGCCATGCAGAGTACATTCTATGATATGGAACAAAATAAAGGATTCAAAGGAAAGAACAAGCATGTGAATAATAAGAAGTTAGATTGAAAGATAGTGGAGTACCCTCTTCTGCTGTTCGTATAGCAGCTGTCAGGCAGAAAGGTGTACCTTTGGGAGGAGAAGGGGCAGGATGTGAGAAACACAATGTTCCCTAGGGTTCTTAGGAACAGCTGACTTGGGACAGGGATGAGAAGACAGTGCAGGCCTCCCAAGAGATTACAGAGCAGAAAGGAAGGAGCAAAGGAGGAAAACAGAGAGGTGTCAATCAGGACCAGCAAGTACCTGACCCTTGGAGATAAAATACGCAATTCCCAGTTCTTCAGTGGAGTTGCCTGGTCAATACCAGTTGAATGGAGATCTAGGAACAATGCTGAGCTCAGATTTGAAAGAAAGCATGTCTAAACCTCCTTTATCTGAGTATGTTTTTATATGACACCCAGGTCTTAAACTAAGCAACTGCAATCTTTTCATGAATCAAGACCACCACTGATAAACTGAGTTTAGAAACCTGAATTTAAAGGCTGATCATTCCCAGCACTTTGACTAAAGCAAAAGCTGGGAAAAATCTTGTTTGACCCTGAAAATGAGCAACTTTTATTTCTTTACCGTTTTTTTTTGCAAAAGTAGGCTCCTTTACTAGAGGTTTGCTTCAGAAGGAAAGCAGGTTGGTTTGTTGGAGTGTGTGTGAAATATTTGTTCATGAAAAATGTCTGTGCTGACTCTGCTGAGAAGAAATCGACTTAGTGCCAACTACAGTTCCTGTGGAAGTCTGCTAGGAATTCAGCTAAAACCAAGCAAAGCAGCTGGCTGTTGCAGAGCAGCAAGGACAAAGTCCTGCACTGAACTGAACCTGTAATCTTGTTACCCCCTTGCTCAAGCCATACTGCCACTGCACACTTCATGCTTAATGTACCTATTTTAAAAACCATTGGAGGCTTACATGTGTCAATTCATGCTCTACTGTAAGAACCAGAAGGCCAAGAAGTTCACTGAATCCAGATGTTAGAACCACATATTCACATATCATCGCAACCACCACCAGCATGGGCAGGAAGAAGAATACTGAGTAAGGACAAGAGAGAAGATAACTACATTCAGGTAAGGAGGTGGAAAAGCTGTGCAATGCATAGTCAAGGTGCAGGAAGGGGGCAGCATAATTTGACGAAATGGGGGAGGAGAGCAGTTTATGATGCAGACCAAGGCCAGCCACTGCTCTCGGAGGGATCAGCATACACCAACAGAGAAGCACAGAGGAGCATGTTCGATTTGGCAAGTCTTCCAGCTGTTCCCTGTCTCCCTCAATCTATGCTTACAACTCAGATGCGTTTGGCAGTGGCTGGATATGAGTGCTACAGGAATGGCAGCTCTTTCACAGAATTTGCCTATGAGCTTCCTCTTCACTGTGCCAAGGAGCAGGCGGACAAAGCTTTGTCTGCTTGCTTTACAGAACTAGTCTGACAATCAGGCAAAAGGAGGCTGCAGAGAGCCCATGGTGCTTGCAAAACCTCCAGCAGGAGTAGTTTTAGATGGTTCAAAGACACCATTCAGAAAAAACCTCCCACAGCCTGAAATTCAGCTCATGCTAATTGAGCACTAACTGCAGGCCTTCAAGAAAAAAATCCTTTCCTCCAGTCAGTACTGCTCTGAACATAGCAAAGACCAGAGCAGTATTTACAAATATGTATGAGATGTGTGGTTTCATGGTCTTTAACTACTGCTTTAAAGACAGTAGGTAAAATTAGCTTTTGGATGCAGACACCATTTAGAAGCGGGAGACTGTAGCTAGACTTTGTGCTAAATTTTGATACCCTAACATTGAATAATATGTCACTCTTGTTCTTCTTGGTAGTAAGTTTCAACTCAGTTTACAAAGGAACTAAAATCTTTGTGTAAAAGGAGGCTTAGGCATGGGTGGTGACATGAAGTGGAACCAGGAGTGGTGACATGAAAGTGGAACCAGGAGTTGAATCAGGTCTCTTGTACCTGAATCCCTTTCCCTGGTTACTAGACACCACTGCTCCCATTTGCTGCTGTTATACCCTAATAAACACAGGTATTTTAAAGCATATCAACGACCAAGGGTACGATGCAGTAGCAGAGCCAAGCCCATCTCATGGCTGACTGCCACTGACCTGCTCTGGCTTTCTTGCCGTTTCTCAGCTGGTGGCTCTGAGGCTCATTGGAGTTTACCTTGGCAAAGAAAGCAGAACGTTTTTCTGCTGGGTTAGTGAGCTGAATAGGTTCAATGAAGTGTTCAGTGAGCACCAGAGCCAGCTCAAGAGACTGGGCCACTTATGGCTGGGAACAGCAACAGCTGGGACAGGAACAGCCGCACCTTTCAAGACAGCAAATTCATAGATGAGCTTGACAGCCTTGTGAAACCACACACAGAGTCTTGCAGTCTTCCCTTTTGTACTTCAGATACTACATTCAATGAAGTGAGCCACTGTAAAGAGTTCTGCTCAGAAGTGGGACGCTGCTGAAGAAGAGTTAACAAAGGCTGACCTGCGTTGTTTGGGTTAGTAGAAAGGGACTAGAAATCAAGTCCTCCTGGAAGGTAGGAATTCCAGGGTCATCAGTTCAGGTGGAAAAATTGGAAAATAAAGATTTTAGTATAGCTTAGGTTATTCCCAAGAAGCTGCTTTAATGACATACCTTATTTATTACAAGCCAATCATCCCAGTTACTCCTGTTATTGCTAGATAGGAATGATCTGTGGCAAGGAGGCTTTAGAGGTAGCAGTTGATTCATTTAATTACAGATATACATATTTTTCACCTCTAATTCAAATGCTGTCCAAGCACACAAGTGCAGTTTGCCTGTTTAAAAGCAGTCCATTTGACCTAGATAACTGCTATTCCCTCTCAAGACAAAAACTCTCCTCACATTCTTTTTAAAGTTCTTTCATGTCGCAGGCTCCATGCAACACCCAGAGGTACAAAAGTTTTAACAAAATTATATTAAACAAGGACTGTAAGACCTATCATACTTGACACTGAGAAACAAAAATGAAAACAACTGACCCTGAGAGATTCTAGGACTTAGCAGTAAAAGAAGTGTTTTCTACCCAGGCTTTTGAAAATCACATTTAAAAAACAACCAGCTCAGAACTTACCTCTATGTGATGCTTGACTTAAAAAGATGCCTAGAAGAGGTCTTGTACAATAATGTTATGCACTGAAAGGTTTACACAGAATCGAAATGGAAAGAGTTATTACCGGCATTCAGAGAAAATCACTGTTTCATTACTTTCTGTTTTCCCTCCAATCAGTACTTTCCAGCCACTGCCAGTCCAGTGTGTTGCTTTAGGAGTATCTTTCAACTAAGTTCCCAGTGGAGCATCTGATATTTTTCCAAGAAAAGCTTTTGAGACTCTGAACGAACAGTCCTTTCAGTACAATCCCTGTGCCCAACAACTTTCTACATAAAAGCCCTCATTATGAATTTTGAGTCAGTGGGGTTTTCTCAATCAGTGTGTGTTGCTGATCAGGATTTCTTGACCTAGAATTGGTATTTCCCATACAGTTTGCATGAAGCCCTAAAGCACATTCAGATGCTGTGCAGGCTAATGACTACAAATGAAAAAGAAAACCCCAAAAACGCAAAAGAAAATCACATTAAAAAATGTGATTTGGAATTGGCAACACTGTAACTTCTCCCTTGGCTGCCATCTCATTAACATATTTGTTCAAAAGCCTTTTCTCTGCTTCATTACATAATTTGTGTTACAAAATCCAGATAAACACTCATTATTCCCAGGTCTCTCTCCACCAGCTGGCTGGTTTTGCCTGAGTGGGACACCGTTACGCCGGGGAGGCCGAGGCGGGTACTTACCGCGACCACCGCGCCAGAGGTGGAGGGGCCGCAGGAGCCCCTGCCCTCGCTGCCCCGTGCCCACCAGCCCTGCGCCCGCAGCCTGGAGACCGGCCGGCAGAACAATGGCTCTGGTGACATCAGCGGGACCGGCGCTGAGGCCCAGCGGCCACCGGCCGTGGCAGGGCGCAGGGCCGCGCCGCAGAGCCGCTGCCCGCCCGCAGCCCGCCTGGGTTTGGACCGCGGCGCTCGAGGGGCTGCTTCTCCCCGACGGCTGGCTCCTGCCAGGCCGCGACTGGGTACGCCGCAATATTGCAGTTGTCAGTAACATACCATCCAAGGTGAGTTCACAGGCAGGGCCGCCATGCTGCCTGCACGTTCTGCTGGGCAGGACGGGGCCATGGGGCCCGAGGGCTCCCCACAGCCGTTGCCACCGGAGGTGTGGAGGGGAGGCGGTGGCCGGAGGGCTCCCTGTGGCCCTCTGGGGGAAGCAGTGACCAGGACAGCGTCCTGCTGCCTCTGGCCTCGCTGAGGCGCTGGCGGCCGGCCTGCCCCCTGCTGCCTCCCTCCTCAGGGAGCGGGGAGCTCGCTGGGCGCCTCGGCGGGTGGCCACAGTGGGCGGGCGAGCGCGGGCATGGCGGGGCGCTGGGGGGCAGAGCCCGGCCAGGGGCGCTGGGCTTGGCTGGGATACGGTTCATTTTCTTCCCGGTAGCTGGTATGGTGCTATGCTTTGGATTGGTGCTGTAAACAGTGTTGACAGCACAGGGGTGTTTTCGTTACTGCTGAGCACCACCTGCACAGTGTCGCGGCCTTTCTGCTCCTCACAGCGCCAGCGATGGGCTGGGGGGGACACAGCCGGGACAGCCGACCCCAACTGACCGTACATGTGACGTCGTGCTCAGTGTATAAACTGACCACAGGGCTGTTCCATACCATGTGGGGTCATGCTCAGGGTATAAAGCTGTGAGGAAGAAGAGGAAGGGGGGGATGTTTGGAGTTATGGTGTTTGTCTTGCCCAAGTCACTGTTACGCGTGATGGCGCCCGCTGTCCTGGGGATGGCTGAACACCCGCCTGCCATGGGGAGCAGGGGATGAATTCCTTGTTTTGCTTTCCTTGTGTGTGTGGCTTTCGCTTACCTATTGAACTGTCTCAACCCATGAGTTTTCTCACTTTCAACCCTTCTGATTCTCTCCTGCAGCCCAACAGGGGGGAGCGAGCGAGTGGCTGCATGGGGCTTAGCTGCTGTCTGGGGTTAAACCACGACAGGGGGTCTGTGCCCTGCTGCAGGGGGGCAGAGGAACCCCTCTGCCTGCAACTGCTTCTGGCAGCTCCGGGCGCAGCCCTGCCTGCTACACAAACCAGCTACTGTAAATTAGACTTATTTGGGAAAGAAGGAAACTCACATCCTACAGTTCCTCTAAGGACTAGCACACTAATCTGTATGTGGAACTCACACTAAAAACTAATACTTGTCTGGCAACGCTGCTGTTGCTCCTTTAAAGAATTTTTGGCTCAGCGGCTGTTTGGGGTGGAGTTACTGCAACAGAGGCTTTCAGTTTCGTTTTTTTTTCCCCCTCTCTGCTTTTAGAAGAAAGAATATCCAGCAGAATAAAAAGAAAAATCATGTCAGAAGAAAGCCAGTTCTGCAAAAATTGGTAAGAGATCTTTCTGTCTCTCCACCCCTACAAAGTGCAGGGATTTGAAGAGTTTTCTAGGATTTTCCCTAGTGTTATCTAGGTCTCCTGTAACAGGGGGGTAAGAGGAAGAACCATACAGCAGGACAGGTCTATGCTAGCCATTAAGTAGTAAACAAAAATGTTTCGTATGCATTTTCACATTTCCAGGTTGCTACTTCATTGCTACTTTGCTGTGGAGAGGTTTCTTCCATATCCCCCTCCCATGCTGCATGTTCTCTTTTACGTGATATCACTGTGGGCAATTTTGCAGTATCTGGCAGCGGAGTCAGTGCATGGACCATGCCAAACCCAGCAGCTGCCTCAATTTTCCCTCGTGGCTGATGTTTCTTTCTGTTGCTATGTTTGCAGTTAAGTGATAAAATGATCATTTTTTTCAACGTAATTGGCCATCTCTTATAGGATAGAAGGCTGAAAGGGGCCATGAGGATAGCATAGCTTGGTGTGTCTCAACTAGTAGCGATGCCATTGGGCCAATTATGTGAACAAAGACTACGAAGCACTGCAATTTAAAAAAAAAGAGTCAACCTTAGAAACGTTAAACAGCCTCAATTTTATTTGGTCACAAAGAAGAACCAGTGCTTAGCCTTGCACAAAGAGAGCCTGTGCATTATGTTCTAAAAGGTTGTAGGAGATGCTTTGAATAAAGCAGTTGCTCCACACTGATCAGACTCCTGGCAGACCTACTTTGCCTAAAACTTTTGATAGATGCCTCTAACCAATTCTTAAAAACTCTGGTGACAGAGATGATGTATTCCCACAGGAAATCCATTCCGTTGCTTACCCATCATAATCATAAGAAGCTTCTTCTTGTGTCTAAAGCAGATTTCCTTGAGGTAACTTACCTTCTCTAAGAAAATTAGAAGAGTTAACTGCCCAAAGGCTTTTTTTTTGCTGTGGCTGCTTTGTCTTGATGCTGGGCTGTTCATAATTTATGTGACCTCATCCTGGCCATTCCCTCCACATCGAGTGACCAGCAGATTGATGTTGGGCAAACTGATTCTGTGGCCCAGACATGATGTCAGAGTTTGGAACAAAGACTAGTGCAGAATGCCCAAATGGCATCAGCTGTTCTGCCTTATGCATCTCCTTGAAGTAGCAGAGCTGGCAGTGTACGTGTCCTTTCAGGCAGTCTTCCTACTCTTGTAGGCCAGAAAAGCTGCATGGGCTTACCTCCAGCTGCCGTGTCCTAATGACCATCACTCTCTTGTGTCAGGCATCAGCGTCTCCTGCCACAGGGCCCACTGCAGTAAAGGCTTTGAAATGACAGGGATACAGCTCACCTCCTGCTGCCTGGCGCACTAAGGTCTCTGAGCCTGAAGTGGGGCAGTGAGGCTGACTTCCTAAGACAGGTCCCACGGGATCAGGATCCCAGGTCATGCTAGCACATGAAGTCAGTAAATCAGCTCGTGTGCACATCACTCATCTGGAGGCTGTTTCAAGGGGAGCGATGGCAGTTTTATACACCTGGAAGCTTCTTCAGCAGGTCTGACCCAAGCCCTGTTGAACTGTATCTCAATTCTTGTCACTAATGTTGTGAACATGTCAGTTATTAAAATCAAATAAGTGATTTCCCAGATAAACTTAAGTGGCTCTTCCTGAACCCACTGAGCATGGTGACATCTGTGTATCTCAGCTCAGAGGTAGCCTTCATCTGAGCAGAGCAGCTGCTTGGCTGGGCTACCTTAAATTGGTCTGCTGGGAGCCAAAGAGCTGTAAATTTTGTGATGCCTTAGATGACACCCAGAAGAGGGGCCCTTCTTTTCTTTCCACATCTATAGACAATGTAAACAACAGCCAGAGCTTTTCCTGAAACAATTGTTGGACAAATATACCAGCAGCCACCAGCAGCTGCCCTGTCCCTTTCAGAAGCATACCTGTTAACATGGCAGAACAGAATGTGTAACAAAATCCAGTCTCTAAATCTCTCATTAAGATGAATCAGAAAGCCAACTACTTATTTCTAGTTTTTAGGGACAAACTAGTTGAATTGTAGCCAGTTGTACTGGGTCTGGCTGGGATGGAGTTAATTTTCTTCACAGCAGCCCCTATGGTGCTGTGTTTTGTATTTGTGACTAAAACAGTGTTGATAATACACCAATGTTTTGGCTCTTGCTGAAGGGTGCTTGCATACAGTCAAGGTTTTCTCTTTCTTCTTTCCCCACTTTGCCCCCCTTCCCCAGTGAGTAGGCTGGGGCTGAGCAAAAGTTTGGGAGAAGACACAGCTGGGACAGCTGACCCAAACTGACCAAAGAGATACTCCATACTGTACTAACTCACGCTCAGGAATAAAAACTGCATTAGAGGAAGAACAATAGGATTGGGGTTTGAGTTTTTTTGGCTTCCAAGCTGGCTATTGTTCAAAGACTGGTTGGGCATAGGTATGCCTGTGGGAGGTGGAGAGTGATGTCATGTGCTTCACTTATTTCCCCCACCCCCCGCCCTTTCCTTCAAATATTAAACTGTCTTTATCTACAAGTTTTCTCACTTCTGCTCTTCCTATTTCCCACTCTGTCCCATCCCACTGTGTGTGTGGTGGGGTGGTGGTGAGTGAGCAGCTGTGTGGGTGCTTTGCTGCTGGCCAGGGTCAACCCACCACACCAGTTCATTTACTCATCTCTCTTTCCCATTTACATGCTCTGTAGTAAACGAGATGTGTCTGCTGCCAATTTCTCCATCCATGAGGCCCACTGCTTGCGGTTTCTCACTCTCTGTCCAGAATGTGATGAACCAGTTGCCCAAAAGGATATGAAAGACCATCAAACAGAAGCACACAAGCAGGTGAGGAATGCGACACGTTCTTCAGGGTTTTCTTGAAAATAGCAAAAAGCTCTGCCAGCACTGAAGTGGTATGTTGTCTTGGTTTCAGCTGGGAAAGAGTTAATTTTCTTTCTAATGATTGCTGTGAAAAGAATGTCAATAATACCTATTGTTTTTAGTTGTTGCTAAGTGATATTTACACTGTTCAAGGACTTTTTTCAGCTTCCCATAGAGGAATAGGCAGAATGATGAAATGGCCAATGAAATATTCCATACCATAGATGTCATGCTCAGTATATATATCTGGGGGTTAGCCAGGGGCGGGAATCTGCAATCACTGCTCAGGAGGGTGCCGATTCACCAGAGTGACCCATGTCATTGTTATTATTGTTATTTTTCATTTTCTGTTATTATTTCTATTAAACTGTCTTTATCTCAACCCACCAGGGGTTTTTTTCTCCCTTTCCCCTCTTTTTTTTCCCTCTTTCCCCCCACCCTTCTTGGTGGGGTGAAAAGGAGGTGGGGGTGAGCGAGCGGCTGCATGGTTCTAGTTGCTGGCGGGGGTTACACCACGACGTATGTTAATGGTACTGTGCTCTGTATTAACTAGATTTGGACTTCTGTAATTGTTTGACCAGAAAATCTGTAAGGATCTGATATGACCCTTCATGCCTGGTTACAGCACCTTTTGATCTTATTGCACACTCATCGTAAGAGACTAAAGCTTCCACTGTGGTACCTCAGTTTCCTCAGAAATACAAATTACAGATCAAGTATGGATACACGCTCCTAGTGCTTGTGAATTAGCCAGAGCATGCAAGTTAAATGATTTGATTAAAGGAAGATGGGCAGTACCTCATCTAACATAAACCTTGCTTGTACAAAGCTATTACATCGATGCACATTTTTAACAAAACTGGACTGGCAGAGTAATTTTATCAGGTCTTCATATAGTGAGGCAATAGCATTTTTAGTATAGCATTAAGAACCCTGTAGCCAGAGGTACTATGTTGAAGCATGAATACACAGGCGTGACTTTTTAGTCTGTTTTACCGCTTTCATTGTTTTAGTGATTTCATTGATTTCAGTTATTTAACAGAACACGAGTAGCTCTCGTGGCAAGCCTATAGAAAACGAGCATACCTCCTATGTTTTCAGAGAGGCTATTATAATTTAGACTAGCTGAATATCAGACCTATACTTTTAAGTTAAACCTCATTAAAAAATTTGAATACACGCTCTTTATTTCACATCACACTTTGCATTTCATGTGGGCTCCTTTGAGAACTGGATCTCTGCACAGAATGACAGCTTCCTGCAGAATCATCAGATATCTGTTTTCCTCAAAATCTCATCAACACAGCTCAGGCCTGACAGAGAAAAAAAAATCACCACCAGCTTGTGGATGATTGGGATGAAAATGACAGGAAGATCATGTCAGCAGCTTGAAGCTGTATTGACATATGAAAGCACTAACCATCATCCTGTGCTCCCAGTGAACTAGTGTATGTTTTGCTTGCAGGTCAGATGTAATCTTTGTCACCAAAGCATGCAGCAATACAAGTTGGAGCATCATGAGGTACGTATGGAGTGCAGTACTTTCTACCTTCTAGGCTGATCCCTTTGACCAGCCACCAAGAGTCACACTAATGGCTTCAACAACAAAAACATGTAAATCCCTGACTCCTGCCTGGACCATGATGAAACTTAAACCTCTCAACAGTTGCAGTGTTTTGGCATACCTGTTCCCCCTTGCAAATAAGTATATCCCATGGTGGTTGCTCATCCAGTTGTGATAGGACAGTCTGTTCCAGGAGATAATCTATTACTTTCTCATCTTTGGCACCTCAAGCTGATGCTCTTTGAGAGGGTCTCAAAGACATTTCTCTCCTGCCCCCACACTCATATTACCTGCTTTTCCAAAGGAGAGGTTATACAAAGCGAGAGTCATCTCTCACATGGGAGCCTTGCATGGGAACTGCATGAGTGCCAGGCCAAGGAAACAGCTAAGGAGAAGATGGGCAAAAGAATTAGCAGAGGCTGGGAAGTCAGAGCAGCCTGTCCACGCTAGCTGTAGTCTAACCATTTCAAGGGACCAAAGCAGTGAAGACATGACAGACTTCCCCTGGTGGTGGTAGCTGAAGTATTGGAATTTTCTAGGTGGGCTTGTGCTCTGTTGCTAACCTGTACTGATACAGAACATCTTCACTGCTAATGATTCCTGTTTTGCCTTATATTGCCTAAATCATCCTAAGTTAAAGATAGCCTAGATAGGTGAACTCCTAAGACAGCTAAGCCTGCATTTGGTTGTTTAGATACACCTTAAGGAGGGCATTCTTCAGCATTCACTCATTGCTCTCACCCAATGCCCTCTTTTAGTATTGATAGAAAATTTGCAATAATTTCCTCTATTCATGTGCAGACCAAGGAATGCCATGAACGAGCAATGAAATGCAAGATCTGTGAGCTTGAAATGCCCTTCAACAAGCTGCAGGAACACCTGAACATCTGTGCCAGCCGAACAGAGCGGTGTTGGGAGTGTAACAAATACATCATGTACAAAGACCAGAAAAAACACAAAGATATTTGTCAGAACAGTGGTCTGCCCTATCATAAGGATGTGAACTTTCAAACCAGTGAAGCACCCACTAATGCAACATTTATTCGCCCCACTGGTAAGCAAAATTCCTCATTGTAATGGACTGGGTCAACTCTGTTAAATCTCAATGAAAATTCTCCTGCCTTCTCCACAATTCTCAGTAATCCAGACTGGAGAGGACTGTTTAACCAACTGCAGTGAAAGGGCCAGGTGTTGCTTTCTCTTATACTGTTTATTGTAAAGCCAGAGTGGTTCCACTGAGTGGTAGCTCATGGGCCGTGTTCTTTTATGCCTCCCTTATATCCTGCAAGTGAAATTCCTTTTGTCAGAAAATAAGTGGAACTTCTTCCTCTTTCAATTTGTTGCACAGGAGAAAATATGATTTAGAATTTCTTCCTACTTCATATATAAAAAACAGTGATGCATACTTTGATCTCTTGAAGTTGAGAGCAGCTTTATTAGGCCTATGGTATTGGACAGAGTATGTCAAGACAAAAAAATCATGAATCCTGTCAATGATTCCAGAAAAGAACAGGCATCAGTAGGTGCAGTTGGTGGCAAAATAAACTATAGAGAGCAAAACTCCCTAGCAATAGAATTAGCTAGGCCAGGGTAGGAATGAAGCATCTTGAGCTGCAAAACATGGGGCTGGAGTGGAACTTCAAATATCCTGAAGTTTGCGAGGAGGGATGGGGGATTGTTTTTGAGTGGTGCCAAAAGCAAAATGTAGTCACAGCTCTAATTCCTTCTTGGCCAGTGGAGTCGGCATTCTGTGTTTCTCTAGAACCGTTGACCATAAGTGGATCTGAGCAGTCTGTCCAGATGACTAGTGTCAGTACTGTGTTTCTCTTCTTTTTTTTTCCTTCTGAAGGTACTGGTGGCAATGTTTGTCAGAAGTGCCGTAAGTCATTCCCAGATGATCAGTACTCCCAACATCTGGTAAGCACATTTGAAAATGAACAAGAGAATGGCCTGTGCTTAATTTCCAGCCAGTATGCAACTGAAGCATCACTGTGAGGTGGTGTCCACTGTCCCTCCCCATGACTCACCTCTGTCGCAAATCGCAACATACCACACAGTTGGGTGTAATGCCAATCTCACCTCATTATGCATGCTCTCTTTTAATAGAATGAATGCAGTGCAGCCAATAAGCTGACAACAGTTCTTGCTGGCCAGTCAACTTCAGAACTCAGCAGTGATCCATCACAGTCTTCTTCCTCCCTGGCTTCCTCTTCCTGCTCCAAGAATGAAACAGTGTGGAAAGATGTCCGTCCCAAAGCAAAAGAAAGGGATCAGCCATTGACCTCCAAAACCTTGCTTAAACGCCCAAAGAAGAAAAAGACTGGCTTTCCCTCTCCCACAAGAGGCGGACTTTCCACATCACCTCAAGATCTTAAAGACACCCAATCTTTTGATGTGCTGGTGACCTGTGCCCATTGCAACATTCTTCTGCCGCTTCCAACCCTTCGGAAACATGAGGTGAGAAGTGACACATTGAACTCTGCCTCCTACATGCAAAGGGCCATACCTACAGAGTCACTACGTGTCACCACACTGCTTGGGGTCCCAGTGCCCATTTCTGGATTCCACAGCTTCTTGAAATGCTGGCCGTAGGTACACTCTCTCTATAAAGCGTGGAATTTGTTAATTCCATTGACTGTTTGTGCTCACATCTATGCAAACGAGATCCATTGCCTATAGTCTGCTTGAGTTTTAGGAAAATAATAACCATGACTCAAGCCATTAATTTTAAGCTCCAGTCCTGGAAAGTCTTCAGCAACTGTCCTTATTAGCTGAAGGCTGATATTGTTCCTGCTAAACAAATAGTATGATTATCTCTCAGCTGCATCAGAGATGGAGCTCTAGATAATTTTCCATCCCAACAAAGGGACCCAGTTGCCTCCCTACTGAATATGACTGCGTTTTGAATATAATGTTAAATTTGCCTCTGATATGACTGTTATTTATTTTTCTAGATCAAATGTCTACGTTTGACATCTTTGAAAAATGCTAGGATGAAACAAAAATCAAGCTATGGAGAAAAAGGTACCGCAGAATTTCAGAAATTTAGAATGGAATTCATCATTCAGGATTATTCTACATTGGGTTAATAGGAACAATGGGATATTTTGCGGAGGAAGTGCATCTTGAAAAGCTAGTACTCAGAATATCACAAAGCTCTTCAGATTCTACACACAGTGGTTTCCCATGAGGTTGCATTAAGCAAGCATTGCTTCAGAGCCGGTATGTTTTCACTCTCTTGACTCGGAGTAACGCGTATTGTGCCGCTCAAATTGTGCTACTATGAACAGTGCAGTACCATTCCTGCTGTAAGCAGAGAGCAGCACAAAAGATTTCATAGAACAGGTGTTCTATCCCACGTCTGTCTGCTCTAACACTGAATGGAGACTTAAAGAATAGTTTCAGAAGACAAGAAGTAGAATTTTTTCTCCATAGTAAAAATTACATATTCAGTAGAAGCATTGATATAATTGTTCCAGACAATACCTCCAGTTGAGCTTGCGCTGATCCATGGGCAGTAAGTCTCTTTCCTCACCCTGCCCCAGACAGGCTGTGAATCTTAGCACTTCTCTCTTTGCTAACCTTCCCCTCTGCTTTTCAGTTCCTAAGCAGTATTGTTTCCTCTCAGTGCAATTAATTAAGTGAAATTGAAAGCAGTTATTCTCAATCTTTCCTTTTTCTACTTAAAAATGAGGTATTACTTCTCCCTGTAAAACTTTCCTCTCCTGGTAAATTAAAGAGAGAAAGCACCAAAGTGAGAAATAGGGGGTTTGTCTAGTTTTGAATTACAGGACTCTAGCCTCGAAATAAAAGTAAGTACATGGTAATCACACAGATTATTTGACTTGCATTGTGTTTTTTTATACAGTTCAACTGAGCGATGACATAGGAAGGCCGTAAAACTGAAACTTTAAAGTCACTCATAACTGGGCTTTGTTTGTTTTACAGAAGACTCTTTCTACAGCGCTCATGATTAAATCTGGAAATAGAAGCTTGTCTTCAGATTGAAGCTTCAGCTCCGCTTTAGCAAAAGGCACTGAAAGTGCAGTAGGTTTATTGACAAATAAAAGCAATATGCTACTCTGGATCGAGAACAAAGAGTGACTCAGATTTTATTCCTTATCAAGAGAGGCATTTAAAAGGTTTCACCAGACAACTGTAAAAGTGATGGGGGCTCAATGGCTGTTGTTGTTTCGAATATTTCTGGGTAAGCTTGCCTTAGGAATGTACCTTTCCCACCCGCTTCAGCAAGGAGAAGAGCTTATTTTAAAATGTTTATTCTGGGTGACAGGAATTCGGAATTCCTTGTCATGCTGAGTGCCACCAATTCCCCTAGAGCACAAGGCCAGCTTTGTCCTTACAACCCCTTTGGGTTCTTTTTGAGGGGGCGGGGGGAGAAGGCCTGGCTTATGACAAAGCGGTATTCCCTCTGCGCTGAGGCACCGCCGCGCTCGTTTGGGCGCTGCAGACCGCAGTGCCACCGTGCGGCTCTCGGTGTGTGCGGAACCGCCGCCGTCCCCCGACGGTCCCGGCGCTGCCGCCGCTCGGCGACGGAGGGCTGCGGCGCCCCGCTGGGTTAAGGGCAGCGGCATCTGGACAAAGAGACCAGCGGCCAAGTGTCCGAGGGCTGGAGCGCTCCTGGGGTCCCCCCGGCACACCGTGTGCCCACTGCGCTGGTGCGAGCGCCGGCTGCCGGCGGTTCGTCTCAGCAAGGAGAGTCACTTGTGAGCCCTGAAAATGTGAGCCTAATGCCTCTCTGAAGGGCCCTGAAAATACCTAAAACCAATCTGACTCCTTCCTTGTCCCAGGGTGAGGCGATGGCTGTCACAGCCACTTGGAATGTTGCCCTGGTCCTGGGGGTGCTGTGCTCACCCTGTCCGGCAAGGTCACCCCCGTTCCCAACTCGCTGAGCTCCCTGGGGACAAAAGGCTGTTCATTTTTGCAGCGTGACCTCTTTCTAAATTGCTGCGCTGTGGAGGGAGGGTGAAGGACTCACAGACAGACAGAGACAAAGGATGGTACGACAGCAGCAGTGCCCTACACTTACTGCAGACCTGAGGTCTGAGGGTCCATAAGGGATGTGGATCGGGTAGCACAGCGTTAAGGGTGAGAGGCAACCTTCCTTTCTCTTTCGCGGGTTTCAAAATTCCCCAGATTTGTGGTCCAGTTTGGTGTGACAGTGGCAATAGCTTTGGTCACTAGATGGCGATAAAGGATCGATGTGCCTTTCCCTGTTCCACGGGAACGTTTGTAGGAGCTTGGCAGAGATTTGCCCTGGAAGAAAGAACTGGAAGATGCCAGAGAAACCATGAAAATAAGTTTGCAATCATTCTGCTTGGTAATGAGGATTTGTTTTGTTATTGTCTGCTGCTTAAAAAAAAAATTAGATAGGTTGTATTTTCCGAGCAGAAAATGATTATGATTTTAAATGATTAAAAGTATAATTCTGAGTAAGAAAAGGAAGCTCAACCTTGCCAGAACAGGTACTCAGAGAATATGGCACCATGGCATCATACTCCCAAAACACTGCTGATGTTTCAAATACACTGGGATTTCAGTGATTTACCCTGAAGCTTAAGACACATTTTGATTCTTTAGCAGTGCCATGAGGCAATCCATTTCTGTATGACCCTCCTTCCCTGATAAAAGCTTACCTACATGCCTCTGCACACATTTTTTTTTAAACAATCTTTTTCCTTAGTGGAAACTTTAATGCGAATCTATGAGGTACCAGAGTGAAGCGCACCTTGTGTTTGTCCAGTTCCATGGTGCTGTATGCTGGTGGCTTCTCCTCCACTACGCTGTGTGTATCTTAATCTTGACTGAAGGTTAATCTCCTTCGAAGGCAGGAGTTCTGTTTGTACAAAAAATTGCAAAGCCAGCTGGCATATCCTACTCCCATGTACTGTTGTGATTTGAAAGCAAGTGTTACAGTAAGCAGAAGGAACTAAATGAAGAAATTAAACTGACAATATACCCTGCAGTGAGCTGATGGGGAGAAGCTGAATGACCTATTTTTGGATTTGCCCACTGCTGCTTCTCAGTGGTTCCGTTGCAAAGGACAATGCGGGATCTCAGTACTTATCGCTGTCTTCTATGGGATGTAGATTTTCAATAATCCAGAGGGTAAACGTCAGCTGTTAAGAGCCAACACAAGGCCCTCATAACACTTCAGCATGTTTAAAGAAAAAATAAGCAGGATATTTTTTTACAAACCATACCCAACTGTGTAACTTGCATCATACCTCATGATTGAAAGTCCTTCCTTTGCTGTTGAAGGGCTTTCTGGGTTGCTTGAATTGAGTTACATTGAGATAAAACTTGGCAGAAACTTCAGCCCAACTACTTTTTTGATTATTTAGAAAAAAACCCCATAAACCCAAAATAAACTATTAGATAGATGACCAGGACTGGTTATCTCCTCTGGTATATGAACATTTTTCCCAGCAATTCAGAAAGTAATGCAGTGAAAGTGCAAGTAAACAGCGGGGGAGATTGAGTGTTAAAAGTAAATGAATTGGGTGACTGCCGGTAATTTCACCTGTGTATTTCTTTGATTTCAGAAAGTCACGTCTCCCACAGTCCGCAGGCCTGGATGCTGTCTTCGCCTGGACGTGTGCAGAAGTGGGCAGCTACTTAGATCAGTTCTTATTAACAGCTGTCAAGAACAATCTTGTTCCCTGGGAGACAGAAGAACATGTTAAAAGGAAAGCAGCGTTATATATAGCTGTGCATCCTTATGTGTCACGCCATTTCGTTCTTGAAGCGTTGCTGGCGGATTCCTCCTTGGATTTCATGCAAACTCTTTGATGCAGGCCCCTTACAAGGTGCTGGTGGGGAGCAGGTTGATAAACACGCCAGTCAGTCAGGCCAACAGCTTGGTTTGAAAAAGAAAATATCAATAACATTATCTTGGCTTTGTAACAAGGTGGCATTTCATTTCTGCACCATGAAGTATAGTGGTAGCGGCTGTGACTGATGATTGCGAAGGCCTGGCAAGCCCGTGGAGATAGTTAGTGGAAAAATGTTCAAACTGGCTGTTGGGAAGTTGCACTTGTAGCCATCAGTGTGAGAGAGGCAGCCGGAGGTCCGTGGTGAGTTCTGCAGTGGCTGATTGCACTAAGGATACGCTCAGCCCTTCTCGGAGTTTCCCCGAGACCGAGCCTCAGTGCAGCCTGCGTGGGTCATGATGGCGCCTGGGTCCCGCGAAGGCAGTAATCGCCGTCTGGATTACTCCAGCGAGCAGACTGGGGACTGTCTTGCAGCTGCGTGCCATGATGGTACCTGCTCTGTAAGTGTTCACCTCTGTGGGCAAAGAAAGGGAAAATCAGGTCTCCTGTCTGAATCAGAGGATGTGACTGGCTCCTAAAAGGCTTTTCAGTGCGTTTGATTCTGCTGCAGTGCACATATTGTGATCTAGGGAGAAATGGGGAAAGAAACTCATCAGTATTTGCAAATCAGTAGACCACGGTGAGATTAATCTCCCGGAGCTGCAGATGCCTACAGAGGAGATGGCTGCGGTGCTGTAACTACCTCAGGCCTTTCAGACCCAACAAGGGCCCTGGGATGTGATTCTTTTGGCCCATTTTAGACATTTACTTCAAGATGAGGCAGTTGATAGAGTCATAGAATCATAGAATGGTTTAGTTTGGAAGGGACCTTGAGGATCATCTAGTTCCAACCCCCTGCCATGGGCAGGGACACCTGGAAGAGCCTGGGTTTCTCTGTAGACTGCAAAGGGTGTCTGGCTCAGTAACAAGCTCAGATGTAGACCTCTGCATGTCTGATGAATCACACCAAAAATACTACAAACATTTGAAAGAAGGGAACTGTTCATCTCAGTCATTTCCTAAGACCAGTCCTTTCCACATCAAGGCAGGTGTCTTCTTAGGTAAAGCAAGGAAGAAATAAATGGGAGATGATTTATCAATTACAGGTTAATGTGTGAGTAATTATGGTTGTGTGAAGCCTTCATGACCAGAGTAGGTTTGATGGGTGCGTTTTGAATCATGCTCATCCGCAAACTGTTATACAAAGTGCACCGTGCAGCGTTCTCCCTGCGGTGCAGCCGGCAGAGGCTGAGCGGCCAAGTGGCGTGGCTTCGCTGTTTCTGCATTGCTTCGGCCTCATTCAGTTATGTGCTTAATCAAAGAACTAATGGCAAATTTAGGATATTGGTCTGTGAGGTGCTGTGCACGCAGATAATGGGTTCTGCATTTTGTCAGCTTTCTGCATTCATTATTTTCTTGTGGTGGACCTGACTGAGCAAGGGAATCCCTTCACACAGTTCAGGAGCGGTGGTTTGTGCTCACTGATGCTTGCAAATTAAGGACAAACGTCAGAAGGGGAATAACCACCTTCAATATTCTATGTGGGCACCATAGCAGAAGCAGGTCTTTAGGAAGGACTTAAATACAGTTGGAGCAGAGATTTTATAGAGCAGTTGCGGGAGGGGGAAGTTAAACCATGCCTGAAGTGTCACACTGAAATGAATATGCTGGAATCTGAAGAGGGTCTCATTTCCCTAAATATTTCTTACACAGAGTGTAGACAGTCAGAGAACCCTTATAATTTCTTTCTCTTTTTCTTCTTAATGAAACTACTATAAATAATTTCCATTTTTGGGACCCCAGAAGCAGGCAGCGGCTGCAAGTGGGATGCTGATGTAGCAGTGCAGGGCAGAGAGGGCTGGAGATGGACACAGGTGAGTTTGGGGTGACAGCACCCAGTGACGCCCACCACCCGTGGCATTTCTGGAGCAGAGGTGCTAGCTCTTTCAAGGCAACAAAGCAGCTTGCTCTCAGGTCACAGTCTTTGTGTCGTTTTGCATGGCTACAACACAAGTCATTTTAGTCACTGCAGTTGGCTGAATTGACCATACGCTTTGTGAAGGGGTCCACTGAGGTGGCTGAGGAGGTCCTTGCTGAGGGACGGTCACCCTTCCCAGTGGCACAAGAACCACAGGAGGGAAAAAAGGGCAGATCAGGAGGTGATTAAAGACATGTCACAGCAAGCATGCGCAAGGGACCCGGGTTCAGGCAGCAAGGGCAACGGCAGTTAAGATATGCCTCATTTCCAAACGCTCGTCCCCGTAAACTGTGCAAGTTCTCCACACGTAGGCTGAGTGTGTCTACATGTGTGTAATATTTACAGATGTCTGAAAACACATATATACATCCTCTCATCCTGTGTAAAATATATAAACATCGGTGCACAAATAAATATAAAAGGTTATGTTTCACCAATCTTTACAGTTTTCCTTTAACTGAGATAGGATTTAAAACAAGAGCCTCTTTCAAGCATCTGTCTCAATTTCTGAACTCTCTTCATGTTACCTATATTTTTCTCATTGTTAAGATTTCCAGTACCTCGTTGTTTAGAAACATAGGCATCTCTTTTACTTCTGACAGCAGTTTGCCCTGGGGCTGAGGGCCGGTAGGAGCCTGGGGGACCAGGTGGTGTGAATTTTAGGCACTCAGTTTCTGGGGATGGCTGGTGCAGGTGAGAATTTTGTGGCTGGGATTTTCATGCAACATGTGGCAGCAATAAATGGTGATCACACAGATGGAGAGGTGCTGCTGCTTAGTATTTTAGTACTAGTATTTTTGAAAAATTGAATCCATGTGATAAGGAAAGCTGTAATATACTGATAAAGACCAACCTGAAATACAAGAAACACTGGAGGTTTAACTGTGCAGTGAAAAAGGCAGCATTCTCGTTCTTCTTGTGGAATTTCACAGACCCCAGTGTCAGGGAGCAAGAGGCGCCAGCCCAGTGCTGTTGGTGGGCGGGCGGAGGGTTAGAGCCGTTGGGGGTGTTTGCAGGTGTGGGTGGAGGCTGGTCCTGGCTGGGCTCAGCTGTGGCCACGGCTCACCCCGCAGGGACGGGAGGTATAAAAGGGAAGAGAGGGGATGATGTGTTCCTTTGGCACTGCTGCAGGGAGGAGGTGCTTGTTGAGCAGGTATGATCTGCGTTCAGGAGTGGGGTGCCGGTGTTGCTAGCGGAGAGCGGGCTGGGGGCTTTCTGACTGAAGTGTTACAGGAAAATGAAAAGCCATCTTAGGGACTAGATGACCTCTGCTATCTCTCTGTCTCGGCTTCTCTTTCTATGGTCTGTGCTATCAGAGATTAATTGCCACGGGTGTGTGAGCTGAAGAGCCACAAATTCAGCCTGTTGGAAGATCCCTAAGCGAGAAACAGCAGTGGGTAGTTTGAGTGCTGGTGTCTGTGGTGGTCCCAATGAGCCGATGGCCGGACACGCAGGCAGTGGCAGGACCTGCCCCGGCAGGTGCTGGGTGGGCATCTTCCTGCTCTGCTCTTTCAACACAAAAGCGTCACTTCTTTTTCTTTCTGTGAAATGGATGCTGCTACTCCCACAGGCCTGCACAAGATATCAAAAACTGGTTTCCCATGACTAGAGGCAGTGCGAGGAAATGAGATTTTATGCTTTGTGTTATATTTGGAGATCACAGAGGGGGAGGATGGGCCTATAATACCATAAACTGCTGTATCAAATTTTGACTGGGGCACAGTTTCCTCTAGTACCTCTAGACATCCCCTCAGAGGAGAAAGGTGGTGACTGGACTTGTTTCTAGTAGTCCATTTGCCGTGCCCAAAATAACTTTTTCCTACCAAATGCAAGTTTCATATCTCTTCTTGATTCTTAGTTTGTTCTGCCTTTACCAGCCAGAAGTTACTTGTCCCTAAGGCTCGAACTTCTTGAAAGTTGGTTGTCATTGCAATAGGTCAGATTACACTGCCCCACAGGGAATTTTCCACAGAAGTAACTTGTCTGCTGTGCAGAGCTTGGAGCACGGTGCCAGCACTATCAACATATTAAAAGTGCTTTTCAGGAACAGGGAATATGTTTTCTATAATGACTTGCAAATGTGGAGAGCTGGTGTGGGTGTTAAAGGAAACATTGAGTAGAGGTGAAGGTGAGGAGTGAAAATTGCTCTTTGAGAAGTAGTTTGTGATGGTTAGTAAGAGCGGCCGGTGCACAGATCAGCGCTGGGCTGGTTCTCACCTTGGGTTGTTATGCAGAGGTGGTTGCAGCTGCATAGAGATTGTCTTGAAGCAAGACTGAAATAAACTTCCTTCTTTTTGTTTCTTCTTTCTTAAACAGCTTGACAAAAGGGGGGCTCTGGATAATGCAGATGGGGCCATCTGAGCGGCGTGCCCTGAACAGTGAGACCACATGGACGCTGCCCTGTGGGTGGTGTGTCCGTGCCCTGGGATGGTCGCTGCCGGCCACCCTGCCGTGTGCCGCTCGGGGATGACTTGGACCTGGCCACAAGGACACCAGTGGAGCAGCAGCAAACTGGTCTGCAGAGTTGGCTGTGGCTCGTGGCGGCAGCAGAGGTTGGTGCTGAGCGTGCGGGTGCGTGTGGGGTGCAATGGGAGCAGCGAACGGGCACGGGCCACCACTCACCTGTGCTGCTTCTTGGCAGGATGAACTGCAGGTACTGCAGAAACACCCATAGGGCTTCTGCTGTGATGCGAGGAAACTTGTTATATTTAATAGCTGTTATTAGCTTGGAGAACCTGAGCCATCTTTTTCGTTCCTTCTAATTACTGAGCTCTTCAAGGTGAGCTGGGAAAGAAAACCCCTTACTCAGATTAGAGGCTACAGCTCAACTGAATGTTGTATTTTTGTGCAAAAAGCTTGAATTTCCAGCTAACACATAAAAAACGATTGAGAGGGTTTTTTTTAGTTGACAACAAGGCTGGTTTTGCCAGTTTGAGAATTACTTTAGTGAGTAATAGAAAATTGCTGTGAAAAACAGCTCTCTGCGCAATATCTGTTTAGGTGAAAATTCAGTTTTCCAGCTAGGTCAACTTGTGAGTGCATTTTTCTAATTTGGGAAAGCAGCTTCTGTCATTAGGTGCTGACACCAGGCACTGAGAACACGCGTTTTCTGGTCTCTAACACTCAGCTGTGCTGCTTTGGGGGCATGAAGGAAAACATGTGTAGACTTGAGTGGGATTTGCTCATAAGAGCTGTTACAGAAAAGGTTTTCAACATTTGCATGAATTCAAATTATGTGCTGCATAAGTTTTCTCTGCTGTCGTTTTTGAATAGAGATACTATTATGCCTTTTTGTGACCTGTTAATTTGGTTGAAAAGCTGTTTTTCAAGTAAAGGGTAGGCTTTTTTTTTCCAGTGCTACTTAGAAAAACATCACAGGCCAAGAGTAATCATAATAATTGCTTATCCTTGAAATTAGTCATGACACTGGCACGTTCTAATGATGTGCCTTGGTTTTGTGCAGGAAGCCTTGTGGTGGGCGGAGGGGGAGGGCAATGCAAATTAAAGAAAATCAGTGGGGAAGATGTGGAGTGCTCTGTAAAACACTGATCTCTAGCCCTGAGAGAAAACGGTGTCTGTTGTACAGAAGCCTTATGGGTGGAGGAGTAGATTTTAAATGGTCACTTCAAAGGCTGTGAAAGTTTTTTACACCTTTGTTCTTTGAAATCCTCAAGACAATGAAAAGTTGGTTTTAATGTGTCTCATTGCATGAGCAGTAACCAGATGAGTGGTGTCTCCACTGGTGTGCCATCCTCAGATACCAGCGTGAAAGTCCAAGCTCTGGCGAGGGATGGCAGTGTTTTTCGGAGGCTGAGATGTGTTATTTCTGGGGAGCATTAAGAGCTTTCTGTGACAGACACTGTTTACAGCGAGACTTTTGAGTGATGGTGAAGGACTTCCTTTACACAGGTCGCACTACCTGCAGGGCAGAAATGGGGTGGTTTTGCCGGTGCTTCTCTGACTGGAGGTGTGTGAGAAAGATGAGATGACACCAGTGACATCCACGTGTTGGTGACTGCTGGGCTCCGCGTGCTCAGGCGAGCAGGGAGCTGGTTCCACTGCAGATGGGTGGTGGGACCCGTTCCCTCTCTGGCGCCCAGGCTGGCAAAGGCTGGTGTATTTCATGCTCTCCCATGTTTTGGTGAAAGGTTCAGCTGCTCCCTGTTGAGGAGGAGTGTTCACCTGGCTGAGAGCACAAACCTGTGGGTGACGCTGGGGCTGTGCCTAGCTGGGATCCTCAAGAAGCGGTTTTCTATATGCTTCTTTATGCATCAAAGAAAGGAAGTTGTTCAGACTGGTTCACTAAGACAGCAACAACATAACATCAAGGGAGGATGGCTTAATCTCAGTTTTTTCAGACAGGGTAGCTGTAAATCAAAGGGCAAAAATCATTCTCTTTAAGCAGAAGTATTTTGCCAAACTTCATTGAGGAAGGGTGTGTAGAATATTTTTCCAAAATCTGTTGAAGATGACTATTTTAAATACCAATTAGATTTCCTTAAATTACTTTCTCAGTCACTGATGCCTAGTGAAAATATATGTTATATATATATAAAAGCATATTTTCTGAGATATCAAAACCTGTAGGCATGCATTTTCAGTCTGGAGAGGGCAATGAAATGTGAGAAAACAAGATTTTAAACTGAGTTGACTACATATTTTTTTCATGCAATACCAAGCAGATAAATGTAAACACACATCAGAACACATAAAAATGAATCCCATATTGAATATTTCATTGGAGAAGCAATAAACTGCACTAAAAATTGATGAATGGCAAATATATTTTTATTTAAGCATTTATTTTTATGGCATTAACAAATAGAAAAATATATGGAAGTATGCAAATAATTTCATAGAAACATTCAAATAAAATGAACAATATCAAGTTGCTCATTCTTCATGGAGATTTTCTGCTTCATTATTGTGGACATTATTTAAGTACATATAACATGGCTGGTAGAAACACTGGAAATAGATTTAATTCTTCAAAAGCCTGAGCCCTATTGAGAGTTTGAACTTTTAAAATGTTGGAATAAATCTGCTTTATGTTGCTTTTCTGACATACCTTTATGCACGTGTATTTTATTATAGGGTGTGTAACTGGATCTTCTTTATATATTTTTCTTTAAAGTTTTATTTTAAAAGTCAAAGAAATAGTGTTAACTGTGATAAGTAGAACCTTGTATTAAATACACTTTACCAGAGGATGACTGTCTACAGTAGGAGTTTGAACTGTTTATTATGGACTACTACTAAGCAAAAAATGGGACTCTTGTCCCATGGCTGCTTGAGTTTTCGGAAGCCACCACGCTGTCGGTGGGGCCACCGAGCTGCCTCCGCGGGGGCAGTGACCCTGTGGGCTTATACCTCCCCGCTGCTGGCAGGGATCCGGGTTGGGAAGTGCCATCGCAGCCGGGAGGACAGCTGTGTGCCAGCGGTGCTCGTGTCCTAAAGCGGAGGGGGGGACACAGGGAGTCAGCCCGGACACCGCGATGAACAGCGGGTGTGTGGATGGACATTTACGGCCTTTTGTCTGATGAGCTGTTCTTGCTGTGCTGGGGACACTGTAGAGCAACAGTTTGTGATCTTTCAGTATCAAACTCCCCAGCTGGAAATGAGATGGATGGGGTAGCTTGCTGGTTTATTAGCTTTTAATATTCCAGTTGCAATTATTTCCAATGAGTTTATTTACATTTGTAGTTTACATTTTGACGGGGGGGAGGGAGGAGCGGGGGGAGAAAAAAACTCTTCCTCTGTTTTATGAAGGAACCTATGCAGGAATGAGGCAGATGGAAGAGGCCATCTCTTCTGCTTTTCTTCCATTAATTACAATTTAAAATGTGATAACTAGTTTGTCCTCTCACACTGTTGGTGGGGATTATTTCACAGCTGTCCCTGCTTCCAGTTGTAATAGAGGTACAAAATGCTGGCACTTCCTAATCAGTTAATTTGTGAAAAGAAACTTCACACCCATTTCTGTTTTGCCTTAGATGAATCTTCCCACTTTGCCTCTCTGTGAAATAATCTATTCGGTTTAATATTAGTGTCACATCACTGGATTGCACATAATTTCTCATCACACTGTGGTGATCTGCAGAGCGCTGTTTGCTCAGGCTGGGATGTGGATTATGAGCATCCCAGCCAGGGAGACATAAATGAGTCCTAACCTAGGAGACACTACAGAGACCTTGTCATAGAGGAAGCTGTCGAGGCATCAACATTTATAAAATGTCCGAGAGTCTGGAGAGATGGAAACCGTCCCAGAGCTTTGTCCAGAAGGTCAAAATAAGGACAGAAGTTCAAAAGAAAGGATGGATGACTATTGTACTCTATTCATATAGAGCAGATTAGATTTAACAAAACCCCGTCATGTAAGTTCCTAGAAATCACAGATTTCATTCTAGTGTCATTAATTGTTTATTTTGTAAACTTTGCATATTTGTCCATAAAGGTCAGTTGGTCTAGTTTATATTTAATATTTTTATTATTTTTAAAAATCCTTTTATATATTCTTTTTATTTATATTTGTTTTATTCACTCATAAAAATAAATGATGTGGTCGGTGTGCAGGTCTGTGGTCAGCAATGGGCTGCCCATCGTGTGGGCACAGGTGATGGACACCCGAGTGCCGGCTGTCGGGCCGGGCACACGCGCTGTTTCGCTTGCACTGAGGACGGTACAAAAAGGTTTTGGTCCGAACGTGCTCCTGCTGCAGCGCTGCCAAATGCTGCCTGAGCTGCCTCCGGCTCTGCGGCCTGACTGCCACATGGCCTTGCAGAAGTCCTCTAAATTGGCAAAGAAGCTTCTTGCCTTCCTGCAAGTTTGCTTTTTCATTGCTAATAATAGTTCCTGGGCTTTATCTTCCGCTTGATGCTCAAGCTGTATTTCTCTTTACATCACCATAATTAATTTATAAGCTCAGAAGTGACAGATAATGTTTATTATGGAGATGACTTCCTTGAACAAGCTCCCTGAAATAACCTCCAAGGATTTGTAAGGAACCTCACATTTGGTAATTAATTATGCAAACCTACTTTTAACATATCTTCAGGTAATCAGAACAAAAGAAGACAGTTGTCTTTGTTAATTATCATGAAAAATTACTTATGAATATTGTAATTATGCACATTACTGTGTCTGCTGTCACTCATGGCGGGGGTACCTTTAGGCAGTATTATTTTCCTCCCATTGTCACTGTAACAAAGGGCTAATGAAAAGAAAAGGGCTGAAGTTAGAGGCGCTGTAGTTTAATTTCAGAAAACATTATTTGTTCGTTCAGATTGGAATTGGAAGCTTAGCGCAGCGGCACCAGGGGAAGTGGCTGTGCTGCCCCACCGCCTCCAGAAATGGTGCTCCAGGGCTGAGCGCAGGGGTATCAGCAGGCAAAAGCCCTGATGTCCACCTGTGCCGAGGTCCTGCGGAGGGATGTCTGCCCTGTGGGTGGTGGGAGTGCAGTCACACTGGCCATGCGGCCACCAGTGCCTCGAACCAGGACAGACACTTTCTGTCCCCTGGATTAAAGCAACACACCAGGTAAAGCAGAACTTTTCCATGACCACTTCAAATTGCTTTTTTTAAGTGTTTGAGAGCACTTCCATTTATCTTCGAGATAAAGCTGCATCTACCCATATCAACTAAGAATTTGCCTACTAAGTTTTACTAAAGTGTGTTCACAGGTCAGATTTTCTGTAAGGCAATGAAGTCACAAATCTGAAGGTCCCCTGGCCAGTTCTTGAAAGCTGGACAAGTGTGACAATTAATTATGGACTCAAATTCAGCTTTCTGGCACTTAACATGGCCAAGTGCCTTGTCCTTCTGCAAAAGCAGATGATCCATCAGAATGGGCCTGCTCAGCCTTTGGCCCTCATTTCTTCTCCAGCAGACAGCTGCTAAAGGAATATTGCCATTAAATTAACTGAAGTTTAAAAGTTCACTTTACAGTTGCTCTTTATAGCACAGAGAATGTCTTTGAATTTCCATAGCTTGACACTCACCAGAGGTCAATAACGTATCATTAAATATCTTTGTATGTGCTGCTAATACATGTTTTTTGCTCTATCTAGTACTGGAAATGTTAAATGGTTTTGATGCCTGATTACAGGCACGCATAAAGATCTAAGCTCCACCTTTAGCCTGTGCTTCCAAGACCCAGTTTTCAAAGACACTCTTGAGTTAGCCTGATTGAACACTTCAGTGAAATAATCTCAACACGCTACCTGCTTCCCCCTTTTACTTCTTACCAGTGTTCTCTCTGCGTGCGTAAGTGGTGTAACTCCTTGAAACGCGTGTCTCTGTTCCACTGGAAGCCTGATTGAAGATGGTGAATTTTTGTTTCTCTTTATTATTTGTATGAGTATTATGCCTTCCCCCCAGCTGTGCTGATGGCCCCATCATGTTCAGGAGTGTGTAAACACAGGAGGAAAATGATGCTCTGAAGAGCTCATCCAAATACAAAAGGCAGGAAAAAGGTGGGAAGAAGGAAAATTTTTTTCTACCTCTTGTAGAGGTGGAGAGCTGAGACCGGGAGCTGAGACGCACCAATCTCATGTGCATTTTCTGAGGTCAGTTGGAGAACGCAGCAGATCCAGGCTTTCGGCTCATCTCTTTTATGTGAAAGCCAGAAAACAGGATAAAAATGTACTTAAAATATGACCTTACTTGGAGCATTTTACAGAAATTAAGTTCTCGTGCTTTTTGATGAAGACTCTGGCAATGGGTTTTATTTGAGTGCATTTGCATCTTATGCTGCAAGATTAGGGCATGACAGCATGTGTTTTCCATTTTGGTTTTTTGTTGCGGGGGGGGGGGAGTGGAGTGGAGTGTTCTCTGCCACTTTCTAAAATCCAGAATGGAAGTGGTGAATAATAGTCATGACTGAGTTCCAAATTTGAAAACTGGAGGATGGAGAAATCGCCTAAATCTCCATAAGGTTGCTTTGAATTCTTGTTTTTAAATCTACCCCTATTCCCAAGATATTTAAAACTGTAGAGACAGAGAGAGACACACACAGAGAAAACTGGTAGGAACACAAGAGCTGATGCTGGTGCTTGATTTCGGAACCTGACCTTAGCGACTTTGATCTCTGTGAGCAAACCTGCTTCACAGATATCTGCAGGTATATTCATGGCAGGGGGTTGGAACTAGATGATCTTTAAGGTCCCTTCCAACCTAAATCATTCTATGATTCTACTGCTGCCATCCTGTACATATCATTTTACTGTCATGCAATTAGAAGCTATAACTATGATGCCACTTCGGCTTTGTAGTTTGCCCTTTTAATTTTGTCTGTTGCTATGGTAGCAACAAATGATTGCAATCACTGCTGTTTATATTGCAATCCAAGTCACACCAATAGAGATCTTGGAAATGAAACAATAAAAATCTGACTTAACTGTATACTGTATTTGTTGTTGTATATAATAGGTTGTTCAAAATAATCAGGATTTATCGAAATCTTTTGTTCCTGAAGCATTTGGAAAATTCCTTTAACTAAAGGGTTGTCAAATGATAATTTATTTTCAATATATACTTACCCAGAGCTCTTCACACAGCTGGACAATATTTCTTTTGCACTGTTTCCTGAGTATATCCTTGAAAATTATTATTTTTGATAGCCTTTCTAGTTTTGAAGAAAGGCTGCTCTTATTTTTTTTTACCTTGTACTAATCATAGTAGTATTTTAGGTCTAAAATAATACATCCTTAAAAAGATAATTCAGTACTTTCTGCCATGCTTTGTCTGTCTTGTCAATTTAGGTTATACAGGCTTTTTGAGGAAGGACTGTCTTTATTTTGTGCAAAGACTTATATAAAGGAACTTCTATGAGCTACAACATGAATAAACTGTAATATCAAAGAGAATGGACTGAGAGCAGCCCTGAGGAGAAGGACTTGGATGTGTTGGTTGATGAGAAGCTCAACATGAGCTGACAATGTGCGTTCGCAGCCCAGAAAGCCCCCAGCACCCTGGGCTGCATCCCCAGCAGCGTGGCCAGCAGGGCGAGGGAGGGATTGTGCCCCTCTGCTGCGCTCTGCTCTGGGGAGACCCCCCTGCAGTGCAGCCTCCAGCTCGGGGGGTCCCAACAGCAGAAGGACATGGAGCTGTTGGAGCGGGGCCAGAGGAGGCCCCAGAGCTGCTGCGAGGGCTGGAGCCCCTCTGCTGGGAGGACAGGCTGGGAGAGTTGGGGGGGTTCAGCCTGGAGAAGAGAAGGCTCTGGGGAGATGTTAGAGCCCCTTCCAGTGCCTAAAGGAGCTCCAGGAGAGCTGGGGAGGGACTCTGGATCAGGGAGGGGAGTGATGGGATGGGGGGAACAGTTTTAAATGGAAAGAGGGGAGATTTAGATGAGATATTAGGAAGAAATTGCTTCCTGTGCGGGTGGTGAGCCCCTGGCGCAGGTTGCCCAGAGAAGCTGTGGCTGCCCCATCCCTGGAGGTGTTCAAGGCCAGGTTGGACGGGGCTTGGAGCAGCCTGGGCTGGTGGGAGGTGTCCCTGCCCAGGGCAGGGGGGTGGAACTGGATGAGCTTTAAGGTCCTTTCCAACCCAAATCATTCCATGATGATCAGTTTCTGATTTTGAACGTCACCTGCTGACCTTTGAAGGAGTTGAGAACAAGAGAGATAATAGGAGACATAAAGAAGGCTCATGAGTTGGTCCGGTGCCCCTGAGGGGACCAGTGGTCGGCAGCCAGAGCAGGGCAGCTGGTTGTGCCATCTGCCTGTGCTCACCCATCAGTATTGCACTGCCTCAGAGTTGATTTTGGGGACCTCAGCACTGCCATTTGTAAGGGAGTTTAGCTAGTATTATAGGAAAACAGTGTGAAATCCTATGTTTCTGAAGTTTAGGGTCTTTTTTTTCTGTAGATTCCAGCTGGGAGAAGATTGTTCTTTCTGACTTCTTCAGTTGTGGAGGCGGAGGGGCAGGAGGCACATGGCAGCGGGGCTTGTGTCTCTGCCGCAGCAGCAGCTGGGGATGGAGCATCGCCTCCTGCTCCTGTCCGCAGCAATGGGCCAGAGCAGAGCTCGCAGGGTGTGCGTTTTACTTTCTGTGTGGGTAAGCTCTAGTACCTGCTCTTCCTTCATACGCAGAGCTGTGGCTGCGCTCTTCAGGTGTCTGCTGCCCAGACACAGCAGTCCCTGGGGCTAACGTCTGCTCCGAGGTCTGGAGAGGCTGAGACTCCTCTATTGGGTGGTGTGTCTTTTCCTACAGAAAGTTGAATCTAGACTGTCTAAATAGGAGGCCAGTAAGGCAATTTGCTGTTTAAATGACCCAATGCACATTGGGCATATTGAAGAAAAAAGCCATTTCCTAGTGACTAAATCTCATTAAAAAACCAATTTTCCAATCAATTACAATGCAATTTAGCTGCTAACTGTTTAATTATCAAAAAAGAAGCTATTTTGTTCTCTGTTCCTCTATTTATGAACCATGCTTTAAAAATCTCATCTTCAGAGTAGCTGTTTGGAGGAATGTGACTGCTCTATTGATGCAATTATATTAAAGTTTTCAGTTCAATGTATTGTATTAGTTGAAGGAAATATTGTTTGCACAGAAGCTTTTGAAATAGGAGATTCATTGATTTCTGCAAAAGCCTGTATCTTTATTGTTATTTTCATGCACTATAAAAATTGTATTATCTTATGTAGGTTTTATTAGGGGAGCATTATTTCTTTTTTGTTGGTGGTTTGTTTTTTTTTAATCCTGTGCAAGAATTTCAGTCCTGGAAGCATATGCTGAAAATAGAGCAAGGTTCCTCTCAAAAGGAAGACTTCTGTTTCTGAAGAGACTGAAAAAACAGGTAAAATGCAGAGGTGATTTGTAAGAGCTGGGATGCTGGCGCCTGGTTGTGACTCCCTGTCTCAGGGTAGCACCATGGTGAAGGATGCACTTACGGCTCAATTCTGAGAATAGGAAGGCATTAAAGTAGAGGTGCTGCCATGTCTTGAAATTTTTATTCAAAATCTTGCAATACTTGGTGTTTCTTCTTAAAGCTCCAGTTCCCAGAGTTATCTGAGACTTTCATAATTCCTTTTCCCAATGCCGTTTCAAGTCTTTGTAGTTTAAAGGAAATCTCAAACCCACGTATTTTTCAGCCTTCAACAATGGATAAAAATGAAAAAGAATGCAAACCTATTGTTTCCTCATAGCTTCTGCTTTTTAATCTACTTTGGGAGTAGATCCTGCATGGGTGTAACTCCTGGTACCATTTGACGCTATCTGGAGGCCTCTGAAAGCGCTGGATAAGCAGTGTGCATCGAACACGCTCAGACCGTCAGCATTTGGCTCTTTACTGGGGGACCCAGCTGGGTGCTCTGCTCTGGGAGAGCCTGGGCTCGCTTTAAGTGCAGACCTCAGCGGAGTGATGTTTGCTCTGGTGAGCACTGCGCCATGTGAGCTCCCGGGGGGCATCTGGGACCCCTCAGCTTGCACCAGCGACAGGGTGGGACCGCGTCCCCCGAGGGAAGCGTGAGCAGTGCTTGCACCACCACGCTGTAACCTGCCCTGGCCATAACAGGCACTGAGTGGTCTCCTCTCCTCGGGCTGTAGCTGGACACCTTACTCTGCTCTCGTGCGTGATTAGCCTTGTTTTATACAGTTGGCAAGCTGATGGAGGGCCTGGAGCTGCTCATCTTCCTCTGAGTCCATGAGCGTTGGGAGGCTGAAGGACCGTGGGAAGCCAGGCATGAGTGTCAGAAACATTTCTGGGAAATCCAGGAGAAATGTCTGATAAACCTTAACTTGTGCCCCCCAGCCCACACCTCTGAAGCTGGAGCAGAGGCATACTAACCCCTCCTGCTGTCTAAAACTGGTATTTGTTTTCAAAAAGCTGTGAGAACCTGTGCATGATGAGAACGGGGACGGTGAGACTGTGTGGTCCACAGGACAGTTTAACGAGCATCAGACTGTGTGGCCTGAGCCCCAAAGCTCACTTTGGCGTGTGACAGGCCCTCTGCTGTTGGTGGCGGGTCCCCTGGCCTTGGCGCCTGCTGTCCCCCTGCAGAGCATGAGTGACTGCATTGGTGCTGCAGCGTTGCAGACGGTGCCTTCAGCCTGGGCCCTGTTTGTGGTTGCAGGGGGGTGATGTCCTGTTCCTGTGCTCTGGAGAGCCTTAGCCTCGCAAGGCAGCACAAGGGTCCGCACCCTGGTGAATTTACAACATTCACTATATCCTCAGTTGAAATAAAACTCCATAATTATTGAAATAATTTGTCTCGTGCCCTTGGAAACGCCAATTACTTCTCTGTAAATAGTCCCCGTTGCTCAGACATGCTCAGTCTTTTACAAGTTCAGAGACTACTCCTGACCTTTTCAGAAAGCCTCGGAGACAGCAGTAATAAGCACACGTCCAAGTCGTTATTCCACATTTTTCCATTTGTCTTCGTATAGTGTTTTAGGACCCATGAAAACGCATGGCAGAATAAAAGCACTCTGATCACTGACTCCCTGCTTGTCATGAGTGGGGGGTACGTTCCCCCGTCCCAGGCTGTATGTGGAGGCTGTGTGGCACATTGTGTTTAGCTGCAATTTACCTCTCTTCTGGAGACGAGAGCAGCCTGGGGATATGTGCAGAGCAGGCAGGTCCTTCCAACTCCCAGCCCTCACCATCTCCCCTGCGTTCCCTCTTCTGCGCCTGTTTTCTCGCTGGAGTGTCCTCGGGGCAGCTGCCGGTCCTGCAGCCATCTGCTGCACTGGAGGTGCTGTGCATGGGGTGGTGGGGAGCGACCGGAGGATGAGGCTGGCTCGAGGCAGAGGTGGCAAAGCTCCTTGCTGGCATTACTTGGTGAGGGCACGTCCTGGCCGCTGCCTCCGGTGCGGGCTGGGGCCATGGCACCAACTGATCCGTGTCTGGTGATGCTCTTGCATGAGCAGAAAAGAAAAACGGCTTGTGGGCTTTGCTGCTGGCGGTGCAGCTCATCACGTCCCCGGGAAGGGCTGTCTTGTGGCTTCCTCCAAACAGGAGGAATGGAGCTGGTAGGTGAGGGAGTGGGAAGGGCTCCTAATTAGGAGATAATTAAGTAGGCATTTCTTCGAGCTGTCACGGGTATTAAAATGGAGTTTAATGGTGACAGTGACTGGATGTCTACATTTTGTTCCTCCTTCTCTCACAACTTTTAGATTATTGCAGGAACATTGTTGCTTAAAACTCCCAAACAGGTCGAGCCCTGCGTCGCTGCCATCCGGCGTGCGGCCATCGCTTCGCTAATGTTTGCGTGCCCTTGTGCGTGTCTGGGTGGTGTTTAAAATTATGGTGCAGAAATAGTACCAGATGAGGTAATTATGAATCTGCTATGGATGTAATAAAATTTTTAAAAGCCTGTAACGGTTTTAGGAATAATTATCGGTTTTCAGCTCAGGAACTTTGCAAATCTCACTATGAAGCACTTAGGAAAAAACATAATTTTTCTGAGGAACAGCTGTTTTCCCTCTTTCTTGCACGTGTATGTGTAGTTATTGTTTATTTCCAGTACATCGAGGTCTGGAAGGTTCTGTTTGTGAGCACAGTGGTATGGCACATATAATTATTTATTGATTTAGCTCAAATGATTAATGATTCAGCTTTAACAGGTCTGTTTTATTGCTGTACACAAACAGTATTGAGGTAATTAAAACGGTTTGATTGCTTTGTAAGTAAGGTAAGACTTGCCACGCACACACGCGCTGTGGTGTCATCCCGGGGCCGACCCTCGGGACCCCCCAGCCCGCTGCAGCGCTTTCGGGGCGTTGTGAGGGATGTGCACCGGCCTTTCAGAGGGGAGTGCCGTTAGCAGGTGTCCTAATGAGACTCAGCTGCTGAAGTTTAAATATTGACAAGGAAGACAGGATGCTTTTGGTCACAGTCCTGTAAGGGCTTCTCCTTGGTTTTCAAATTTCAGTGTGTGAATCAACCTCCATGTGTGAGTGGGATGGGTCTGTGCCTAACGCGGTGGATCTGCGAGATCACAGATGGAGCGATCGAAGCGTTTGCCTTTCGGGCTGGAAAGCACAACCGTGTGTGCCGATTCAAAGCCGTAGCACTGCGCCTGTTCCTCAGTGAGAGCAGAGCTGCACTTTGCGGGCCCGGGCTCTGCCGGGGATCGCTGCTGCCCCCCGCCCCGCTCCAGCCCCTGCTCCGCACAGGGCAGTGGAGCCCTGAGCCCACCACAGCCCGGCAGAAGCCATTGCCCCCCCTGCAGTGCTGCCGGGGTGCCCGGTGCCGCTCAGCCGCCCCGGCGTCACGCTCTGCTGAGCCCCTGTGGGGGCTGCAGTGTGCTGGGGATGGCGTCGCACTCCCCCAAAGCTTTTTGATTCTGTCCCATGCCATTCCTGAGGAGCGGCAACAAATTTAGACGATGAAATGAGTCCAGCAAATGAATTTTAACTGTGAAATGAGACTTACTTCTGGTAAGCCTATCTATTTAGATTATAGAGCTGTGGATTGAAATGGTTTGTTCCAGTTTCCATGCTACCAAATGCCTGTTTAAATAAAAGAAGGTTACTAAATAATTCAAATAAATATTATTCAATAATTGATAAACTTTGCAGTAAAGATTGAAGCATAGCCCAGTAAAACATCAGTGTGCCTTTATGTTCTTTACTAGCTCATTCTAGAGGCTGGCTGAGTAACATTTGGTGATTGGTCTGTTTTAAACACAAAAGCATATAAGGTATTTGAAATTGATAGCTGTGAGAATGAGCAGAGCTTGGTCTGTATTAATAACTCCATTCTGCTCCATAACAGATTGGCATTAATAAGTACAGATGAGGTATATGTTTAGGGAAATAATCTATTATGCTATTAGATGCCAATAATAAAATGTGCTTCATCATTGTAATATACGAATCTACTCTACTTCTCACAATTAAGGGAACCTTTCCCTTCTAAAACTGCCTATAACTCACTGGTACATGTTATCATTGTATTGAAAGTATGCTCTGTGAGAATGCATAAGCAATTTACTTTGATGATAAACTGTTTTTCAAATCTGAAGTCATCAGTACAAAAGGAAATGGGGCTGAAGAGCGCAGAGGAATGCAAAAGGCAGGGAGGATAAGGCAGTGTGGGCTGGTGGCTTGTGTACTGGGCTCTGTCTCAAGACAGAGAACGGCGATTTCTGGATGGACTTCACCTGGTGCATTTTATCATGTAGGTCTCGGAGGTTCTGTTTCCTTTTTCCCCCGAGGCCTGTGCTGGCTGGTAGCTCTTTGAGCTGGTGACTGTGTCCTATGGCTTGTACAATGCAATTCAATTTGGGTGGGTCTTTCACCACTATCCTGCAATAATGCTTGAGTTGCTCCCTTATAGTTTACCAGTTTGATTGCAATCAAGATTAATAGTCTTAAATGTGCTATCAGTCTTAGAGGTTTTTTGACAATGAAGAGAGTCCTGTGTTTTAAAATGCAGCATGCAATGGAGCTGCAGCATATCATTGTCAGAGAAAGAAGGAATATTTGCCATCTTCTCATCTTCTGAAGGCGGATGCTTTGTGCTAGGGATGAAGAAATGTTAGCTGGATGCTCATGAGGAGCTTATAGTCTTTGCACCTGTGCAAAAGTTTCTCCGCATAACAAAGAACTCCAGCCACTAAGGCTGCTATTGTGGTGGCTTATTGACTTCAGAGAGAGTTGGAAGGAGGAGAATAATAATAATGACAGTAGAATAGTGTACCACGGTACTTAAGAGTATTTACTAGAGCCCTGGAATGAAAGACCATTTCCACAGAATGAAGAATTAACCAATACATTTTCTCTTGCTAACGTATCTTCCCAAGACTTGCTCAAAGAGTGCGCACAAGTGCTTTTCCTCAAGATGAATGATGAATGGAAAACGAATTTTCAGCTGATGCTGAAATCTGCTGATATACATGTTCAAAAACAGTTACCTTAATATTGATAAGAATCACACTTTATTACTGAATTAGCAAAACAAAAGCAAAAAAAAAGCTGTAGGAAGTTAACCCTTTCAACCTCTAGGATTTCCTTGGGACAGAATAGAGAGCCGCAGGGGTTAAGCTTCCAGGTTTGGCGATGATGCACTGTGGTAGGCACATATGTGAAGTGGCAGGTAGAAGTGAGTATATGTAAATAAAACATATAAACTTGAATCTATCCTTGTGAATTGAAATGTTTTTTTTTCAAAACAATCAATAACTAGCCAAAATTTCACTGAAATGCCATTCTGCTCAAGTGAGTAATGTGGGAAATATTATTTGCCATAATTACATACCTGAGTTGGATTTGCAAAAACCCGATTTCTTTATATGTAGTTTGGGATGACTTTGATAAACTTGGTCATTTCATGCTATCAATTTAGAGAAGACAGGAACCATTTGTTCATGAAATTTACCATAAATAAACAATGGGACAAGACCTAGATTTATGGCTTAATATTGTAATTGAGTTTTGCTGAAGAAAAAGAAGTCTTTTGAAAGAGTGAACTTCTAATTATTTGTGTAGACAAAGAAGGTGCAGTGTATTGTAGATGGCTCATAAACTGCCTGTCAGCCTATTTATGTGGGAATTGCATTCAATGCCAATCTTACTGGGGAGATACAAAACTTAACAAAATCCATTGCAAATGATATAAAAAGATAAAAAAATTGTAAAGGCTTCTGTGTGCAGCCGCATGCATACATCCACTGAGCCAAGGTCTGGCGATCAGAGCTCCTGCTTTCCTGACCTGCCAACCTGCGGGATGTTGCAGCCCAGTTGATGGAGGAGGACTTTATTGGTCTTGTTTTGAATGCGAGTGCCCATACACTGTGCACTGTCCTGTGGGGTCCCAGCTCTGACGCTTGTGTTTGTCTGGGGGAGCAGATGTTCCGCTGTGGTAAGGCCTTGCTGAGGTCAGCGAAACCGCTGGTTTCCAGTAAGCTGGGATGGCAGCAGAAGAGACGTAAAGGTTGGGGTAACTGGGTGGGAGTTGGTCTCACAAGGAAATGGTGTTAATCTTCTCAGTTATGGCTGAATAAACTCCACTTTTTATCCATTAAACTGTTTTAAGTATCTAGAAGGAAGGTATCTCTTGGACTGGCAAAGAAATATTTAATTAAATGTTTAAATCATTACATATACACCTTATAATGAAAACATTTTATCAGACTGTCTTTTTGAGTCTAATGGATAATTTTTTCACTTAAGTAAACCGTACATTATTTGAAACATTAATATCTAGGCAGATTTTTAATCTGCTATCAGAACAGAAAAATAAAATTTCCCAAAGATTAATATTTATTTTTAAGGCAATTCATCAATGATAAATGGCCTAATTATTACATCTATCACTTTACTGAAGCATACATTCAAAAGACTGCATTAGATAAACAAATGGTCCTGTTTGAATACAGCTAGGAGAAAATGAAAACAACTTTTAAGAGCCCCTCCTTTGAAATTACCTTGAAGCAAAAACCTTGCAGTTAAACTCTTCTCCTGTATAGAAGGTATTAGATGACTTATTTTCTTTTTACATCCGCCAAGCTGCAACAATTAGGACATTGCAGATGGGTAACAGAAAAAGAAATTTGGACACATGCAGATTTTAATATTAATATTAATGGTTTGGATCATGAACCCATACAAATGGGTGTTGTTCAGAGGCAGTCAATAAAGTTCCATTGACTCACATGGGGCAAATATTTGGCTCAATATTTGTGTTATTGCAGGGGGTTCCATTAGCAGAATGGGTACTAGTTGTCCCATGAACTGTGTCAGTGTGGGGACGCTTTTTTTTCTAAATTCAGCAAGTAATACGTACTATCCGTCTTCCTGAACTGCAAATGTGACCTTATTTTGTAACACACCAGAAGGAGTTAGTGTCCACTACGTGCCATCCTGTCACAACCCTTTAAATCCTCCTTCATAGATTTCTGTGCAATTACCGGGGAGCTAAGAAAGGAAGAATCTGACAAATAGGCTGTAATCTGTGACTTAGATGAATGAAGAAGTAGAGCCTTTCTCCTTTAAATTTATCCTTTATGAATTTTAATAAGAGCATGATTTGCAATAAAAAGTGTGCTCTGTAATAAAAATCCTGCCCCGGCTTTCATGGAAGGGTGATGTTTCGGAACGGGTAATTTGTAAATGGCGGTAATGACAAGGTGTGCTGCATCTTAACTTTAGGGTGGAATCAGCAGGAATCGTGTTTCAGGGGCAGACAGCGTGGGGATCGCTGGAAGCTGCTACGACCACAGGCCGGCTGCCGGGGTGCAGATGGGTACGGTTGTAATGGTGGGATTTCAAGGGTGCAAAGGTCCTGAAATCGATGCTGATGTCAGGGGAATTTGAGACGCTCGTAATTTTGTGGGTTGGTCGTATGTTCATTGTATGAATGATGCGTTGTACATAGGTGCCTACGTATGAGATTTTCTGCCGTGTGTTAGGGCTGGATTCTGCACTGTACCGCAAAGCCACACAGAAAAAGAGAATTTACCTGGTTTTGTACTGCTAACTCATTCTCTGGTTTCCAGGATCTGCAGCAGCACTTTTCTGGACGTCACGGTGGCCCTAAGCCTGCCCGGGGGCCAGGGCTCTCCTCTGCAGCCCCTGGGGCAGGGCGGCCGCAGGGAGCGCAGCCCCGAGCTTCGTTAGCAACTGCGTGGCCTCTGCTGGCACCGCGGCTTGCCGCTTCGTGATCTGGGCCTCCGAGTCCCCCCCTCACCAACATTTTCATTAGGAATATGTCAACTTTGGAGAGGTTATTATTCGCAGTAATTGCAGAGGGCAGTGTGTCAGACATCAGCCTCAGCTGGTTCCCATCTCCCGTCACCTATTGCTGCCCCTGAGAAAGGAGGTCTTGCTGAGGACAAATTGTCTGAGTGGCCCCGCAGGTTGTTTGCGCTGTTTTGGGAAGACTTTGTGAACATGAGAAATGGAGCCTGCACATCCCCGTGGGTGGGAACAAAAGAGCATGCTTTGGGGCGTTGATGGAGCGTGGCACGAAGTGCCTGGGCTCCTCGCTGGAGCCTGTGGACCTGCTGGGGAAGTGCTGGATGGGCGCAGGGTCTGGCCTCAGCTCTTGCACGCAGGTCTTACAGTATTTTCAAGGCTTTCAGTATGCAGAGACTTGCCAAATCGATTTTTCAAAGTATCGTGTTGCCTAATTTCCAAGCAGGTGGTGGTTTGAAAGGAGGGCCTGAGCAGGACGCGGGACCGCAGCGGCTGCTTTGGGGCTGCTGGGGGGTTTGGTTGGCGGCAGGGTGATGTCTGCAGGCTGTGCCTGAAGTGAGCCAGCCCGGTCTGGCAACGTGGTCAGTACGGGCACGAAGTCCAGTGGGAAGGTGATCCCACTCGAGGGTTAGATGCTGAATCTGATCCAGCAGAGTCATGGCCCAAAGCCGCTCTCAGTTTCTTGACTGCAAGGACCCAAGTGGCATGCTCCCTGGGCTAGGGGACAGTGGGATCTGGTCCACCTCACCGGCACCTGGACCACCTTCTCCGGGGTGCGTCTGAGGAGCTGCTGCAGCAGGACGGACCCGTGCCAGACGTGGCTCTCGCAGGCAGCTGAGTCCCGAGCGCCTCGCGGTGCTCAGAGGATCGCCAGGGAGGGAAGAATTGGCAAAAAGGATTTTGGAAATGTCCTTTAAAATCAGAGGGGATTCTGCTCAGAACAAATCCCTGCAAAACTTTATAACCTTTCTCAGCGGCTGAACAAAAGCTATTACAGCCTAGTGGTTACTGTATATTACAAAGGTTATTTCCAAACACTTGGCTAGCACCTGGGGAGAAAATATATGCCTTGTGGTTGACTAGCATCTGAGTGCTTCCTTTCAGAGGATGTACGGCTCTGGTGTAATGAATACAGCAATCATCAGGTGCTGTGAGAAAAGGACAAATATTATTGTTATGATTAAACTGTGAAGGTTAAATGAATCATTTGGGAGGGCTGAGGCGTACTGATATTAGACCTACTGGGGAACACAGAGGGAGGAAAATGCCTTTGTGAATTCTCTCCCTCTCTCTTACTAATAGTGTTTCTTCCCCAAATAGAAGGTCTGTTTTATGCATTTTGTTACTTTCTTACCCTTCAAGATGAAAACACTGCTGTTATGCACACATTCCTCTGAAGGCCAACATTGCCCGTTTGTCGCCATCACAGATGACATGAAATGGTGCCATTTTGACAGACGTAGGGCAAGGACAACATGCCCAGGGCCGGATCTGAGATATGTTTTCAACAGGAGGGATCTGGTCGGTCCTGTTGCATGTCATCCTCTGCTGCGCAGGCCCTCACCTCTATTGCAGTCCAAGTCCAATAAAATGTGATATGGTTTTGTTGTCACTGGGTTTTGGGCCAGCTGCATCGCAGGGTGTGCGTGCCCCGACTGCCAAAGCAGTGTCCTCCTGCGGGTGGCAATGGCCGCCTCAGAGATGGAGATACCTCAGTGGTTGGTACAGTGGTTGTCCAAGCTGAGAGCCCTTGGGCAGGGAAAGTCGTGAGCGGGCCTTCAGATCGCTGTGTGGCAGCCCACACAAAGGGAAGATACAGGGAAGTAAAAGGCAAATCGGGCCTTCCAGGAAATGTCTGGTAGGAAATAGTAAATAAAATTCAGCTGCTGCTTGAAAGCATTTCCTTGAATAGTAGAAAATACTGTCAAAAGTAGCCATTTTTTTTTCTGTCTGCAGTAAATAGAAAAGGTGGGCAATGAGGAAGAGGAGAATAGCGGCTGGGTAATACCAAGAAGGGCTGTGGAGCAGAAACAGAGGATCACTCTGCTGAGAGTGCAATGAAAAGGATCCAGACCTCTCAAATCTTGTCAAAAAGCTGAGAAAACACAGAAAGACTGTGGCACTTGTGTGCCATTATTTGGCTTCTGTGCCCTTCCTCGTGGTGGCTCAGCTGCTATGGCCTGCGCTGGTGATGCTGGTGCTGGCCCCATGGAGAGGTCCCCACCGTGGGAGGGAGGGAGATACCTGCAGGGACCCACGCTCCCGCCTGGACGTGGCTGCAGGAGCAGGTGGGTGCGAGGAGCAGAGATGCTCGTGGGGAGACAGGCCAGGAGAGACTGTGCTGAGCTCCCAGTCTGAGCTGTCTGGGGCTCATAGTGCCATCTGGTTATTACTTCAGGGCTGTTGACAGCACCACTTCGGAGGCGTGAGGAGCTCTCCTCTGGGAGCACAGTTCTGCACGTCCTCCGCACACAGTTCTGAAATCTTTTAAAACTTTCTCAGCACCACTGAACCTGCCCGTTCTACTGGCTGACGGTCAGAGCCCAGCAAGGCTCAGGGGCAGCGCTGCTTTCTCGAGCAGGCCAGCAAAACGTCTCCAGGAAGCCCCAGCTGCCCAGAAAGGCAGAGGACAGACTCCTTTCCTCAGCAAAGGAGCCTGAGAATGCTGGCTCTGGATAAAGTCCCTACTGCCGTAGCAAAATAATGTCACCTGCAGGTGTATGCTACTTACTATGTTTGTCTTATTGTGTTGCCATTCAGCCCACGTATTTAGTGTGTAGTGATATTTCAGGCTGCAATTTTGGCTTCCACTGGACTGAAAATTAGTGTCTACCTTGCCAGTGAAGAAGTGCAGAAAAGCTCATTACTGGCTAGCAAGGAGAGTTTTATTTCAGATATACAATGTAGAAAGAAGGAAGATGCTCTGTAGTGGCTTGTTGTTGGGTACTTTTATTCTTCCATAGCTCCTGTACATCTGTTCAGAAAACCTGAAAACGTAAGAAATCCCTCTCTCCAAATATGTGAAGACTGTAACATGTTTACGGTTCAGATTTCTAATAGGTTCTCCATCACTATCTGATGGGTTACTTTTGGAAAAGAATTTTCCTGCTTGTTCCCGAGCTTCCCCAGCTGCAAAATGGAGATACTGAGTGTTTAGAGCCCAGGGATGTGTAAGTGGAAAGCAATATAATAGAACAGCACATTGTGAGATACAAGGTTTCACCACATCATGCAGTAAGGGACACAGAACTGCTGAATGTTCTTATGTTTCCACAGATTTCTCTGAGTTCAGGCTTATCTTTAACGGAGAAAGTGGCTATTTTACAAGCATGAGTTGCACTCCAGTGCACAGCTGTGCCTCTGAGAAGTAATTGGATTTGGTACTTACCTTCCTTTTGAGCCTTTTGAGTTATTGTCCCAGACACAGACCATTGAGGGGTGTGGGGGGGCCTATTTTTAATCGGACTCAATCAGGTCTTAGTTTCACCTGCCTGCATTAAAAATTGTTTCACTGATCATACCTTGAGGTAAATATGACAAAATCAGCTCTTAATTCTCAGTTGCACTGCTGTCAGCAGCAGGAAAACCGAAGCTTGCCTCTCGTGCCCTGAGGAAAACTTCTGTCTGCCCTATCATGGTCAGAGCCTGTATGAGCAGCGCAGGGAGAGAAAAATCGTATCTGTTCTAAGATTGCTGGCCCACGTATGCATTCCAGACTACGCTCGAAAGGAAAGCCACTGAGGCTTTGTCTGGCTGTTTTTCAGTCTGCGCTTCATTTTCTTCTGCCAACTGGCTCCCTGCTGAGTTCCACACGGTAATCTTCAAATTAGCTGGAAAACAAAAAAAGCCCCCCCTAAAAAAAAAAAAAAAAAAAAAGGAATGGAAATACATGCAGGCTCTGTGTTTTCTGTAAATCAGATCTCTGTCATTTGGAGTCTGAGGTCTACCCTGCGAGACAATTTCGCCTTGTGTGAGAGACACCTCGATGTCTGCGGGTGCAGTGCGGGCAGGGTGCTGTTACACTGGGCTCTGCACTGACGAATACCATTGTCTCGTTCCCTCTCTGGTAGGTACTGAACAGACTTGGACATCCCACTCAACTTTTTTGCTGTTCCCATTTGAGGACAGAGTTATAAACCCAGTGAAATCTTTCTTTCCTCACTCTATTCATTTTGTTCTGTGTGGAAGATGTTAAGAAATCGCTCAAAGACCTTAGCTCAAGCTAGGAATAATTTATGAGGGGCTTTGTGCTTGTGTCTCCTTTTTTGGCAGCCAATAAACAGAAATTAACAAGGCTGGTGTGCAACCCTTGCACAGGTTCCAGGCACGTTGCTGATTTTTTATTATTTAAATTTTGCACATGAATGAGTGATCATCACTGTCGTTCCTATGCCAGCCCTTGCCAGCCCGCAGTTGCATATTGCTGTGTGCTGCCTTCGGGGTGTTACTGATGGTGGGAGCTGAAGTCCTGAACACCTTTCCATTAGTGCATGTGCTGCTGCAGCCGGGTGGTACCTACGCCAAAAACTTTTGTCTTCTAGAGGTTTGCAAGTCAAGTTGCTTCTGAAGTGTTGCAGTAAGTCCTAAACCTCTAGCAGCTCTTGAGGTTTCACTACAAAAATGCCATCTTCCTTGGCTACAGGTGAGCCACATCTGGAGGAGCTTTACAGCCCAACCCCAACCTGTGCTCCTGTCACATCGCAGACTGGTCGCTCGTGCTGCTGCCCCGTGATGAGCAGAACCGCTGCGATGCTTGGGAATAAGGCTGCGTAGAGCCAGCCTTGCTTCTGCGGCTGTGGCACAGGGTTGTATGATGCCAATCTAAAATGATCGTTTGCAATCAGAAAGAAAGCATGGGAGGTAGGGGAGTGCAAACCAAGGAATTACATTTTGGAAGCTTTTGGCCATCTATGCAACTGATGCAAACTGATTTCAGTGGGGATTCACTAGCCTCAGCTGAAGATCTGGCTCTGAGTATTTTAACATTTTTCCTCTTCTTTACCCAGAAAATGCAATAAGATTTAAAAAAAAAACCCAACCAAACAAAAAAACCCCAAACTTTAAAGAGCCCAGTTTTTTTTATAGCTTTGCTATGACATTTCATAAAGCAGATAATTGTAGAGGAGATAAAAACACCTGGCATTTTTGAGCAGAGAGAGTGGAGATAATTTGCGTATAGGTCAAGAAATACCAATGTTCATTGTTTAGTTTTCTACTGAAGTGCTTAAATAACATCCAGTTGAATTCAGAAACAATGCTGAAAACGTAAAGGACAGACCTGATTCCTACTGCAGGTTCAATTAAAACAACATGGCTTCTGGAGAATTTGGCCCAGTATAAATATCCCTACTGGATAATTATTTATTTTTTTTTACATGACGCATTTGAGAAAAGTGAAAGGAATTCTGCGCAAAACTGTAGAGACAATCAGACCTTCTCAAAAATCTTGCTTTCAAAAGAAATTGCTGTGTTGATTAGGGTTCTGCTTACTGTGTTGTCTGGGTCTTCCAAAGGGATCCAGAAAACAACGAAAAAGGTCATAGGCTACAGACATTGGAGGAAGTAGACAAATGCTGAATTTCAAGTCCATGCAGGCAGTTTGTATTTCTTGACAGAAAGAATACCTGAAGGACACGGGCACTGGGAGCCCTATGAGCATGAAGTGGTGCAACTGGAGATGATGGTCAGGGATCCCATGTCATCCAAAGTCTTTTGTGCTGTTCCAGATCATGCTTTAATAATAAAGCAGTTTGGATGCTTGGTAGGGACCCAAACGTGACTTAGGCTGACAGATTGACAGGGTCATTTATCGTCTCTGTGAATATGAAAGGTCTGTGATGTGGGCTGTAACCTTTTGTGACTTGAAATATCATTTATACCTGTTGTGGTCTTATGAAAAGCACTGACGGCTACTCCAATAGCTATGGCTGTAACTGTTCAAATCAGGTAAAATTATTAGAAAAATATGTTCCTTTCTTCATTCTGTCATATAGTGTTAAAGAATGAGAGGTCTTCCTGATGATTAGTGTTCTGTTTAAACAACTGGGAAAGACTGCAGCTCTTCCAGGTGGGAGAGTAGCAGGGAAGAAAGGGCTGAAGGTGTGTAAAGGCGGGCACAGGGGCCGAGAAAGACAAGGGACGAATGGTCTTTCCCTACAAAGAATGTGAGAAAAGGAGGCAAGCTAGGAAACTACCGGGCAGTGGGTTTAAAACTGCCCTAGACAAAGCACAATTAAGGTATGATACTGTTGGAGAGAGCTGTTAGAAATGCACAAAGATTTTTACAAGGTTTCCAGCAGGGAGAAAAGTATGGATACTCATTCTCATCCACTGGAGGATTCAGCAATAAATAAAACATCACTCATTTAGGTTACTCATGTATTCAACACTTGATATATGTAATAAGGGGGCAGGGATGGCTTGTAGCAATCCAGGTACAGTTGCTTATTACAACTTGCAGAAATAATGTCAACAAAGGATTAGATTAGAGAACCCAGGAAAAACTGCTTTTGCTGGAACATTATAAAACATTAGGATGCTGTTTAAGCAACTTAAATCAGAAGAAAGGGAAGTCGCAACAGGAAAATAGGACAGCATTGTGTGTCTGTAATCGTGTTAGTGCTAACTGGCTAATTGAGTTATAAGTTAGAATTCACTTTGGAGAGCTCGGGGCACACATCAATGCAAATCAGCATTATTCAGTCATCACTAGCTGTTTGCAGGCAGAGTAATCTGATAACAGCAATGAACTAGTAATGATAGATTTATTGCATTTTTCACCCTATGTGCCTTCCAAGCACTTAATTTGCAAAGTTTGTCAGTTAATACCTCCATCTGTGCTAGCAAAAATTCCCTTTCTCTCAAACTTTATTAACCTGGCAAGAGCATCCGAGACAGCATCCTGTATCTCAATATGTAATCATTGCAGATGATTATGGCCTTCTTCATGGGAGAGCTCTGCCATGTGCCAGGGTGTTATGGTTTGAGATACACACAACAATTCATTGTCATTTAGACAATTATTCTCTCACCCCATGACTCCTCCCCACCTGGAAAGGGGATTTGGCGAAAAACAAGGGAACCCGAGGGTTGAAATATAAATAAATTTAATAGGATAAGACTAAATAATTAATAGTATTAATACTAAAGAACCAGTATTGATTCCGATACCAACATAAAATATACAATGATTATCCTTGACCCATTCTATCCATAGAAGCTGTGCACTCCCAGCAGGGACAGCCAATGTGGGACACTGTGAGCGCTGCGGCTTTGGGAGGAAGGGAAGGGCTCAGGGCTCCGGCTCTGGGGCGAGGAGTTCTCAGGGTGGCAGCCATCACGGGAGAGAGAGAAACTCCTCAGCAAAATTTCTAATTTAAATCAAATGTGCCGTTGATGGTATGAAATAATCCTGTTGTCAGCTTGGGTCCAGTGCCGGGGTCTCGCTCCTCCTCATCCCCGCACCTGGAGAGCTCAAAAACACTGAGACCTTGAAACCCGCACACCATAGCTGGCTGTAAATTAAATATTTGCACAAATTCAGACACTACAGTCTTCTAAATTGCAGTTTTCCCAAGCATTGGAAGAGAAATTAGCCCTGTGTCACTCAAGCCAGGACACAGGGGAAGGCAAAATGAAGGGGAAGCAGGAGAAAAGGCAGGGAGGGAGCGAGCACACCTCCTGCAGACTCAGGTGCAAAGGGTGGGCTCCCATTATAGTTTCCCTGTGGCTTTGGGCTTGAAGTTTGCTTCAAGTTTTGCCCCTGTTGTTGGCCTGTGTTAGCAACAATGCCAACAATATTCATTCAAATGTTCCTAGGTGCTCTGGTGCAGTCCATAAGGCTTGTCCATAAATTATATGCCAACGAATGAAGGCCACAGTGTCCCTGATCACAGAAAAAATTGCATTTGGGACCTGTTGTGATTTCTGTTTCAAGCTGCTGGGAAATTACCATTTCCTGAAATGAATATTTTGTTGTTCTAGGAAGTGCAGAAGGTGACCTACATTCACAGGCTTATTATCAGTTCTTTGATGAAAGGATTCCTCTGCGTGTGCAGATTTTTTACATTTTGAAGTTCTAGGTGCAAAGAAGCTAACAAGGAAATAGAGGGGAAAGGAAATCTGTGCCTGCAAACATAGCGTAAGTGATGATAAACTGTCAGAGCAAATGCCGCCTACGGCACTCCAAGCCTCTTCTCTCCTCTCTCAGTGTTTATGTGATCTCCACAATACACACACCTTAGGCACCCGCGAGGAGGCCAGTGTGAATGGGAGATTTCGGCGTCAGGATTCCTACCCGCTCGAGGAGGCTGCTGGATTTCAATATGTTCTCCCATATGCTTTAACACTTTTGCATTTCTTCCATCTGTTTCTGGGAAATGTGAAGGAATTTAACGATCTTTTCTAGGGTTATTAAACCAACAGCTGTTGTCATTAATAGAGGACATTCTTTACGGCAGCGTGCAAATTCCAGTGATAAATCCAGCACCGCCACCCTGTATTTCTTTTTAATGAATACAGCATTTGTAGTGAAACTGAGGTTATGAATACAGTGCGTTCTTAAACTATTATTTTATGATATAGTTTTGGCATAAAAATAGGGTGCATTTTTTTCGTCTCTTGTTCCTGTTGCTTTTGCTATGAAATACATTTTATGCTGCGTGAAACAGAAAGGTTTTCTTTTGTTTTCATTTTCCTTCCTTCTCCCTTCTCCCCTTTTTGTTCTCCCTCCCAAAAAGCAAACTGAAGAACTGTGAAAAAGTTGCTCAAAAGAATGGAATACATCACAACTGAACAGCCATTTTTTGGTGAAGTTTATTTGCAGGAAGAAATCATATTTTCCTGTTCATTTTAAAGGTTCCTCTGGCATGCAAAATTGATGATGACTTTTATTGTATTTGGAGCATATTTTTGCCTTCAGTGACTTGTTGTCCTGCATCATAATGAAGACTGTAAATATCTGCTTGGATACACTTTATGTCTAATTACACACTATTTTGTTTTTCAATACTTTCACTTCATACTGATAGTAATGAGCCTTTTTCCTGCATCACTCTGATTTTACTACTATTTTTGAATAGTAACTTAACAATTAAAATTTTGAGCTCAGTGAAATACATAATGTAAGGAAATGATATTGTATGTACTTGTGTAGTGGCCCCATATCTAATAATTTCAGTAAGTTTTCTTGAATGTTTAATATTCTCCTGAAGGCTTTAAAAGCTGCCTAGCACCTGCGAGTGGGACAGACAGAACGTTCCAGGGCAGCAGAATCTTCTTTGGGCAGTATTGCTTTGTCATGTATGGCTGTCATTCCGGGCTTGTGAAATGCGGCAAGATTCGGTGTCCTTAAATCAGGTTCAAAACCAGACATGATTTGAACTTATGTCGCAGTTAGTCTGGATTCACAGAGTATGAATATCTGGCCGTACTATAGGAGTCAGAATAAATAGGTTTCGACCGACACATTCGTCTTGCTGGGCTGCAAATCTAAGTGATTAAATAGTGGAACTGTAAAATGTACCTGTTTGTTGTCCAATACGGTTTGTAGCCAACTTAACCTCATTCTAGAGAAGGACAAGTGGAGTCCTGATTTCTGCAGTTTTGAGACTCCAGCAGAGACTTCTCTAATCCCTTCCCCACCTCTCCAGGAAGCTTGTTCCAGGGTTTGACCACCCTCTCGGTAAAGAAATGCTTCCTCGTGTCCCGTCTGAACCTCCCCGGGCGCAGCTTTGAGCCGTTCCCCGGTGCCCTGTCCCTGGATCCCGGGGAGGAGAGCTCAGCACCTCCCTCTCCACGTCCCCTCCTTGGGAAGCTGCAGAGCAATGAGGTGGCCCCTCGGCCTCCTTCTCTCTAAAGGAGACAAACCCCATGCCCTAGCTGTGTCGCAGAGGACACAGGCACGAGGGCCTTCCAGCCCTTCACCAGCGTGGTTGCCCTCCTCTGGATGTGTTCAGGGACCTTCACATCCTCCTCAAATGGTGGGGCCCAGCGCGGCACACTGTGCTCCGGCTGAGGCCGCACCGACGCTGAGCGCAGTGGGACGAGGACATGTTCCTCTGTGGCTGATGTTTTGATGTGGGAGGTATTTGAATGAAAGCAATTAACAGTAGAAAAACACTGTCTTCTAACATCACTTTCAAAGTGTTTGAAGTATATCAAGTAGTGCTAAAGTTGTATATAAACAGCCAGGAGACTTCTGATGAATTTCACTTAGGAGTAATCACTACATTTGTGTCATTAATAAACGAAAACAAGAAGAAAATGCTTTTCTGTTGTCTTCTGTGGTTTATTCATCCTGCACCTTAAAAAACAAAGCACACATCAAAGTAGTTTTTCATCTTGACTGAAATGCACTTTAAAATTAATTGTTTTACTGGCTTGAAAGCTTCTTAAATTGGATTAGAATCCCATATATATACCAGCCACGGGTAATGGGTGAGCTGGCCTGTTTGTTATCTTTCTAATGATTTTCTCACCTAGCATTTTAATTAAAATAATCCCTGCACTAACATTATAAGCAGAGATGGGCAGGAGCTGAAATACTCCCTCTGCCAGAGGGAGAAGGTTTGGGCTGAAATTACCGATTTAAGGGGGATTTACCAAACCTGCACAAAATGCAGATATTGGAACCTGAATTAATGGGCATGGAAATGACTGAGCATGGTTAAATGCATGTGTCTTGTTAGTATTCAGCATTGCTACCGTAAGAGGAAAGAATAAGAAATGAAAAAGATGGGATAAAATGAGCAACAACAGGAAGAGAAAAAACAGATGTTTCTTAATCTGTGGTAGTCCTTTCAATAAACTTGCAGACCAGTCCAAGGAAGTCATGGCAATGATTCATAATAAATAGTTTCATTGTAGGATATCTGTGTCCAAGGGCTTCTGGCTGCATCAGAGGTAATTAATAAATGATTATTCATCTATCTAGGGGCCTTATGCTGTCACTTAGCACTGCAGCGTGTGCCTTCTTTGGGAAATGAAAACCACTAACTGAAATTTAGGGGTCTTCATGGACTCTTTGGTATACATTCTTTTTACTTTTTTGAGACAAAACTCTGTATTAAAAGTAGCAATCCTTTTCCCAAAGAGCAGCTGCTCAGGTATTATGATTATGACCACCCTATAACTTCATGGGTGTATGGACAGTGGAACAGATGTGCAGTGACACAGATGGATGGATCAAACACTTGACATTCACCTCTGCAGAGAAAGATCCTGTTTTGAAATATAAAATGGAACTGAAATAGAAGTAGAGCCTGTGTGAAATTTCAACCCCGGTGTGCATAGTTACTTTGAACAGAAAAATTTGCTACTTTTTTGACAAGCTGGACTCGCAGTCTTGTTCTTTTCAAAGGAGAGAGACAGCAAAAGGAAAAATGCAACTTGTCTTTAAAGAGCAGCGGGAACTCTGGATCATTTCCCCTTAAACAGAACTTTTCTGCCGATGTTTCAGGCTGAGTTTTTAAAATTGGTTCTGGGCTTTATCTTCTTGCCTCATTTGGAGGCAAGTTTTCTGGCAAAAGTGGGACCCTCGGAAAATGAAGAGGGTAAGAAAGACACTTGTTCCCCAGGAACCAGGAACCCTTCTTCCCTGCTGCCAGTGCCTGCGCCTTCCACCCCTCTCTCCAGGGGCAGTTGGCTGCTGCCGGAGGGAGACGAGACCCTCCAGGCACAAACTGCTGCCCTGGGCACAGCGCTCGCCTCGGTGCCGTGGGCAGCATGCGAGTAATTTCCATGCTTTTGTCCTCTCCTGCTTAGTTTGCCATAAGGTCTCGCACGCGTGCTTGAGTGGTGCTCAGAAGCCCTCTCTTCGCAGGGTCCCTCGTGTGCTTCTGGAACACAGAAACTAACAGCAGTGTTGCTGTTTGAGGAGTGGTATTTCTTCCCAGCTGAGCAGCAGTGAGAAAATAGCCTTTTGCATTATGGAATTAAACAAATATCTTTGTTAAGGGGAAAATACAGGGCAGATTAAAACCATCAGCCCCAATGTGGGAAGGAAAAAGAATGTGTTCACTGGCTCATCTGATTAGAGAAAAGGGATCAATGAAGTGTCAGACTAACTTTGCTCTCTGATTAAAACCCTGAAGTACAGAATATTGTTGAGAAGAGCGTATGGAGTCTCATCACTTTGAGTTGAACTCTTTTACCCCTTTCGTACTTCTGACATGAGTGTGCAGCTTGTGGAGACGAGGAACATGAGCAATAATCTGAAGGCGGGTGTTCAGGAAAGGAAAAGTAATCAGTGCTGCATTTTATCCCTTCTGGCTTGGTGCTAATTGATGGAGGGGGTAATAACGGTTGGTGGGGCTCTTGCTGAGAAGTTGCCTCGGGCTGAGTGTGTGAAGGGGAGGGGTCCGTGTGAGCACCCCGAGACGGGCAGTGGCCGCCCCGCAGCCGACAGCGTCCCCAGCAGCGCTGGGGAAAACAACACACAGGTCTCTTGGACAGCGATAACCATAACAAACCCCACCAAACCAGCCTGTGGTTTCAGGTGTGTGTCTCACCCAGGGAGGACCGTGGGACTGGGAGTGGTGCCTGATGCCGAACTGATGCCGTTGCGGGGAGGACACTCCATCCCCACCCCCGGTGTGGTGCGGTGTCCCCTGGGCCCTGCCTGGCCGCAGGAGGGGCTGCTGCAGCGCCCGCAGAGGCTGTCAGATTGCTTTTGGGATGCCAACAAATAAAAGTGAATTTTTTTAACTGGACTTTACAAGAGTGAGGCTAAAATAAAAATAAGAATCCTGCCTGCCCCTTGGGGCCATGCCGGGCAGGTGGGGCAGAGCAGCCGCTGGGGCCGGAGGGACAGGCGCCCTCCTGGCCACGGGACGTGGGGGTGCCATGCACATCCAAGGGGTACAAATGCGTATTTCAGATGAAAATACTGCTAACATGTTCCTGTCTAGGTAACTCTCCTACTGATACTTGGTCGTATCAGGCCAGAGGGCTTGGTTGGGCCTTTTGACGAAGTAGTTTCTGAACTGGAGTTAATAGTGTCTGCACGTGTTGATGGTGACCATAGGGTTATACTGATTGCACAGGGTCTGCAAGAACTGATCAGGAATCCAGTAACATCCCCCCCTTCCTTAATTGTATGCAAAGTTAGAAACAATATTCTAAGTATTTGTTAAAGGCAACTCTGAAAAAAGATATTGTGCGCTTTTATGCAGTTGTTAATTCAGTAGAATCCTGAGATAAAGAATACATCATTACATTTGCAGACACATTTCTAATTGCTTTTTCCTGTCTCTGCCCCAAGCCATGGGTCCTTCACCTGTGTAGTAGTACAACTACTTCTGTTAGGAAAAACAAACCCAAACCCAAAAGAACCAAGACACGTTTCAATGTATTTTTTCCTATGTAAAAAAGTTGCATATAATTTCCCGAAAGCTTCAAGGCTATAGAAGCAGGGGGAGGACTCAAAGCTGTATCGTCAATTACCTACATTTAGAAGATGTGAACCTCATGAAATGCAGGGAGCATCAAGTTGGGAAATTAAGAGAGGGCTCAGCTCTGTAGCCTGTTGTGCCAGGCTATGCCCAGGCAGTGCCCTCATCAGCAGGTTCTCCTGGAGCTGCTGTATTCCCACCACATCTCGGGGCTGGGGTCTGCGCTGGCTGCTGTACGTGGGCTCCCTGTGCTTGAGTGCTGGCTCCTGCCCTGGGAGCAGAGAAGAGGAGGGAGCCATTGCTCCAGGTTACACCCTGCTGGTCTGTTCCTGCAGGCCTGCAAAGAGCTTCTGAGGGGTGGGAGAGCTTAGGCAGAAGGCTTCCTGGCATGGTAAAGCTCAGCAGGCAAAGGTACTGCCAGAAGCAAGAGGAAGCAGGTAATGCAGAATATTGCTGTTCCTACCCAAAGCCATCTTTGGAGCAAGGCACAATTACACAGGGCTCTGAGGAACACCTGAACCTCAAGTTTGGGGAGTTTGGCATGAATAAGCCCTAAATTCAGACAACTTCCACAAAGAAACAGAAGCCAGAACTAGAATTGCCAGCTGCAGGATTAGACCAAAGCATGCGCCTTTTCTTGTCTGTTAAGCTAGGAAGATCCTGCTCATTTAGTTGGAATTCCCAGTTAACCCTTAGTTCTGGTCTCTCTGCCAGACCGAGGGGCATTAATTGCCCCAGCCAGCCTGCCCTGCAACCTCTGCCCGTGGTCAAGATCCCGACTTGTGGCCAGTCCTCGGTCCTTGCCGAAGCTGTGCCACAGGTACACCCATGTCCCCCCCACCCCCTGCTCATCCAGACTCACTTGACCGTGGCTGCGACTCGTCGCCTTGCGCGGTGACGCCGGGGCTGTCGGTGGGACCTGTGACTGTGGCCATCCTGCCGTGCGCAGGTGCGGTGGGACTGTGTCCTGCTGGTGTGGTCACTTCCCAGCCTGTGCCGTGGGTACCTCTGCTCCGGCTTGTCCCCCCTCCTGGGGCAGCCGTGCTCCTGCTGTTCCCCAACATGGTCACAGTCCTCCCCTTCTTAAAGAGAGGCTTAATCTGCAGTATTGTCATCGTGGTGTGGAAAAGTTGCATAAGATTCATTGCATTTCAAAAATGAAGAATCCATCCTGAAAGGGGAGCTTGCATTTGAAATATATCTAGGCTTTGTAATGTTTTGAATGTAATGCCTCCAGCATTTTTCACTTTCAAGATGACAGTAATTGAAAGATGGATTCCTGCAATTTTGACATTTATAATTCGACTGAGAAAAGGTCAACTTCTTCATGGAATCTTGTTTAAAGTGGTAGAACGGCATGGAAATGTCACATTGTCTTTCTGGTAGTGTCACCAGTGCTTTGATTAACAATAGGTTCAATCTGTAATGCAGAATAAAACCCAAATGCCACAAATAGCTCAATAAGAGCCTAGTCCAAAGTGTCTGAGAGATCAGTAGAAAGATTTCCCTTGATTCCACTCGTTTTGGAATCTGGTCTAACTGGAACACCAAGAAAAAGATAGATCAGTGTAATTATTCAGAAATGCAGTTTTTAGGCCTGAGGGAGTCAGGACCCCTTCCCCCTCGTTCAGGAGCCCAGGAGCTGGAGAGGACCCTCAGAAGAATGACCCCACAGGTGCCCCATCCCGGGGGTGCTGAGGGCCAGCCACCCCCAACCAGCCTCACTGGGACCCTGTCCCCTGCGTGGCCCCGTAGCGCTGTTTAAGCTCAGCTTGGGGCCATGGCCTCTTCCTCCTCTGTGCTGCAGGAGCACCGGTCCCAGCTCCATCACAGCCTGGCCGTGGGCATCGCCGCTGCATTGCCAGCTCTGCTGGTGGTTTGCCATGGGAGCCCCATGAGTCACTCGGGTCTCCAACTGCTGATTTGTCCTGTTTTGGGTAATGCTTTCCCTGACTGTAGTGGCACTGGGAGGTTAAATCTGAAAGTGACCTGTAAAATCCTGTGCTGGAGGCTAAATAGCGTAGGTCTAGAAAGCTGGTGTGATGCCCCTTATATGTCCAACCAGCTACAAGGGCTGGGCTTCCCCTGTAGACATTTTCCGTGTTAATTCTAGTGCCACTGATTCCCACCCCCCACACCCCCTTTTCCAGTGAAGTTTCAGCCTCTGTTTTTATGAGGGTAACTCATGTTGGGAGTGTGATTGCTGCCCCACACCTGCATAAAAACAGATTTTTGGCCTGGAAACACTTCTTGAGGTGTCTCGGTGGGGCTCTCTCCCTCGCAGCTCCTGCTTTGTTTGCATTTTCTGTGCCATTGCAGCAGGACGCTACTCCTGCCTTATGCTGTCTGCAAATTGAATGTACGCTTGATTAACTCTTCCAGCACATGGTGGTATTTGAAATGTGGCTATGTGTTACTGGATGAAGAGTGTGGTGACGGTGATAAAGACCATATTGCTGCCTTTGGGATCAGAGATCTGGATAAAAAACAGTTGTGTGGGTTTGTGCCGCTTCCGAGCGGCACTGCGTGTGGGGCGGGCAGGCTGAGGCGGTGCGGGGCCTGGGGGACAGCCCGGGCTCTGGGGGCCGCAGATGGTGTGGGTCATCAGAACGCTCTGGTGTCCCCAAGACGGACCTGTCCCCGCTTGCCCTGGGCGCTGCGAGGGCTGGGGAGTGCACAAACAGGGCGGCTGCGGCCGCTCTCCGCGGGCCTGGGGACGTGCTCGCGGCTGCTGAAGTGCAGCGCAGATGGGGTGATGTGGACGGCCCCCGCCAAGGTGTCCCCAGAAGGGCTGGGGTGGGACGGCTGCTGGGAGCGCGGGAGACTTGAGTCTTGTCGCTGGTCAGCCACGCGTCGGGGACGCCGGCCCTGATGGAGCGTCTCGCGAGGGGGCGGCTGAGGGCTGGGGGTGAAAATTACGGTTAGTACTTTCAGAGGTGTTTTTGAGTCCAGACTCTGTGTGCACCTGACTCATTTTTAGGATACTTGCCACCATCTCTGCTACTTAACAACACTCAATCAGCCTTGTACGGACGGACATGCGTACGTGCTGCCTGCCCACAGTCCCCTCTCAAAACCGAGTGGGTACAGAACCTGTTCTTGGCTTGTTCCTCCTCCTGCCGGCACCGCAGAGCGGCCGAGCCGGCTGTGGCCAGACCCGCTCCCTTCCCTGGCGCAGGGGCGGTCTGTGTGGTGCTGTGCACCTCTCTCCTCTTCGGGAATGTGCCAAGGGTCGGTTCGGTAAGAAATCGTGATGTAGGGAAAGAAAAGCAAAATGTCATCAGAAGTGAGACACAGGAGTGATAAATCCTGGTAGGTTTTTCAGGAAAGGTTCTCTCAGGTTTGGTAAATGAACAGCTGTCAGCTTTCTTTGTATTTAATCCAAACAATTATTTACATACTCAAAGGAATGGCGCTAGCTCTGAAGGTGGGGAAGGCTGAAAATTACCTGAAATACAGATTCTTGAACTCAACTGAGGCTGTCTCTGCTGATGGAATAAACTACGTCATCAACTCTGAGCAGAGATGCTTACAGAAACTTCCTTTTCAGAGAGAATTGGGGGTGGGGCCTGCAGCTTCATTTGCCAGTAGCTTTTGCAGAAGATGAGTTTGTTCTTGTATCTGTGGACATTGCAGCTGAAGATCTGGCTTTACAACTTGTGCGTCCTCTGAAGCTTTGCAGCTGCACACAGGGACGAACGTGGAGGACGCCAATGGCAGGCTGCTGCCGAGCAGCAGTGCCGTTGCTGGTGGGAAGCGCTGCGGGGGGAGCGGGGACGCCCTGGGGAGGGACGGGCCCCCTCCGCTTCCCGTGCTGCGGGAGAACCGCGATCGTGGGGTCACAAAGCCTTCAGTGCGCGTGGAAGTGGAATTTGTGCAATACGAAGTTTGTTTCCCACAAACATGAGGAAGAGCTGAGCAGTTTGCCACTTTGACGTGGCAAAGCAAACGTCAGCATTGCAAAGGATCCGACTGTTCAGTTACTGCAGGCTACGCAGACAAAATACGGTGACGCCCTATGACGGCTTATGCCGTCACAGGAAACTGTGTAGTCTTCTGCACGTGTACCACCTTTGCTGCAATAATTTTTCTGACAAAAGTCAACCTTCAAGCATTTTTAGGAAAAAAAAAGAAGTGCTGCCAGGTAGGGGAGACTTCTTGCTTCTTGAAATAATCTGTATAATATTTTTCATCAACTGACTTTTCTGAAAGACAGTCTCTTGTTGCAATAGTTTATCTTCAATTTCCAATTTTCAGAATGATTGTGAACCAAGTATCACATGTCAGGAAACATTTTCTACTGACTTACTGCTGGATGTTTCTATTTCTAGATTCACTGTTTGTGTTTATTTCTAATACCCTTTGCTATCAAATCCTTTCAATAATTCAGGAAAATATAAACATCAGAAGTTGCTCGGCATGTTGGAAGCATGCTGTCGGGGAAAAATATATCCTGGACCATCAGTCTCGAGGACTGAAGAGTTTTATAAGGAAAATCCACTAATAATAGAGTAGAAAAAGCTAAGGTGGCACCTTAACAGGCTAGAAATTGATAACTGTAAAGACTCAGCCTGGTGTGAAGGCAGGCATAGAGCTGCAGTACACAATGTGGGGGAGAAATATTTGTATGCATCTGCCTTCTCTCATTCGGCTCATTCTGTGGGCTCCGAGTGTGGAGCTGAAGTGCTTCTGTTGTGGTCACCATTTGTGCAACTTGGCTTCCATGTCTGCTGCACCATCTCTGATTTAACAACTTAAGACAAAGTGGGTTCAAAAACTGTGTTGACAGTCATAGAAGATAATCATTGTGGACTGAGAAATGCAGAAGTGTCTGACTCAAAAAGCCCAAGTGGCTGAGTGGAGGTCCCAAGAACATATTGGAAAGTATCACTATAAACTTACTACAGCTGTCTACTCTTTTTACAGGTATCCTGTGACCCTCAGTGTTGCCAACTTGCTTGTCATGAGTTTTTTTAATTGCTTGTATATCTTGAGAATCGGCAGAATGGATGGATAAGTACAGGTTTACATGTCAGCACCAGATACGAAGAGCTTTGGGCTCCCACTGCCTTTGACCTGGAAGGTCTGAGACTTCTTGCTCCTCTACGCTGCAAGCAGGTCTATTAACATTTGACTTTCATACCTAGGACATTATCAGAATGACAAATTTCTTGACAGCTGCTTGCTCAAATTGTCAACCAGCCTGTTCCTGTAAATTGTTGAGAGGTACTTCATGTTGAATGTGTAATGAGACTGCCTCTTGTTGCAGGTGGGGATGATTGTTCCCATTTTTCTCCTCATTTAGATAAAATGTGGCAGTCCTGCTATTATTCATTTGCGTAAACATCGCTTGAATTGGAGTTAAGATCCTGAAGTGTAATTTGAATCGCTCTGAATTTAAATCTGTTTACACAGAAATAAGTGTTTTGTGTGCTTGATGGTGGTCTGAATGTGCCGCTGTCCCCGGGGCTGTGCTCAGAGGAAGGATGAGATGACCTTTCACAATCTCATTAATTAGCATCACCGTTCCTTGGTGAGCCTAGTCGTTTCCAGGGAAGACCTGGATTCCTTTCCTCTGTCTTAATCCCAGATCGCCTGTGCTGCAGCAGAAGCTGCTGACGCTCTCCGGAACGGACCTGAGTCGGTGGTTTTTGAGTTGGCAGCAAAGCCGCACCTCAGCTCACCGCCTGCGTGCCGTCGGGGGGCATTTTGGTTTACAAGTGTTTCTGAGAGCATGAGTATTCTTACTGCTTTAACAATTTTAAGAATCTGTGCAGTCTGAATAAAGACATCTTTGTTCAAGATCAGTGTGAAGTGCCCAACTAAGTACCAGAAACCCTTCATTCCTACGGGCTTTCTGCCCAAAGCCGTGACGACCCCTCAGCTCGGCGGCACCTTGGAGTATCCGCTGCAGTGTCCTCTATCTTGGGTGTCTCTTCTGTGTGATGCTGATATCCTTATCGCTCCCACTTTAACTGCTGGATGTTTCTATGTCCTTTTTATATCCCAGCAGGATCTCTGGTACCCACAGTGACCCCGGCGGAAGGCTGTATGGGGGAGGGAGGATTCAGGAATACACAAAACTTGATAAAACTTTGTGAGCTGGAAACAAATTCTGTGTCCTGCAGCTCACCCAGCTGGAGACATCTGAGTCTGCTGATCATCAAGTAAACTAATAGCTGAAATGTATTCCTCAAATCACCTGACAAATATCTTAATTAGCGCTTTTAAAGAAAACTAATCCTCTAAATGAGCTGCTGGTAGCAAGAACACTTTAAAAAAGCGTCTCAGTGGTGGGGGGTTAATCTCTCTCCTGCTCTGATGGTGTCACCTTCTTAAATGGGTAGCACATAAATATGCATTATTACGTGCTTCTGGTAGGAAGCTATGAAAATGGACACCATGCAAATATTTATTAGAGCTGAGGAAAAAAGGGACCCTTTCTATTCCTCACTGCTGAGTGGTGAGGGATGGATGCAGCATCAGCTTCCCCAGTGAGCAGCAGCACAGGGAAAGGCAATTATGAAGAAATATGTGCCTGCAGTGGAGGAAAAATAGATGTTTAAGAGGGCCAGAGGAAGGATGCTGAAGCCTGACTAACAAAGTCCCTGGACTACTGCAGACATGCAGCTGAACACTCGAATGTTCAGAAGATCCACTTTGAGCAGCTTTTGGCAAAAGTACCTGCTGTGTCTGAATACATGAAGAAATGATCATTTAATGACATCGCAGTGAGCTTGAACTATTATCTTAACTTCTGTTCCGTGTCTATGGTTTGATCAAAGGGATGCCAGTCTGTGGCTGTTAGTAGTAAACACCGTTAACTATTAGTGATTAAATTTTTTCTAAGTGGTGAGCATTGCCACTGTTATTGCTAGCTGTTTTAATTCCTTGCTGCTGTTTCTAAATATTTGAGCAAATACAGGATAAAATAATCCATGACTGATTTATTTTTAATAGTAGTTTTGTGCTAAAATGCAATGGTTTGAATGAAGGTGGAATGAAACTTCTAGGGAAAAGTGTCTTTTCATCTATGGGCTAGACTAGTTAAAAAAGACGACTGAAAAAGTGTGAAACAGAGGAAGCAAATCTTTTAAGAGAAGGCTGTAAATGCTTTGTCCTGTGCTATCGCTTGAGTACCGTCCGCTCTGTCCTGTGGCATTGTTTAACCTCGTCACCTCTCCTCCGGCTAGTAGCTCTCTCTGCTCCTTGCTTTTCTCCATAATGCCCTTTCTCTCAAATTATCCAATTAACACAGTGAATTTAAGCACAGTAGACTGAGTTTTGAGGGTCCCATTTGTAACCAGAAGAGCGGCTCAAGTACTTGAAAGTCTGTTTTCTCTAAATGTGCCTTTTATAAAAATATATTTTCTGTCCCAGCACGCCTTTCTCGCACCCTGAGAATCAATGCTGTTGTCCAAAAAGTGGGTTCGTGCCCGGTGTGCGATTAACCGGTCTCACACGCTCAGGAGAGATACGGTGTTGATTCAGGCCTGGGTGCTAAGCGGATTCTCCACAAATTAAGCACGCCTTAAGCCGGTTTTCCCCATCATGTTTATACACAAAAGTTAAAGGTATCCCACTCCCAGTTACAGTGTTTGCTTAGTAATTTACATGTAGTTATAATATCGGCTGTGTCACTCTCTTCAATCACTGCACTTGTGCAGGGAAAGGGTCTTCACCTGGGCAAGCATCTTCTTGACCTGCGGGTGTGTTTCTTAGTATTATAATGAAGGTCGTTCACTTCAGGATACCTCAAAAGTAAGCTCTGTTGCCAAGTCGGCCAGCTGGATCTTTATCTTGCCAGGCTGTCGCATAACTAACTCATCCTGTACACAATCAATCCCAGATGTTGAGGTCCAAAGGATAGGAACTTCAAACAACACAGCATTCTGTCCATTACCAGTTAATTAAAGCTAGAGGGACTTCAAACAACACAATGTCCTGTTCGTTATTAGCTTCATTATTAGTTAACTAAGACTATAATTAATAATACTAACATAAGCTAGCTCATTAGGTCAGGGTGACCCCTATCAATGCCAGTTGAGAGCACGGGCTGTTGGGCCAGACGTGGCGTTGGGTAAAGCTGCGCTGCCGCCACCCCAGAGGTCACACTGTCCCCTTCCAACTCCCCGGAGTGAATTGTGCGGTTTAACACTGAGGGCTACGTAAGTTTTGGAATGCAATTCCTTTCTTTACAAACGTGCAGAGATTGAAGTGGAGGCTTGAATAAAAAGCTTATCAAACTTAGGACAGAAACTTGTTTGCAGAATGATTGTAATGATATATTGTAAATTAACAGTTCCAACGTACCTAAATTACATACATGTATGTAGCTCCATCTTAATTTTAATCTCTCTCATGCATTAGACCCTTGTTGCAAGTCTGTGTGGGGTAAATGACATTTTTCCAGTACATTCAGTAAGAGTGTGATCCAGTGTGGAGTGTTCCACATATTGACAAGGGGAGCGATCGTCTCAGCTTTTCCGAGATACCGTTTAAGTGAAAGAAATATGTTCTGTAACTGATAGCAAAAAAGTAGGGGTTTTGGCTGATTGGTATGGTAAGTAAGCTTTACTTGTACACCTGTTTTAAAAATACAATTTGCAGACCATATTAATAGCACTCAGTGGGGTATGCAAATTCTCGTTTGTTTGGGATTTTCAGGTTTTTGATATTTTTCTTTTCATCTGGCCTAGGAAACTCTTTAGTAGAAAAAAAAAGCCTCTTGGCATGTTCAGATTTGATTTATTTAGTGTTACTTAATTTATTATAACATGTAGTAAAAAAAAGGGGGTTTTAACATTTAGTTCTGAAAATGTTAAAACATACCACCTCTGGAGCATTTTTGCTTTTTTCCTTAAGCTAAATTTCAGTAAGCGTTACACATTTGCAGTGCGTTAGAGATTTTGGTAGAACTGGACTCTTTAGCAGTGCTTCTGACTGTCAGACCTGCTCAAAGAATGAGGTATATAGATATCCCACTCTATGGCTAAGGATGTTATCTCTCTTCCTTCAAATGATGTGTCAGAAAGAAGCACAGTCAGTTAGGAGTTGTGGAAAAAGTTTTTCCTGGATTAGACAAGAAAAAATTAACTGAAATTAGGAAAAGTAGGTGAGATACATAATGCTGAAGACTCTACCTGTTATTTCGAAGTTATTTCCTTTCCTGAAGGCTAGAAATGCATAGGTAGAACTAGAGGTAATTCACTACCTTTACCCAAATTATTGTAAGCCCATTTCCATAGTGCCTAATTCCCAATGACAATACAATGTCTCCTGTACTTTTCCAGGAAAGAGTGAGTTACTATAATTATTAGCCAAAAATAACTGCACAGAATGCTAATTCACTGTTTGGTGTTAGACAAGTGAGAAAATGAAAGACTGGCCTTAAAGTGACTGATGGTCAGGGAGCAATGCGTGTTCCTGCCAATCCGTGTGGCACAGGAGCTCCGGCGCCACGCTGCAGCTCGTTATCCAGCTCAGCCTGGTGTCTTCAGGTGCACTGTTGCTGTTCTTTCTGCTGGGTACTTCCAATTTTTTGACATCAATACCTTTATGATTCTGTTTTTAGAGGTGGTCAGCCATCGGGAACAAGCATCTCGCGCAAGCCTGTATGACATTAAATAGTACCTTTGTAGATATCAAACACAATGAACAAAATACTAGCCAGCCTGAAATCTTGACGTTTGCTGAAATTGTGCAGAAAGACATCACTTACTTAGAAGGTGGCATTTCTGAATTAACAAAAAGCACTCCGGTAGACATCAGGAATGGAATATGTCACCGGACTTCAGAGATCAAGTGTAGAAATCCCAGACCTGACCCTGATGTATCGATTCACTGAATTTTTAATATCTACAAAGAGAAATGAACTCTGTCCTGCAGCTCATTGCATCCTAAGGTAGACCTTTAAATTGGCGAAATGACTTGTGCTCTAGTGTGCCTGTTTCTAATTACACCACTGATTAGGAAGTAAGGTGAGCTAACCAGTGTGGGAGTAGGTTGGTGTCACTGGTGTTCTGAAGTCAGATTTGAAGCCTCTGCTCCAAAAGGTGCTTGATGCAAAACGTTTTGGTCAGTGGAAGATTCCCCAGGTGGACCTCGGTGTTCGTTACAGCTCTTATTCCTATTCATGAGCTTTTGGAGATTTGTGGTAGCAGCATCAGCAGATAAAAGGTGCCATCTCTCTCTCCAGGATAACTACTTGTACACCCGTTGATATTCTCATGGGAGTTTGAGGCTGTGAATTGTTGTTAATGGTTTGGAGAACGCAGAAAATTCTTAGCACGTACTGAAGTGTTATTGGTAAATATGCGCTATTAAAATGATCAGCTGTTGGTACAGCGTATTTGTGTGGATGGGTAAGATTGAACAATTGCAGGTCTTAAAATAATGCTGAAATATAAACCCGTTTTCCTATGATCCTCTTAATTACCATACATAACTTCTATTACCAAAGAGGGTATAAATGTACATGTGCTATGTAGACATCCCCAGATACTTCTGAATGTTTTCTTAACTGATCAACAAAGTAACAGTGTGTTGGGATTAGATACAGGAAGTTTGACCCTTGAAGGGTAATATTTTTGAATTAATTGGATGATCCACAGGGGAATTTCTCAGAGGAAGGTAATTACATTTCTTTTTCAGTAAATTGAGTGCTTTACTAGTTTAACAGATTATTTTTTTTCCTAGGGAAATACGTGGTAGAATGTAACATTCTTTAACTCTTTCAAAGAGCAGAAGCTTGCTCCTCTGTTGAGTTGGTGCTTCAGAGTTTCTAGAAGCCATTTTCTTGTACGAGCATTTAGACAGAATTTAAGACGTGCGTTTATTTTCAGTGCTATGTCGACCATCTCAAAACATACTTTTGGCACAGTTTGGTATTTAGCATTTCTGAATGCCTTCAGAAAGAGCCCGTTAATGTTAATGTTACCTGCTTTTCCCTCCTTCACATCTGTACCTGACCTCCTTAGTCTTACCCTCTTTAGACAAAATTGTTCTTTCACCCGTTTTTCCAAACCAATTTTTTGTGACCTCAGATCATTCCCCTTTGGATTCTCTCCAGCTGATGTTTTGCAGCAGCATCGCGTTGCCGACTCACGTTCCATCTACCATCCATGGTAATTGCTGGATGCTTTCCTGGCCGACTGCTGCATAAGCAGCTGTTTCTCATCCCGCGTCCGCACCGCCGGTTGCTCTGGCTTTTCCCATTGCCCGGCGGGGGGCGGCCTCAGGGGCAGAGAAGGCCCCGGTGCCGCACACGCACCGTGCGGCAATAGCCGCAGCACCCCTGCGGTATCAGCGCTGCTTTGGTCACAGGTCCGGCACGCAGCACCATTGGGTTTTATGGTGTCAGTTATCCATGTCTTAAAAAGATCCAGAGGGAATAATGAGCGAGATCTTCCATAACTCCCGTATGGTCCTTTCTGTGGCTTGGATGAAGTATAGAGATTCCAATACAGTGAAAGTTATTGTGTTAATCATTGCTAACACATTGAATTTGGGGGCTACAATTCTGCATCTCCAGACAATGAAAAGACATGAATTCAGTTACTTCTGAGGTCTGACGTTCGCAGACACCCTGCTCGTACCATGCAAGATGATGTGACCTCCTGCCTCTGCCTTCTGAGTCGGTCTCCTCGAAGGGGAGGGAAGAGTACTGTTCCTAAAATAGCAGTGGCTGAACAATATTAAGTGGCTTTGATCTTGATCCTCAAAAGCGAAGAAACACTAGGCAGGGTCTCCTTTGTATTCAGCACTTATATGCTCACAAAAAAACTGCTTTCAGTGCCGAGCTTTTAGCTGTGGACCGAGCTTTTAGCTGTGGGCCTATCTGCAGCACTGTCATACAGATATGTCAAAGATCAAAACTAGATAATGCCAGTATTATCTCAGCACAGGCAAAATAGCTGAAGGCACAGGATATTTTAACAAACAGTTTTCCACATGAAATTCCCTGTGTCCGTACGTACACAGCTGACAACCCTTAAGAGAATAGCTTTGGTGGGCAAACCACAGTTGCTCTAGTAAACACAGAGCTGGTTTAGACTATGATTTGGCTTTGAGAGGTTTAGGGTGGGTTCCTGTAGCAGCTCAACACAAGTCCTGTGCCCTTTCCAGGATGCAGCTCGTAGGGAAACCAGCAAGTTCTTTGACTGGCATGGGGTAACCCAGCAACAGGATAACACTTCAGAATATTTTTTTCCTTTTCAGCGTCACACCTGTTTAATGAACCATTCTGGAGCCGACACTTTATGCTTTTTTGTATTACCTGTTGATAAAGTTTTTGTGAAACCTGAGTGCTTTGACACCTTGGCTCCAGCAGAAACCCCTTCCTTTGGGTTTACCGTAGAGCCCTCGCAGTGGTGCCTGGGTGATGCCTGGTAAGGGAGCTCAGCGATGCCACTGTGCCTGGCAGCGTGCGCTGCTGTGCGGTGGGCTGCCCCCCTCCTTGCCGGGGGGTTTCCAGGAGCTCGGTCTGCCCCATCACCTGTGAGTGCTGGTGGCGGTGGGCGCTTGTCTGGGAGGAACTGGGGTAATCCAAAAGTCACCAAACACACATAAGAACTCGTCCTGTGCAATGTTCCATCCCAAAAGGCAGCTGTGTCTGCAAGACAAAGTAAACAAAGCAGCTTTGTGTGGAAGAAATCATGACCCAAACCCTTTCCAAGGTTGTGTTGCTAACCTTGTCCTTGGCGGTGAACAAGACAGCTGATTTGCCCTATATTGATGAATTTGTATGGGATCCGTGTCTGATATCTCTAAGCCCACACGTGAAAAAGAATAACAGAACAGAGCCCTTGAATACCTCAGGATTTAAAATGCATGTTTTGGGTTTTTGTACTTGCCTTTTAACTTTTTCTCATTTTCAGCCTTTTTTATATTAACTACTAGGTCTACAATTGTATTGTGTTTCTCAATGGAAAGTTGAGGTTTTGATTTATTCCCAGGACCTCAGGAGCTGGGGCTGTAAATTAATTACCATATATCACCAAGTCAAGATAAGTTGCCAAATCAGCAATGTGTGCCAATGGCTACTGAAGTCAGTACGGTGAGAAACACTGATAAAAGAGGGATCTGACTCAGACTTGTACATAGAAACAGTACTGTAGTTGCTTTCATATGCTAATACTCTGTCCTGTGTTGCATTTTAACACGGGCAAATTGATTAACAGATGAAGTGATTGTTTCTATAATGCTAATGACTGATTTTTAAGGAAATTTCTGTGTGGCTTTTTCTTCTGGCTGAAACAGTGAGCTAAGGCAGGGCAATGATTGGAGTGCTTTGTGTTAATGACCGGCTGGCACAAACTGTTTTGCCACTACTACTCTTTTCTCATTGACAATGAAATAAATTGCCGTGCACTTAAATGTAAGTACAGGACTACAGCAAATATAATTGTACTTCATTCCTTCCTTTAATAAAGAAACTTGGCAAAAAAATGTTCAGATTGCAACTGGGAGGGAGGGATTTTGCAAGAAACCCTAGCTTGCTAGGAGGGTGTGTGTTTGTTGGTCCTTGCAGCAAGTAGGAATAATCCTGTGAAAATGAATCCTTAACTGTCTTTCCACAAACTCTTAATGATGGTATCCACCTCTTACCCCATAGCTTGCTTTTATGTTTTTAGTCATTAGGTATTAATCTCTGCTTTGAAAGTTAAATTACTGCTCACTTGAATTGTATTTTGGAAGGAGATGGTGCCGTTAAAGCAGAAGAAACATTGAAAGAAGGTTTCTTGGCTCAATTTAGGAGGAGTTTACTTCATCGAAGTTCAAACTCCTTCCCAGCTGACTTAAAATCGTTTGGCTTAAACTCAGCCTAAAGCCAATCTTAATCGATCGTGAGAGCAGGACATATTTTGGTATCTGTTTATTCAGTTTCTCAGCAAAGAAACATTGCATTCAGTGCTAAGAGTAACTCAGATGTATTACTGATGCTTTCCAAATCTGTTTATCTGCTAAAAGCCTAAATTGAGAATCATGTTTTCAAGTGACAGGAAAAATTTGTTACTTCTGACTTTGAAAGTTTCCCAGGAGGGAAAGAACACCTTGTTAATTTTCCTTCTCCTTTTATATTAAGTACTGAGTTCAAATTATACTATTAAGTACATTGTTCTGTTTTTCAAGGTACAGATAAGATTTTTCTGGCAATGAAAACCAAAAGAAACCAAACTGGTTGCAACCCCAGCAGATTATACATGTGCTTGTTCTAGCTATAAAATGACACTTTCACCTGTAAAGTGTATGAAATCCTCCATCATTTGCATGAGATGAACTCTTTGGAGTCATGGGCAATGAGGATGGCGGTGGGCTGCTGGATGTGCGGCTGCCTCGGGGCACGGCGCTGGGATGCTGCTGTGGTCCATGAAGTGCTGATACCTACGTGTGTGTTAGAATAGCCCTGGAGTAAACCGCATCAGTGGGATTAGTGGATTAAGCTGGTCCATGGCATTGCTGTCACTGTCTGCCGGTGACTACGGGCTCCTCCTGAGATGCTGCGGCTGCGGGAGCGCTGGCCGGCGTGTGCCATCTCGCAGTGGCTTCTCCTTGCCTTGCTGAGACAGAAACCAGCGGCTAAAACTGAGAACGGTGAATTCTCGAGACAGTGATATATTCTTCTCTTTATTGTAGACTTCTTTATTGCACTTGGAGATGTCTTCATTGGCACCAGTTCCTGTGTATGATAAGCATATCTTGATGCTGCTGATGTTGAAAATTGTACCAGTTTAATCTTAAGTTTCCTTAAATTCGCTCATAACTGACTAGATATTCTTCATTTCATTTTAAAGTGGGTTATGCCAATTTAACTCAAATGGATCCTTAGTGATTTAAACTAAACTGACACTTTAACTGCCATAGTATGTAATACTTTAGAACATATTTTAGAGGGGAGAAAAAAATCATTAAAGGTGAGATGCAAATAGAAAAAGTCAATGCAGATTTATCAGAAATAGTGTGGTAGAATAACCCTGCATGTTTGCTTTTCTTAGACAAAAGAAATGTAACAGTTTTCATCCCTATGGCTTTCACTAAGACACTTGATATGGTGTCCAAAAAGGAGAAATATGGAGAACAAGTTATAAAATGGCTAATCAAAAGGCTGCAAATCACAGCCATTTTGCGCTGGAAAGGACATAATTAGAGTAAGCATTTAAAGATCAGTCTGGGCTGATCTTATGTGTTGTTTATTGTTTGCCTCTGCACAAAGGGAACCCAGCTGGACTTGTGAGCACGAGGGGCAGAGATACTGCACTGGGGTACCTGGGTGGCACTTGTGGAGTAAGATGACAAGGAAGAGATGGACTTTTAGAGTGCAAATTACAAGATCATGCACGTGATGACTGGTAACACTGCAGCGGATGGGGGGGTGAGGGCTAGAAGGATGTTGAAAAACCGGAGCGTATTAATCACAGAAGAATCTGAGAAATGAGAATATTGTGGTCCTGGAAAAGTCAAAGGGGAGCCAGCAGGGACGTTACCAAGAGACACAGGGAAGTTGATTGGCACAGCCTGGTTTGAGCCCATCCTACTGCGGTTGGCATAGCGCTGAAGGTAATTTCCATGTCGTAAATGGAAGTTGTAGTACCTAGTATGACTGAACTGCATAGACCTCTCTTCTGTTCCTTTCTCCGGGATAACTGATATTCAATTTTGATTCACCAGCAAGCAGACAAAAACTCTCATTGTGATGCAGAGTTCATTACTACAAATCTCCCCAAGCTTGCGAAGCAGAATAATGTAGGCCCAGGATATATGTCCTGCATATAGCGTCATGCATATCAATGAAGCAGTTTAGAAAAAAATAAATAAATTAATGGTGCGTAATGCACTTCTGACATCTGGGTTATTGCTGCTTTGCTGTGTTTGATGGCAGTAAGCACTCTGACTGTGATGCTGTATGTATGTTTATTCTGCAAAGTCAGGGGGCAGTGAAACACCACTTCTCTCAGATCGTGGCATCCTTATGACAACCCCTATGAAGGCAGAAGCTGAGGTTTGTGATTTGCCTTTTAGCAAGCAGCTTTCCTTTTCTGGCTCCAGAGAAGCGGACTGTTCTGGGGTAAACCTGCAGCCTGGAATCTTGCTGTGAAGAGTCTTGCAAGCTGCTTCCCTTAACGAAGTGCTATGAGGTATTTTGATGTGTGTTAGGGTTGTAGCAGCATGAACTTTTGCAGGAAATTGACTGTGATAAACCAACCTTCTTTAAAGCTAATCAATTGCTCTGGCGTTTGCTTGGTAGGATAATTGTGACAAGAACAGGGGCCTCTGAAGCTGTCACTGCTACCTGTGCAAAATGCTTTTGGTGACATTAAGATGCAGTGGTAGGACAGAAGAAAGGGGCGAGGGGTGTTTGTGCACCCAAACTCGCGGAGGGTGCCCTCGACCCCACTGTCCACGTCGCCAGCAAAGATGTTAACCAGTGCTAGTCCCAGTACCGACCCCTGAGGAACACCACTTGTCACTGGTTGCCACTTGGACATTGGGCTGTTGACCGCAGCTCTTTGAGTGCAACCATCCATCCAGTGCCTTGGGTGGGGATCTGGGGGGTCCCGAGAGGGGTTGGGTGGATGTGGAGATGTCTGGAGGGGTGGAGGAGGGGTCCCCTAATTTGGGGCTCCCTGGTTTGTTTCTTCTAAACTGTTGGAGGAACCGGGTGAATGGGGAAGGCAATAGAGCGATTTCCAGTATTTCAGCCCTTCTGAAAGTGTCCTCAGTTGAGAGTAAGCGACTCCGCTGCCTTGCTGCTCAGCAGACTTTATTAGCTCAGTTGGGCTGTTTATGCAGGCAGGCTACTTGCTGAAGAAACGGGCCCCACTTCCTTTCAAGAGTTGTCAACATTGACATCTCCTGGGAACGTACTCCATGATATTAGACAGACCTGGCACCACGCAGCAGCCCGGAGCACTACAGTGTATGCCCATGTCGTCAGCGTGGTGCCACTGATGAGTGTTTTCATTGTAACGCTCAACGTTGAAAGTAGTATTAACACTGCTGAAGCCACCAACCACAAACAGCAGATCCCCCAGCACTTCTGCCAAGGCTGCCGCAAGGACTGAACACGCTGGTGACTGTGTGCCGTGTCTTGGCAACGGGTTTGCAATCTTCTGCCCTCCAAAGCTGGTTGGCTCCATCAAATCCTCCAACCTGAGAATGCCAAAGGTACGGAGTCGAAACGGGCCTCTCCTCGCCCGCCGAACCATTTTGCACACAAGTGGGACGGCGGCTGCTCCTGCCTCGTGGGCTTCAGCTGGAGCACGGCTGAGAGCAGGGGAGCGCAAAACACAGTGCTCTCTCACTGCAGACTGCTCCCTCTGTCCGTCTGCAGCTTCCAAAAGTATTTTAGGCAACTGTCAGGTTCTACGCTTCTACAGAGTTTAAATGCGGTACCTGGATCGGGTAACCAGGACCACGCAAATGTTCTGTGCTGCTCATGCTGTCAGCACCAGCAGAAAATGATCTCTTTACTGCAGCTGCTGAAAAATTGTCTGCATTTTTCATAACAAAGTGTGCGGATGATAAAGTTCTCAGGAAGTCGATCAACTGTTCTGGCTCTGATTTTCTTCCCTAAATCTCACTTAAAAGCAAATGAAAAAGCCTGAAAAATCTAGGAAATGTGGGACTGACTTTTGCTAATCTGCAAGTGCTGAGAGGGGTTGCGGCCGAGGTACCACTGCTCCTTTTCTGCATACTCTTTGTTTCTATGCACAGTCACACCTGGTCCACTTCTGCCTGTCAGGGCTATGAAGGTCCATTGATTCTTGGTGGCATCATACACTCCAGCTTTCATCAAGAGTTCGTTTGTTGAACCCACCACATGTATACACCTGATTACAGGAGGAAAAAACAGTGTGAGCAGGGCAGGGATACCCTTGGTGGGGAGCACATTGAGGAGAAAATGAATGGTGTGGCTGCATTCTGGGGGGGTGGTTTGTTTGGGTTTGGTTTGTTTTTTTAATGAAATGGTCCTACCGGGTTTGAAGTAATAAAAGAGCAGCAGGATTTAGATGGCCCTTTATTTTCTGCACTGCCTGAAGCAGGCAGGCATGGTACTTCACTTGTGGCCAAGAAGAGCACTGTCCGGCAGCAAGTGTGCTCTTGGTGATACCAACTCTGGAAGAGTTTTACCACTCTGGTCTGCGTCTCCTCGGCGCCGCTCAGTTGCTGCCTCTTAGAGAGCTTTATCTCTGTAGCTCCAGGATTTGATGAATGAGGCTTATGTGAACTTTCCTCCTTTTTATTTTAAATGATTCCTCAAGTTAAAGGGAGCACTTGTTACCATTCCTGCTCCCGCAGCTCCTCTTTCCTCTCCAGATAACGAACCGGGAGCGGTAGCCATGTTTCTCCCTGGCTGGGGCTGGGGGCTGTGAGCTGTGCTGGCCACGCAGGTGCTGTCCCTGAGCTGGAGGGGTGACCGTCCTCACCTGGGCATCCTTTCCCCTTCCTCACTGACTGCACTGCAGGACAAAGCTTGTCAAAGTCTCTTTTGTGGTTTTGGAAGCAAATTCAAAATCTTTGAAACATGGCTGCAACGATGGAGACTGACCCCTTAAACACTGAATTTTGTCATAAAAATATATTGATACGGATTTCCACAGGCAGAAAAGTAGAAAGTGCTGTGGAAAGTCTGGGAAAATGAAGCCCAGCATTGGTGATGCTGTGCAAGCCCGTACCCCTACAGCTGGTCAAGAAAGCTGGTCAGCAGCTCCGTCTCCTCTTTGGGGCTTCCCTTCCACCACGCTCCTCCCAGCAAGGGGAACGTGCCAGCACGGGAAGAGCCTCTGCCCCACGCTGCCCTGCGGAGACCCTTCTCTGTGCTTCAGAGGTGCTCCGGGCTCTGCCCTCAGTGCAGTGAAAGGACGGGCAAACGCTCAGAGCTGTGCACCAGGAGCAAAATGCTGGTGGAGTCAGAATTTGTGCTTTCCACTGGATGCAAAACACATCAGAATTTTTCTTTTGTCCCCATTGCTGCTTTGCACAGCGCTGGCGATATTTCCCTTTCCTTTATGGCACTGTAAGGAAATTCACCATTAACAGCTGTTGATGATGGGGTTTCTTGGCCAGCAAAGTCAGCTGCAGCCAGTACTTGCTCCGCAGTAAATTTTTTCCTTGGATAAATTATAAGGCCCCCGGCAATACATTAATATTGACTGCATAAAGTTGAATGTCTGAATGAAAATAAATAAGAAAAAGTAATTGGATTTAGAAGTCCCAAAAGGTATAGATCTCAGGTTTCTCATCGAAAAAGATACTTCATTTTAATCTATGGCTTACTCCTCAGTCAATAATCACAAAGTGAATTGGACATTGAACATTGTTAGTTTTGCCTATTTTATTATGCACAGATGTCTGGTTCTGTTTCATACCCCATTATGAGCCAGGTGCTAAATTGCCTTTGGCTGCCTTCACAGGCCTAAGAAGTTCTTGTGGCTATCCCTAATGTAATTAAACATTTACACTCAATTAAATGAGAATTGTGTAGCCACATCATGCTAAGAGCTGCTGCTACTTCCACCAAAATTCTGCTTCTTTATAATTTAGTCAAGTTTTAAAACAGATATTCCGCAATATTCAGGCATTTAGGTAGCAAGCAAAGCTGTTAAAATATTTATGAGCTGAGGGAGGCTGTGCCATCACTCTGTCAGCCGGGATTATTTTTAGTGTAACAGAGCCAAGAGGAAATCCCGAGCCAAGAAGGCAATGGCAAAACTCCCCCAGTAGCCAGCCGAGCTCCACGTAGCTTACTTCAGCCTCTGAACGGCACAACAAAGTTGACGAATTCTTGTAGCTATGTCGCGTCTTTTCTCAGCGGTGGTATCGAGGCTGTTCTGGCCGCCCCGGCTGTGCTGCGGGAGGCGCTGGGGGCCGTCGCTTCCCTCTGCGCTCCTTCTCGGGCGGCGTTGGCGCGAGCGAGAGCGCTCGCGCGGTCGGGCTCAGACCTGGTCCAAAGCTGCTCTGTGCGGAGCGGCAGCGGCTGTGGCTGCGGAGGGAAATGCCTTCAGCTGCATTGGCCCTTTCCCTCCTCTCCAAACCAAAGCATCCAGCCAGGTAGTAAGAGTTTAAGAGGAGCTCAGGCTTTTAAATAAATAGTGTGAGAAAACTGCGACTGGGATGTTAAATCAGGAAAAATACCGTTTTTCTGGCACTTGGTCTTTTAAAGCTGCTTGGAAGTGAGCCTTGTGGGGTTTTTCCTGCGTCCTGAAATATTTCATGTTGCCCTTGATGCTGAGCTCGGGAGAGCGCTGCCACTTACTTCCCCAGAGGCAGAAAGACAAAGAGTATGCAATTAAACTCATTCTCTACAGGAGGCTTTACAAGGATTTGCATGGAAAAAGAGATAGAAATGAAAAGCAAATGAAAGGAAACAATTGTATCTGGAAAACAAGCTGGGCCGAGTCATGTGAAAGGCTAAGAGGATATGAAGAGAGCAGATGTCTTGGATGCAGATCTTCATCCTGGATGGTGGCCTGCCTTAACAATTTGCCTGTTCATGGAGCTGCTCGCACCTGCGCTGCCGCGGGGCACCGGCACTGCGCGGAGGCGGAGGTGCGGGGGCGCAGGGCGGGCGGCCGGGCTCCGTCGTGCTGGGACGGGGAGAGGGGAGCCCACCCACGGCCCCGCTGCGCGCTCCGGGGCGGTAAGGTCCACAGACACTGTCCGTGTCTGCACACCGCTGGCGGGGAATAAAGGGGGCAACAGAGTCAGCTGTTAGAGGTGGGACACGAGGGATTTGCGAACAATACTGTCCCGGCACATGGATGGCGTTCACTTAGACCATAAGATCCTTAGGGGAGATTTTTTGTTTATTTACACTTTCATAGAATCATAGAATTAGTGAGGTTGGAAGGGACCTTTAAGATCATCAAGTCCAACCTTTTGTCTGTTATAACCTCGGTCCATCTTGGAGTCCCTCAATGCCATGACAGAAACAGTGATAGTTAATCCAGGTCCAAAGAGAAGGATTAAGAATAATTTTTAAGAAGATGCGATCAAGTTATTCACATTAGAATATATCATAAATGAAGCTGAGTTGAGACGTGGGCTAATTAACTTGTCCAATTCCAAGGCAGGAGCCCAACTTTCTACAACACCTGAGATTTCTTCCTACGTCCTTTCTGAACTTACTTACGGAAGGATGACTGTAGGGTCCCTGCAGCTGAGATGCAAGACTGCGGAATTGGGCTCAGCTTTGTCTGAAGGTTTGTTTTTAAACCTGACTCCCTTCAGCTACAGATACTTCTGTAGGTCTGCTACAGACTGTACCTGTCCTGAATGTGTGGGACCGTACAGGCGATAAAGACTCCAGTTGTTTCTAATATCATAGAATCATAGAATGGTTTAGGTTGGAAGGGACCTTAAAGATCATCTAGTTTCCACCCCCCCTGCCATGGGCAGGGACACCTCCCACTAGATCAGGTCGCTCATACCCAGACTATGAGGTCTATAGCATGGGCATCTGTGCGTCTAGATAACACCTTCACTTCTCTGATTTAGAGCTCCTGGCACAAAATATTTGCCTGGGCATCTCTGTCTTGTGCTGGACAGTCCCTAAATCAACAGGTTGTACGTGTGTTGTCTTGTATCATACAGATTTTCCAATAGCCACTGGTATTTTTATGGTTTCTGCTGAACGTTGGCTTAGCTACAGCTGACACGAGCATTTGCAGTGCGTGCTGCTGCATGCGGGGGTGGCACTGGTGAGGCTGAGCCTGAGGGGCTGGTGCTGAGCAAAGGGTATCACTGCTGGAGGCTGGCTATGCCAGATGCCTCCACAGAAGGAAGGAAGAGTAAATTCTTAGCCATTTGCCGGCTTCTGCAATCGGAGACACTTGGCAGTGAAAAGACAGCCGATGATTATCTTGTCTTCTGTGGATAAAGGCTATTATATAGCATTAAATTGTATTCCACAGCAAATCTCAGGCAGTTGCTGTGTTAACGAATTGGCAGGTAAGCAGCACAAGGAATAAAAGTCGCTCTGGTAGGTGATGGCTGACCAGTGAAACCCCATTTCTTTGATAGCAATGACTTTAATTAAAGGGATCCCTGAGCACAGGGGCTGGGAGCGGCAGCTGGCAACTGCTGGTCACACACTAGTAAGAAAAGGGGGAGAAGGCGGCAATGCGGAGCTGAGCGCGGCAGCCTGAAGTGATGGCAGGGGATGGAGTCTGAAGCGGCTTTATCAACAGGTTCTAGAGAACCACATGTCCAGCCCTACCCTCGGCAGCACCACGAACAGGTAATGTGTCTGTGCACCCCTGCCTTGAGGTTCCTTGGCAGGAAAGAACTTTTGGTGAAAGTCAACGAAACACAATGAAATGGATAAGAAAGGAGAAGGGTAGTACAGAGAGGTGAGATGACTCGCCTGAAGTCAGTGAGCATGTTCGCACCAGTGTTAAATACGAGCCAGCTCTCCTCCAGATCACTTAATAGACAGATGGCCCTCTCTGGATGGGGTCTGAACTGTGTGCGCTAAGACAGACTTTGCTGTTAGTTCAAATGACAGAGGCTTGTTTCTCTAAATCTGTGTTAGCCTCACTGCTGCTGTCAAGGTTTTAGCAGCAATTAAATCTTACAGACTAACCGCTGTGTTCTACAGTGGACTTTAGACAATACTACAGATTTTTCTTGTGTACTTTTTCACTGATGTATTAGTGTATATTGTCTGGACCTCACAGATCTGAGACACATACTTCCATATGTATCTACATAGTTTTGAGTACTAAACCACATTTATCTCCAGAATATAATTCAATTGCTCTTTAAATTCACACACAAACATTGCTCAAGTGTTAACTGTTAAGGAATAGCTGCAAGTAAGTATGCAAACTCTCATTAAAATGTTTAACATACTACATTATGGTTTATTTGCCCATTAAGTGTGAGAGGTTTAGTAGTGTTTCCCTTAAATACACCTCAAAGAATTAAACAAGACCATATATCAGCCGATAAGAACTAAACAAATCAAGTAGCGCACAGAGATAATTGAATCATTTTTATTTTGACCAATGCACATTTTGGGATCCTCTGAATAGCACTTCTGAGCACTGATTTTGTTTAGAATTGATTTCACGTTTAGCTTTCTAGACAGGAGGGATTGGTTTGGGTTTGTTAGACTCTTGGCTGTCCTATGTGACTCTCTCCTACGCCTAGATATTTGTCTGATGGGATCAAGAAATCTTTCTCTAGGAAAAAAAAGTAATTTGCTAATTTTTTTAGCAGAACAAAGCACAAGTGAGGTTTCTATTTTTTTCGTAGTTGTTACCTACAGTGGTATCGATGCTGCCCTGGTAAATGAAATGCCATCCTATGCCCTTGTGCTTTGTTGCCTACAGTCATGTTCCAAACCCGCAATCCCCTGAGCAGATGAGCTGTAGTGCTGCCTGCTGAAGGCATCCAATACAGCGCGGCAGCAGTTACGTGCTGCTTCATCGTAGGAAGTGTGATCTTAACCACCTGTGACAAGATTAAGGCCCTCGCCAATATCCGTACCGTTCGTATCCTCAAACCTGTTAATATACCCCACTCAACTTCTACGCTTTTATCTTATGAGGTGAGAAGGATGCATGTGTCCTGTTTTTGTTGAGGGGTACCGAGGCATGGGGTGGGAGGACAAGACAGACGATACAGGACGGTCTTGTGCGTGCAGTGGCAGGGCTTCACGTGAGGTCGGCAGGAAGGAGGTGGGGGTGGAGGGAAGCTTGGTTCAAGTCAGCCTGGACTAGAGGCACCCTCTGCCTTTATCTTAGCAGTCTTGGTCAGCACGTAGTCATTGGTCCTGCTGACCGCAGGACAATTCCTAGATGAGCCGTGACTTGTGTGCAAGAGTACGAGGTGTGTACAGGCAGATGTAGCTACACTGGCTGTATTTGCAAGCAGAGGGCACCAAGCCGCAGGCATCCCGTGTCCTCTTGTATGGACGCAGGCTTGGAGATGCGTTGATATAGATGTAGCCACGGTAATAGTGAAAGGGGGTTGGGGGAGCATGGAAGTGAACCTGCAGCTGAGATGTGCTGCTCCTGCCGAAACGGGACTGTTCTGCCTTGAAACAGCTCTTCACGTCAGTCAGCACCCTGTGGAGAGAGGGAAGAGCGTCTGACATTTTGGACTCTGTACTGTACCGGGAATCTGGAAGAACGTCTGAAGTAGCTGTAGGTATGTGAGAAGATGGCAAGCGGGTTTCAGCAGTGAGAAATAAGGGCCTGTCATGTCTTCCACTGTTGTTAAGTATTGAGGTTGTCCTCTTTCCAGTGCTTAAACAGAATGCATTTCAGTACATCTGTAATGTGGCTGAAGATGCCAAAATGAAACTCATCCAAGCTGCTACTTTAAAGTGCTGTTCCAGCTATGTTATAGTGCACAGAAAAAAGAAAAGGCTATGCAGAAATATTGCCTGTTGCTAACATAAAAATGCTGTTTGCAGATCAAGGAAATGTAATATGGCAGTTTCCTTGCTTTTAATAATGTAGTGTGACAGGTGCTTCATTCTCTTCCCAATATGGCAGAGCTTTACATAATAAAACCTTGCAACCAAATGGCACTGCTATTTTATAGTGTCATCATTGGTGGGGTGATGATACTCTTTGGAGATATCTCAGCTTGACTTTTTTTCAGGTTTTTTGGGAGCTGAGCCTACACAGGATTAGCAAGTTTAAGAACGCTGAATAAGCACCGTGCAGCTGCAGTCACTTCGTGCCTTAGGGGCCCCCAGGGCATGAAGTGAAGTCCATTGAAAGAGGAGGTTTCTAAAAACTGTTGAATCATACCCTAATAAGAGGCTTCTCTCTTGCTGCTCTTGGCTCTAATATCACCCTTATTATAATGGTTTCTTTTTCCTTGTGGTGGTGTCAGCTGAGGGTATTGCTGCTTTCTTCCCCCCACCAAGGACTCTGTTCTACCGGGGAATAATATTCGAGACATGGGCCATTGCACTTTAAACGGCAGAAGGGGTGTGTGAATGTCATCTCTGAGTGTCAGAAACAGCAATGCAGCCAGCATTCTTCCAGTCTTCCAAGTGCGGATGTGAAGGGGCAATGTTTCCTCTTTTGTTCTCGGCTTTGTTCCAGGAAGGCTGAGCAGACTAGGGGAAGGCGCTTGGTTTTTCCGTGCCTCTTTTCCTGCCTATGAAACGGGGAGAACAGGAGCAAGCGATGTGGGTAAGCACCAGCAGTATTTTGGTAGGCTGTGCATCCCTATTTTTCTGCGCACTGCATAGAGAGTAATCAGGAACTGTGACAGCAACTGGAATTTTACACTTAGCGTAGATGGATACAGGCCAAAGATGTCTGTCTGCACGAGTTGCACTCTATCTATCATGAACTCAGTGCAATAAATCCATAGTTCAGGTTTAAGACAGCTCCCAATGTCAGCTCAGTATTGATTCAGCTGCTAACTTTATTGCCAAAGGAGTGACATTCTGAAGAATCTTTGGGCTGGCCACATCGCCAAACTGCATGCGTGGTTTATGGTGCAGATGACTAACTAGTGGGAATTCCCAGGCCTCCCAATTAGACAGCAGTTTCTGAGAGCAATCAGTTGGGAGCTAGGCGTGTAATCAGTTTATCGTGAATTTTGAAAATCCTTTTGGGCACAAAGAACTACAGTTGAAGACTGATTTAGGGTGCCTGCTTCCCACTGACTTTTAAAGGAATTTAGACCCTGTATTGCACTTTCTCATTGCATGTCTTCTGGTTTAACCTTTATTTATTACAATTATTGTATGTTATTTGGGCAGGAGAACCTAGGGGCTCCGGAGAAGGCTGAGGCTACATTGTGTTAGGCAGCACATGTACCAATCAAAAGATGAACCCTGCCTGAGGGAGCTTCCTACCGCTCATACCAAATTTTATTAAGTGGCATTTGGTATTTCCAAGTATTAGCATTATTAGTTTAACAAATTAGATGGAACGCAGTCTGGTTCAAAAGGAATGATTGTCTGACAAGTTTAATAAGATGACTTGAGATGATACACTTCTTGAGGTGTTGTGTCTGGGATTTGAAACTTCAGGTGTGGCTTGTGTGAAACGTACACAGTAATGTCATGACTGCTCTGGAAGTGCAGTGGTGTGCGCAGGCAGGAAGAGCTGTTTGCACAGCAGGAATACACTGATCCAGAACAGCTGGCACAGCGGGACTCTGAACAGCAGGCTGCAGCCTATGCCAGTCCTGCGAACGCTCACAGCAGCAGGTCTGCTACGGAAAAGTGCAGAAATAGATGTGCCAGCTCTTGCAAATGTCCAAATCTCGGGCGAACGGGGCTTTTTGGAGTTGGTTGCTCGCATTGATTTTGGTTTTTAACGTGCCAGACTGTAACCCTCACACCGCCCCGGAAGCTAGCGTTTCATCAGAGAGCTGGAAGAAGTCTGGGCACAGACTGACTGTTCATCAGCGATATTACCGGTGCAATGGTGCCGTGGGAGAAACAACGCTTCTCCCAGGAAAAGCTGGTTCATGCTGAGGAGTTTTCTTCTGTGATATCTTGTAGGAATTTGGTCCTAGAGAACTGTGGAAACAACATTCAGCCCATGGCTAGAAAAGCTGGTCCAAGGAATCATAGAATCATAGAATGGTTTAGGTTGGAAAGGACCTTGAAGATCATCGAGTTCCAACCCCCCTGCCATAGGCAGGGACACCTCCCACCAGACCAGGTTGCCCAAGGCCACGTCCAGCCTGGCCTTGAACACTTTGAATGCTTTAAGAGTAAGCGGTTTGAGTGCTCAACTGCACTTTCGTAAAAGGTCCATCCCTGAACGAAATGCAGTCCCTGAGAGCCTCACTAACAGCCGCTGAACCACTGACAGTGACTTTAGTAAATCAAACAGCAGATCTAGTATTTCAATATCTTTAATTCTGTAATTAAAGGTGTAGGTCGTGTCTAATTCTACAAATTTGGAACTGTGGATGAATAATGGGCTGTTATTGGTGAACCTGGAGTTCTGGTTGGGTGGCATTATGAGTAACTGTATTTTGCCTTTAAGGCCACTTACTCCGAAAACTGTACTCAAACTAAGTATGTTAAACTTGTCAGTAACATACTGCTTGGTTGGCACGATGGGCCAGAGTATGATCTTAAATATATCCATTTCCTCACTTTTTGGCCACTGCTTTGCTATTGAGCAGTCTCCTGTGCTCTTGATTGCCAGCATTATTTCATCCCAGGTAACATTATCTCATCTCAAACAAATCTCAAACTTTATCTTCTGTTAAAGTGTCAGGACTGTGATTTAAAAAAAGAAGAATAAAATCCTGTTTTGAGACCCAGCCATTCTAGGTTGAGTCTCTTAAAGTACAGTTATCACAGGTGCAACAGACAAGCTGGCTCCACAAACTGGAGGTGCTAACCAAAAACCAAAGATAATTCAGCTGTCAATTCCAAATTTTAATCTTGTATGGCTTAGAGATGGTGTGCTACCAGAGCTCTCTTTTCCCCAGGATAAAATGAGATTGCTGTTTTTAACTTCTGTTTGCTTTCCTTGTTTTCTTGATGCTCATCCTCTGCCAGTCTTCCTAGGATGAGGTTCAGCAGCCGCAGCTCACAAATTTAATTGATCATTAGAAAGTCCCTGAGGATACGTCAGTTGCTGTAGTTTAACAAAATGTCAGCTGTGGAATAGACAGTCATTAGAAAGGATATAGTGAGTCATTCATCTTGGTCAGCAATCCTGCCTGAAAAGGTGGAGATGGGGAGGAAGGAATGCCTAATTTGACTGTGGCTGCTTCCATTCCTGAAAGCTAATGTCCTCTTCTCTTTCCACGGATGGAAAGTCAGCTGGAGGATGGGAGTCTGTGTGAATGCGTATGTGTTTATCCGATGGAGGCATGTAATCAGCTGTGCCTAGGATTTCAGACTGTAGCCGAGAACTTCAAGCAGCAGGAATGCTGCGTGACCTTTCTTTCCGTACTTCCACTTCCTGCCTATCATAATAATTTAAGAAATCATCCCTTCTCATGGATTCTCAGATACATAACTCACAGTAGTAGTAACAAGAATCCTGTCCCCAAAATGACGCCTGCTGCTCTGCCCCCTTTCTGCCAGTTGACAGCACCTAAAGAAATAGCTCATGAGGATTCCTGTCCAGCACCCATCATTTTTCTGTTACATTTTTAGGACAAATTTAAGACCAAGAGGATTTAGGTTGAATACTCTGAAAAAAAGAAACTTTGACGTGGACTATATTTCCTTAAAAGCTATAAATGGGGGGAAAATGGAACATAGGGTGTGTAATTTCACAAATGGTCTCATTGCCCTTGTGTAAAGCCAGGCAGAAGCAACAGTAATTACCCTTATGGTTTATGGAAAAAGTTGGATTTTATTTTTGAACATATCTCTGATTTTTTTACCTGTGAGTAGGTCAAGAGATGTATTAAATGTTCCTGGTTTAATAGGTTAACTAATTACTCTTTAAATTTGAATGAAGGCAGGTGGTCAAAAAATTGACTACATTTTATGCCTATAAAATAGTTAAACATATACATTGGTCCTACTATGAAAACATGCTGGAGCTCTAAATTATCTTTTTTTAATCCTAGAACGCACTCTAAAACCTTTGTTCAGTTTTGTTTCTCAGCCAGAGCTGTTGCTGACTCTAGGTATGTGCAAAGGACCTGGTAAGGACAGCATAAAATGTGCTGGTGACAAGTACAGAAGAGCGCTCGGTCATTCTTCCCAGTTCTTCTGAAAGCACGCTCCCTCTTTAGAGGCACGGGCAGGACGGTGGAGCAGTGTGCCCGTGGCCATCACGGGGTGCAGGACCCGTGTTTGCTGTTGATGTGGCTCTCTTGACAAGCAGCAGCAGAGCCAAAGCTCCCATGCTCTGTCCCTACTTTGTCCTCTGCCTCGCTGCGTGACTTTGAAAAACTCACGAGTTGGGAAGATGATGTCCATCTCTGTAGTGATGATCAAGGGTTTTGGGAAGCCAGGAAGATTTGTAGATGATCTGCCTTCTCTTTAGGTAGTCACCACTGAGCCCTAAATCCAGAAACTTCAGTAACAGTAGTGTGTTCATTTGGATTAAATTTAACTGCTGTCAGGAACTGCCTCTTATCCTTTCATGCAGGCAAGTCTTCTGGAAGGATTTGCCATACGCGTGAAGTTTTGGGTTAAAGAGGGCTTTCCCAACCCAACTTTTCTTAGTACTGGCAAAGGCTGCTAAGGCATGAAGAATAAGGCTAGAGATAGTGTGGTGGTACTTTTCCTGACTACTATGAATGATAATTTATGTATGTGATTTTTTTCATACTTATTTGTTTCTTGATACGGAAAGTGCCAGGAGATTGCTGAATTGTCACTTGCTACGATGCAATTTATATTAGCTGAAGAACTGGCCAGGATTTCCTGAAACAAGATTTCCTGAGTTGGTGTGTTTTTTGCCAGTTTTGTTTTCTTTCAATTTCATTAATGGTAAATGCTTTGTCTCTGGGGAAAGAAACGCACCAAAGCACGTGTCTGATGGCCAACACAAAGTGTGAAAAAGCTGCACAGACCAAGTGGTGAATGAGTTGATGCATAATTTCCTTCCTGGTGGTACCAGAGCCTGGCCATCATGATGGTACTTGGAGTCACTTTGTGAACGCTTTAAGTGTCTTTTGGTAAATGGGAATTTGGAAAGTTATTTGGGTCAACCAGTTGTTTTAGGCAGACGTTAGTCAATATGACATTTCTCTAATGACAAAAAACATTTTTCTAAGTATGAAGTATAACTTGTAGAGGACTAGTAAACGGAGGCACATTAAAAGTTCAGACGCAGTTTCAGAGAGCCCAGTTTCACTGAGACGTTTAAATAAGGGACAGTTTTTCGGAAGTGCTCAGTGCCCTCCTACTGTGTTAATTGACTTGAAAATTTGATGGCTTGACTTTGTGCTCAGCTGGGCATTGAGTGGTTCTGAAATCCCAATTTTCCTTTTACCCTTTGAAGCCATGGGGAGCAAAGTCACAAAAAGCCCTGTGAGTCTTAACATCTTCCTTCCTGGTTTAACTGTCCTTGAACCACTGTGTGCAGCCCCAGCAAAGACAACTCCCACCAGTACTGACACCACGTGTTCTCTGATGCTGTCCCTGACAGACGGAGAGTCTGACTGTGATGGATGACATGTTGTTGTCAAGAAAGAGCAGAGATAATTTTCAACTTGCATGTCTGTGTAAGCAGGCGATGCTGGTATTTGCATTGGTATTTGCACCACACAAAGCACATCATCATCAGCAGGCTGCCGCGTGCTTAGTGAGATGAGCCCTCCAGGAGGGGAGGTGGCAGGGATGCTGATGGCTCCATCCTTCCCATGGCTTGCTTTCTATCAGCATAAGCAGAAACCATCTGAATTTGTCTCAGATACTAGTATTTGCAGTAAACTGCCAAATTCATAGAACTGGCTGTGGCTGAGTTTCCGTCCCTTCTCTCCCCCAGTCCGAGTTGCCTGTTCCTCCTCTTGCCCAAGGCAGGCAGGGCAGAGTCTCTGGGATGGGGCTGTGCATACACCAACCAGTAACAGAGAAGCTGCATGGGGTGACCTACATGGAATTGGACATCTCAGCAAAGCCCAGTGAGGTCCTTGGACTTCCATTGATTTCACTGCTCTTTGATTCAGACTTTTAAATTCTGAGGACTAAAGGTTGCTTCTATCTGCTGTCTGCCACACTTGGCTGATCCTCAGGTCTGATCCTCACTTTGTGAGCTGATCTCTAGCTCTCAATGAAGTCAGCAGAGGCTGCAGATGGTCTGAAGTCTGTATTTGCGTTTGAACAATTATGTCAAAGCATGGCATTTTCTTCTGAGAGACTGTTTGGTTTTGTGGGGAATTTTTGTAAGGTTTCTTTTGTCACTGAGACAGGTCAATGGTGCTATTGAAATTTGCTCAAGGGAATTACTAGCTGTTATGGTTTGAAGAACCCTCAACAATTTATTGTTGTTTATACAATTATTGTCTCACCCCATGACCCCTCCCCACCTGGAAAGGGGATTCAGCGAAAAACAAGGGAACCCGAGGGTTGAAATACAAACAGATTTAATAGGATAAGACTAAATAATTAACATTAATAATACCAAAGAACCAATATTGATCCCAATACCAATATAAAACACACAAGGATTATCCTCAGCCCATTCCATCAGTAGAAACTGTGCACTCCCAGCAGTGACAGCCAGTGCGGGACACTGTGAGCGCTGCGGCTTTGGGAGGAAGGGAAGGGCTCAGGGCTGCGGCACCGGGGCGAGGAGTTCTCAGGGTGGCAGCCATCACGGGAGAGAGAGAACTCCTCAGCAAACTTTATAATTTAAATCAAACGTGCTGTTCATGGTATGAATTAATCCTGTTGGCAGCTTGGGTCCAGTGCCGGGGTCTCGCTCCTCCTCATCCCTGCACCTGGAGAGCTCAAAAACACTGAGACCTTGAAACCCACACACCATAGCTGGCTGTAAAGTAAATATTTTCACGAATTCAGACACTAGAGTCTTCTAAAAGTGCCGTTTTCCCAAGCATTGGAAGAGACCTTACTGGAAAGTAAAATTACTGAAAGAGAAACTATTCCTGTGTGGCTCAAACCAGGACACTGCCCTTTCCACTGATAGCCATCTATGCTTGGTGTCCTTGCATCCATTAGAATTCTTCATTCCTTTTCTTTTTCTGGCATAGGAATCATCTATGAAACACTGCAGATTATTAGGTGAATCTGAATAAGGAATGGTTCCTGAACTGCATCTTGTTTTCCAGAAAGCTCATTCAAAGTCAGAAGATATGTTAGTGCATATTCCAAGCAACAAATGCCGCCTCCAACCATAGCATGAATCAGAAACATGAGGCAGAGCAATAAATCCTGCACTCTGAGAAGCCAGTTAGTGGAGGTATACCCATACCCATTTTGTTTCACAGATTGAAAATCCTAACTGAGAGAAGAATAAAGCTTATACCTACTAATTTGGACATTATGTCCTTTTTATTATTGGGCGAAGGCTCTCCAGTGTAGGTATTATCATTACATAATGCCGTGTGTGTGCCATTATGAGATTTACATGGCCACTGTGGGATAATAATTCACACCTTGCTGGGACTTGAAGCTGAAGTCTAATGTGCAAGTTTCTTCTGTGAGGTTTAGGAATTGATGCCACATCAAGCTCTTGTGCTCAGTGAACGTGGTGCAAGAGCCCCGGGGCTGTCTTGGAGTGGCCATACTCCAGGTCAGCGCATGACCTTGAGCAAGACGCCTCATTCCTGTAAGTGCTTCCTTCGGTTCTTGTGCTCCTCTGAACATGGGGTAAGAGGCAGGATGGTCTCCTTTCATTTGTGCTGTGTTGCTGTCCAGGGCACGGACTAGCTCGTACAGCACAATTAGGACAGTGGGACCTCACCTAGCTTGAAATCTCCGTGTGTTGGCTGACTTCTAACCACCTTGAGAGGGTGATCTGAGCAAAAAATAGCATATTGCAAGTTAAACCTTCTGAGCAATGGAGGGGTGTAACATCACTTAGTACAGGTGTTTGTATTTTAGCGAGACATTAGGGAAAAAAGCTGCGGTAACAGGAATGATTTTCTTTCCTTGCATATTGTGTGTTTTCAGACCAGAGCTCTGAACTTCCTCAGGTGCCTGGGGCAGAGCACATCGCCGAGTGCAGCCCGCCCTCCCTGCGCACCGAGCACTGAATTGTAGCCTATGTAATCAACAGCAACACATTTAATTGGCTTTGCACTAGGCAACAGGTGCATTGCTATGAAAGAGATGGAAGAATTGGGCCTTGACTTGTCAGACATCTGTAGTGCCCTCGGCTGTGATAAATAGCAAGATCAAAGCTGGCAGCCAGATAAACTGCTGGAGCGAAAGCTCTTGGTCTGAAATGAATGGTTATGAAGTAAGAATTGCTATTAATATTCTCCCACTGATACAATTAACCAGAGTGCAACGCTGAAGTCTGACCCAGAAAGGTTACTTACCAAAAGGGTTTCCAGCGTGACGCTCGGTGCTTTGAGCGGCAGCGTGCTTTCCGAACGCGGCCCTTGCTGCCTCTCGTGGCGGCTCCCAGGAAGCGTGTTCAGTGGATATGAGGCTGCTCATGACAGATAGAGAAATATAACATTCGGATGGACAGTGTTTTTGACTTGCTCTATTTCTCCTACTCTCACCTGCAGATTATTTTTGAGTGGTATCAGTTCTAACAATACTGTGACTTCGGCCAGCAAACAAAGACATGGATATTAGGTAGTCTGTTTCCTGCAAATTGGCATTTTTCAAGATGTAAGGTTAGGAGAGAGTTTATAAGTACCTTATATATCTTGTATTGACTGAGCAATCAAAATTGGGATGACTTGTTTTCTCAATGTCAGCTAAAGATTAGGTTTTTGCTATGTATTGCCTCGGAAGTGGCAGGTAAGCCAGGCACTGTCAGCCCAAAGATATCTGCTCAATGTCACTTTACAGCACTGACATAACGTATATTCAGCCATTATCAGGTAAATCTTGAACTTGCTTTTCGTAAACATGACTGACAATTAATCTTTACTGTAATTAATAACAATGGATTTTATTTGCAAAAGTCATTCTAATTGTCCTTTTGCAATTTCCTATCCCAGAGACAATCAGTACCATTGACTGTAATGTTAGATTCAATTATTTCAGAAAATTCATTAGCACATTAATTTTTGACTGCTATATAGCATTCAACTTTCTTTTTCATCAAAGCATGGGCTCGAGTTTTAGTAATTGCTAGTGGCTGGGGAAGCTGAAAGATAAATTACAGGAGAACTACCTGTTTTTCAGAAAGGCGGTAAGGAGGGACATGTTTCTCATGAATTCATGTTGAAGGCTGGAAGAGAACAAAACCCAAAAAAGCTTTACTTCAGCAGGATCATTGGCACTGAAAAAGGCTGATACAGGGAAAGGTAGGAAATACACCCAGCTGTTGTGCAATGCCATCAGCGCAAGAGTAGTGATGTAAAACCAGAGCAATCTGGGAAGTGAGGACCAAAATTAACTCTTACAGCAGATTCTTACACCTTTATTCAAGCTGAATCTAATACCGCTTGATAGTAGACCACAGTGAAGGAGTGATATGCCTGAGAAAGCAAAGTGCACTTTATTGCAAGGCACCTTAGAAGCTCCTCGGCCATGATGTTTGGCACATGGAGGAACTTACTAAACATTTTTCTGATGCTCCCATCTTGATTTTCTTATCAAGATTGACATTTTCTTTAGATACATGGATGTCTGTGCCTAGAGAGTTTCACATAGCCTTCTGGAGAAAGTGAGAAAAGTTCCTCTTTCCATGTTTGATGTCATTCTTACTCATTTCTCTACCGTGGACTCTGACACCAGAGTGAAGAGATGTTAGCGCTCTGTCCTTTTGTTTGATACAGTCTCCTTTTGAAGATTCAAAGAGGAAGAAGCCTTTGAGTATTATCTCCGCAAACAGCGGGTAGATGATAGGGCAGCCCAGAATCAAGGAACACTCCCCAGTTCTTGTGAGGATCATTTGGGGTTAATTCTGAGGGTAGATTTTTTGTGTCACTTCAGGGGATACTGAAGAGGTTCATAATAATGGTCCATGCTGGTATCAACAATGACTCCCAACAAAACATGGATAAGCTCAAGCAGTGATGGGGCATCAGCAGTTACTTCTTGGAGTGCTTTGACTTTTGTCATTTTTTCTGACATAAATGAAGAGTGTGAAGGAACACAGTTAAAACAGGTGGTTTCTACCAGTTCCATGGGTTTAATAGTAGCATTTTTTTTCTGTAGACGTTTGCTCCAGTTTCAGCTTTGCTAGTTTCATTTTTTTTGGTGGTGGAGTGGGGTATTTGGCTTTCCACCACCAGTCCTAGTCATTGTGAGAAGTTGTCTGGTTTTTTTTCTGGAGGAACTTTCCACATTTGCCCACCACCTGGTCTGACTGGTTTGCGGGTTATCTACTTCACCCAGGAACAGATCATTATTACGGTTTCAGATGTCATATCTCCAGAAGGTAATGCAAACATAGTCAGTGTTTTTGTAAGATAGTAGCTGGTGCTCTCTTTAAAGCAATTTTCCTTTTTGCTCTAGTTGAATGAGTTCTCTACATAGAAACTGGGAACAGTGGGTGATCCCTGAATAATGGCGGAAACACCATCCTGCTTTTCAGCCATTTGTAGTTTCAGCACGGTACTAAAACTTTCTGGCTAGAAAGACTAAAGATTTTAAACACTATTGATATTATAAATCGGGCCTGGCTGAATTTCTGCTGAGCCATGGATATACAATACAGAGCTCTGAACTAGAAGTCAAGCAACTTACTATCTGAATTTTATATAAATTCAAATACCCCTTGTATTAGTATTGGCGACCATGTATAAAAAGAAACAATTCTGTAGCACCCATGTAGCTGAAGATCTTCTACCAGAGAAGCGTGTCATTCCACTGAAGGGTAAACACCATCCTGAAAGGAACAAAAGACCCAAGATGCAGTATACTTAAACATTGGGCAGTAGATGGACACCTAAAAAGAGAAAAGACATCACTTACAAGCAGGTACTTTATGAGTCACTCTAATATCTACAGGGCTGTTTCTATATTTAATACCACTTTGGGGCTCTGTTCCTTTCCATGAATCACTGTATATGCCTTGAAACGGTAAAGAGGAGTGTGCTTGAACTACGGATACCTTAGGGCTTTCATTAACTTTGCCAGCAACATCACTTCAACAGTAGCTGCTGGTATTGTGAGTTTAAAAACAGATTTTAGGATTTATTTTTCTAATCATGCAGCCAGTAGATGTTGGATCAATACAAGAGTATGTATCTCTCAATGAATTTGAATCAAATCATGTATCATTCATATCTAAAGCAGGTTTCTTCTTGCAAATTATGGTGAACAAGAAAGAAAGTACATTGCTCTGTCTGCAGCACGGACCTTTGGATGGTGAGATGCAAACATCCTTGACTGTCTTGCCGTTCCCCTGGGGTGTCTGGACCCTGAGGAACAATGTCCTGGCCCTACTGATACTGACATCAGAGCCCCTGCTGACCTGTGAGATGAGGAAGTGTGGAATGATCCAAGCTGTAGATGAGGAAAAATTTCAGTAAAGCCATCCAGCGTTGTGTGATTTTAGTGATTTTAGCACTCTGACAGAAACTAGGCTGTTAGAACAACTTCACTCTGGTAGCTTGTCCCTTGCTGGGGTTTGTAGCTGTGGCACACGATTCTAATTCAGCAGTACTGTTAGGAATTAAAAGAATAAAGACCAGGAGTCTGATTCTTTTTGCATCGTGTTGTCTTCTATGTCTGTGTACAGAAAGTGTTAAGTGATATAGCTTTGAGCTGAATTTGAAATTCAGAAATTCAGGAATAGTCCTTGATCCAAAACTAAGAATGAATTTTAGGTGATTATAGAGAGCCAGACTAGATGTCATCCACAGGACGACAGTTATTTTAGGTGCAGGCTCAGAAGGACTAGATGTTGGTGTTCTGTCCAGCTATAGGGCAGATGAGGAGGTTTTGAGGAAAACCCCCCACCATATCCATGACGAAGGCAAGAGAGATTACTTATTAACACAGGAACAATATGGGCTGACAGCAGTTGACTTAGGTGGTATCTTATGTACCTCCTGACGCCAGGAGCCTGAAGCTGACGAGATGGGATGGGCCCCTCTTGTCACGTACAGCACGTTGCGCAGGCTCAGACCGATTTCCCTGCTTTTATTTCAACTCCTGCTGTTTTTACACCCCTTCCCCTGTCACATAAATAGCTTCTGTAACATGCAGCTGCTGCATTCTGCTCGTGCAGAGCTAACTAGCATCAAACATGTTGCCAGGCTTTTGTCCTCTAGCTCCTTGTGCTAACGAATGTCTTCTACATTTCCACTGCAGTTGTCTGTTCGCATCTTGGGTAAACCAGGTCCCATGCATCAGCTCATCCCTATTCACAGGTCGGTCTGATTTCTCAGATAGTTCAGGTAGTTAGAGATGGTATTTTTTTCTCCTCAGGGAAACCTTGCCATGGCTTGGTGTGTGTTACAAGGTCAGGATCTGAGACACACTACAGTAAACACAGCTCAAGGTCACGCTCTAGCCAGAGGCAGAAATGCCATTAGCAGCATCAGCTAATAATGCACTGCTTTCCTTTTTTGACCTGAAGAAGCTGCAGGTGTGGCGGAGAGGACGGTGCTGGAGTCAAGTGCTCCTTTGATGGACCTCTGCTTGCTCATACAGCGCAGTGTCCTCAGCAGGGTGGGAATCGAAGGAGAGGCGAGGTCTCTGCTCACAGGTCTAGCTCACACTCCGGTCAGGAAATCTTGGATTTTTCTCCTTCCCTCTTTGCATTTTCTGATACTATGTTGTCTGTGCTTAATCAGCTTTTCCTGCTGCTTCCATGCAGTTTGTTTTCTTGGCTTTTCTCCAATTCCTTACACCCTTGTCTTACCGAATGGGAAACGAGTAAGTCACAAGTTATGCCAATGCCCTCTATTGTGCTCAGTTATTATCTCAGTTATGCTCTCTATGTCCATTAGAGAGCTACAAACCTGGCAGCACCGATAATCTGGGCAACCATACCTTGAATGTGACTTTGCTTTCTATGGCAAGGTGTCTCAGTGTCTGTGAGGTGGAGCTGCTGCTGCTGCGGACGTGTGACCCCACAGGAGAGGGTCTTCAGCGAAAGACACACCTGACACAAAATAGTCTGTCGTCACAAAGGAGCACCGGTTCGGAAGAGGATGTGAACACCGGGTTTAAAGCAACCATCTCAGACAGCAGCTTTTCAGATAAAAAGCAAGCGCATGAGCTGTTTGGTTTTGCACCACGCTGCGTTGTGTCACGGATGGCAGGTCGTCTCTTTCCTGAACCAAATTATTTGCAGAGATAGGCTGTTAGTCGTCATTGCCAAGACAAATTATCTGTTATGAAGGAAGTGAAGTATGGTGAAGGGAGATTAACTTCTGGGAAGCGCCGTTGGTAGGAAAGAATAGGGAACCACATTGTGGTGTGTGTCCCCCGGGACACTGTGGCCACAGAGGAGTGTAGAAAGTGGTCACACCCCAAGCTCAGCCATGGGAGTGCAGGGGGAAACAGGCTTCTGGATTTTAAGATGGCTGAAAGAAGACAGAAATAATGCATCTTGTGGATGGCCTGGGGGGAAAACACCCTTTTCCTGGGGTGGCTTGTCTGCTTGACATGAGGGTTTAAAATACCACTGCGGCTGCTGCTGACTGCTGTCCTTTGGGCCGGTGGGGCTGCGGGACAGCAGCACCCGCCGCTCCCCGAGCGGGGAAGGTGCACCCTGGTGAGGGCAGCTGGAGAGACGTCCAGGCTTCGGGAGGTCCGACGAATGGAGACCCGGGGTTTGGGCTGGCGAGCGGGGTCCAGTCCTGAGGGAGCACTGGTCACGTTTTTGCATCTCTGGTGGCACTGTCTCTGAGAGAAGCGAGCTGATGTCCTGTGAGGCTGGGACACAGCCGTGTCCGCACTGCTGTAGGAATGTTACAAATGCTGAACAGTAAATGGACAAACTAGTCTAAGAAGACTAGGTCTGAGTAAAATCGTTTCGAGAATAATTTCGTATTAAGAGTTTGGCTTTTAGGTAGGTTAAATATTTTTAAGCATTTCTGCATGTCTCCCTGAGCTACACCAGAAAAATGTATTTTTGATCTGGTGTTGCATTCGTTTCTGTAAGTCGCAACATACTGAAACCATTTTTTCTGTTCCTTAAAGTGTAAGTAGTTTGCTAGGCTTTTTTTCCTGTTCTATTTTTCAGGTGAAAAGTCTGAGACCCTTTTACCAAGTGGAGTGGCAAGTTGCAGGGATAGTATTTTACTTAGTGATTAAGCCACCAGCCTTGGATTTCATCCCAAATCTTTGTGTTGAACCTTAAAGGATAAACTGATGTTTCAGCAAGCTTCCAAAATTATAGGAAATTACATTCTGATACAGTCTCTTTAACACACCAGATTTTCACTGAGTATTTAATCTTAAGGCTGAGATATTTGCAAAGTGCTGACTCGAGGTATTCCGTATTGCGGTAGGTACAATGCAAATGCTGCCGGGCTAATTGCTTTAGGCAGCTGGAGTGGGGAGGGGGAACAATTTCCCCGCGCTGCCGTATGTATTCCTTTCAAATCTGTGAGGTGGCATTGTTGGCTGTGACAAAGGCAGTTGAGGCTATTTGGGAACGCGCTGTTACTGGTGTAACAGCTGTGGCCTCAGGCCCAATCACGGGTCATTATCTTGAGCACCTTCGGTACACACACACACACTCGGAAAAGAGCCGTCTGTGCCCGGTGGTTTCGCAGCCCTCGGTCCCGTTGGTGCATTATGATTGTGCAAATGGCTCCTTTTCACTGAAAACAGTGGGGACCTGCACAGCTGACTCTGAGCTCGTTAAGGGGTCTTAGGACATAATCTATTTTTCTTAGCGCCAGTGCTGTCATATACAGGTTCATGTCCTCATCTCTCTTAGTGCTCGAGGGTGTGAGGCTGTGATTCCTGGACGTAACTGGGGGGCGTGTGTGTATGGAAAGAGCCTGGATCAGTTTCCTGGTAGAAAAAAAAAAAGATGCATTAATGTATGCAAGAGAAGCGTTCATCTTCACGGTGAGCTGATTCTGCTTAGTGCAAATGGCTCTCATGGTGAATGTCTTTAAACAGAGAATACAAAGCAACTCAACATTTCATTTGAAAGATAGTGGCTCTTGCTCATCCACAGCAGCTTCTGGAAAGATTTGAAGCTTCATTTTGGCTTAACTTTTCTCTGTACCCAAGTTCGCACTGGGACTCCCATTGATTCCAAGGAGAGCAGGGCTAATACAATGTTGAATGCTCTTAAAAAAATCTCACTGTTGCAGAAATTCCTTTCATGAGCTTTCTGTTGGCTTCAAGAGAACAGAAAAGGGACACTGACCAATTTCATTTTTTATTTTTTTTACCTGAAGGCTACGCAAAAAGCAGTCTGGCAGTACGGGGGGTGGGGGAGCAGGAATCAAGTTACCTTCACTTGAAAAGCTTCTTCCACCTGATAGCTGCAAAGGCTTTTTATTTTTTACATTTTTCATAGCAAAGGCAATCCTCTGAGTATTTTTTCTGAAATTAGGATTTATCATTCATTGCTCACTGCTCTGGCTCTGCTTCTTTCCCAAAAGCAAACCTCTATTTGTTTATCATCTTGCAAGAGATAATTATTCTAAAATATTCACATGGGAATATTCAGAGAAGGTTTCTTTTTCACCAAAATAATAGCAACCAGCTACTCGTGGCCACTAAAACTTAGGGCAATTCTTGCACTCCCTTACATGTCAGAAAGGAAGTTTCTTGAGCTGTCTTCTCTGAATGCTTGGTAAATGGCCTTTCAGCTCTTGATAGGCAACAACAGCAGAACCTCCTAATTTGTTTACCCACATAGTTTTAATTTGTCGTCTTCTTCCTCCCATTAGCATTGTGTGAATAGATTGTTTCTACAGGCAGGGAGCTTGTTATTAATATCAGGTGAACCAATTCCTGACACAGGAGCCAGTCGAACTGCTTGAGTGTGGAGAGATAATGAAGCCTGGCATTTCAAACCCAGTGACCTCATTTATCTAAGCTGCCGTGATTCATAACGGAAAAATCCAAGCAACAGACTGAGGAAATACTTGTCACCTTTTTAAACACAGCATTTTAAAAAAATGCATCATTCTGCTGTGCCCCATCACGGCTTCTCGTATCTCATGGAGAGACTGGAGACAAAGGCAAATCTATATTGCGAGTTGTGAATAAAATTATTGTGAATAAAATTACCACCACCTGCTGAACTGAAATGAAACTGCTTGATGCAGTAGAGTGTATATTAAAATTTCTTCACTGCTTTAAATGAGAAATCATCAGGAATTTTTCAAATTCACTCCCTCCCCTACCAAAAAATTGATGTCTGAATATCTGTTTGCAGAGTAGGAAGAATCCTTTCCTTTTAGCATATTCTGAGCCTGTTGGCCATTGAAAAGATGTTTTTGCCTGTGTAATAACGCCTGACTTGGCATCACTTTCAGTAAATTTTCCCATGATAAGCATGAGGAAATAAGTAGCAAGTGTAAAGGCCCAATTTTTTGGGGGGAGTGAGCACTCTCCTATACTTGTGCATGAGGAGGTCTGACTCCAGTAAGCGCAGGGGTGTGTGTGCTGCGAATTTGGTGCTCAGTTCTTTCATTGCTGCCCGCTTGTCATCCCCTCTTCAGCTGTGTCTGAAACATCCGCTAACGAGGGATCTGCAAATCTGCTGTGCACCGTGTCATCACGCTCGCAAGCAACATGAGCTTGTATCAACTGTAGTGTTTCAAAGAATGTATAATTAATGTTTTGTGCAAAAACCCCAAATCCTATCTTAATATTTTCTGAAGATTTTAAAAATTAACTGTACAGATTGCTTTAAATATTGGTATGCAACAGGCTTCTTTTTAATTTTGACCAGAAGAAGTGCAGATACTAAACTTTTAATAGGAGGGAAATTCTCAGGGAGGGAAATTAACCAGGAGCAAATGCAAGTGCTGTGCTGTTCAATCTTTGCATTTACATATAATAATTGAAAATTTTTAAAAAAGCTTCTGTTCCCCAGGTACTTAGAGCTATGGTAGATCATACCAATCTTCCACATCATTGGGTTTTAATAGTCTTGTGATTTTTTTTTTTTTTTTAAATGCCAACCCTGGAATCAGGTTTTTGGGAGAGAACTGTGAAGTTTATTTAAAACATTACTGTTGTCATGGAGTTCAGTCAAACATCCACCTAACGCAGCAGCCTGTTAGCGGAGCGAGTTCCTTCTGAACAGTTTTACGGTGCTTCTGACTGCAGAAAAGCCTGAGAATGACTGGGCTGTAGTCAGAAGGCATCAGAAGACCAGTGAAAATAAACCTCCAAACTTTTACTCAGCAAAATCCCATATTTTTTCAGTGACAGTTCATTATTTTTCGTATGTTTCTGATGTATCACAAAGTAAGTAAAACGTAATCAGCACGCTTAGCTTGAGCTGGATTTGTTCCTGGTGCCTATCGCCGTACCTGCCGTGCCGCTGTCGGCCCTCGAGCGTGTCTGAGGGAAAACCACCTCCTCTGCGCTCAGGCGTCTGCCGCTTGTACGGGAGTTTAACGCCGGGCGTCATCCAAAAGCTGCTGAGGAGGGGTCTGTGCCTGGGGCTGCTCAAGTTCCTCAGCTTCCAGCATCGCCGGGGCAGTCGCAGTGCAGTGGGGACCCGGTGACAGCGCGGGGCCGTGGGCACCCGCTGCTCGGCGCTGAGTGCCTCACCTCCTTCAGACCTCCTCGTCCTTTCAGCCGTCCTCAGCCTTTCAGGGCCCTGCTGTGCCATCGCTTGCTCGGGTGTTTCGGGAGTCAGCTCCCAGTAAAAGTCAGAGCAGGAACAGTTAGCGGTGACTGACGTACAGTCTAAAGCTGTTAAACTCAGCACTTGAGCTTAGAAGGAGCTTTACCATCCTTATCCGTGCTGGGGCGGAGGTGTTGCGTGGGCACATGTCCCCAGTGCTTGCACTGAGTTTATGTTAGACAAAGATTGAAGAAAAATGGGATTCTAATTTATTAGAGATGAGGGGGGGAAAATATAATCTGTTTCTCAGTGGAGAGAGAAATCTGGATTTTCCTTTTCCCCTTGAGTAGTGGGACACCTCCTCTTTGCAATCTAAATAGATTTACTCTTTGCAATCTAAATAGAAAACGTGTAATTTTAGTAAGGCCGTGTGTCATCCTTGTTCTTTTTATTGTGCCTTTCCAAAGCCAGAGAGCAGCTGTTTGGGAAGGTGTGGTAAAAACATTTAAAATTATTTCAGCTCCTTGTAGGATGCCATCATGTAAATAAAAACATGCCTCAGTACACCCTTACTCAGATGAGGAGTGAAATTACAAGTGATAAATATTTGCAAGTTAGGTACCATTACACATGCTTTGTTTAACAAGTCTCTTTCCTTCCTATCTTGCTAAATCTGTCTATTGCGGACTCGACTTGCTAGGAAACAGTGGCAATTTAAATAAAAAATGGCACAGATTAGGGGTTGGTGCCTTGGAACTTTAACATGCGTTTGACAGAGCATCATTAAGAAAGTAAGAAAAACATAAAGCCGGAGGGGAATTAATCAGCTTCCCTGGGATGGTAGGAAATGCACAGCTGCCTTTGAACAAGGGTTTTTAGTTTTCATTTTGGTTCCCTTCTGACCTGCGTTCTAAAACACCAAGTGAAGTCTTGGGAGGCATCCTGAAACTATAAAAACTTAATTCTTTGGCTGACTGCAAATGGTATAAAGTAAGGATTTGGTTTCTTGATCAAGCATTATGCCTCAAACCATATCGTTGAGGAATAAAAATTTATATTAGAAAACTTGCTATTTTCTAGTACCTTGGGGGATCAGTAAAGTGTATGACAGAAGCTCTCCAAAAAAGAAAATGCAAGGACTCTTGACACAGAAGACTAAAGGGCTTTGGCCTTGCACTACGTAAAAGGCATCGCATCTGATTGTACCTCCTTGAAAGCATCCTCTTGGGAGAAGCTGCAGCTCCATAAATATATATATATACATATATAACACTGCTTCAGACACAAATCTCGTCATAAGAGGATTGGGCTCTTCTGGCAATGTGAACTTTTAAAACTTTTGAATGGAAAAGGAATTGAAAAGCTGTGCTGAGAAAATGGAATGCAATTTATTTACTGTATGATGGGGGGAAAATGTCTGGTTTTGTGCTGAGTGGCTGCCATGCAGCTCTTGCGCTAAATGTCTTAAACTATTGCATCGGGGGGAGCTGTCAGGTGGCAGGATTTACAGGAAAACTGTGATGGGAGGAGAGTGGCAGCCGAGCGCCGCTGCGTGTGTTGGCTGCGCGATGGCTGGCAGGGCCCGCGGTCGATCCCCGACCCGCGGGAGAGAGCCTTCCCGCGGGGCCGGGGGCTGCGAGGGGGCGCGTGCCCGTCGCAGGGCGGGCGCAGGACCCCGCACCGCTCCGCAGCCATCTGCCGGCTCAGGCTGCAGTGACGGAGGGCTCAGCCTTACCCCTTACTCCGTCTTCTCTCGGTTTGTAGCTCATTAATGCGCTTGTCCAAGGTCACCGTGGAAATGAGACAAAACCCCGCGGCCATGAGCCTGACCCCACCGCGGGCAAGGAGCCCCTGGGGGAATGAACCCAACCTGTTTGGAATGTAAAGTAATGTCTGTTCACCACCGCAGGCGCTCCCACCCGAATACAGCTCTGAAACGTTCTCTGTGGTAAAGACTCACGACTAAGGGCTGGTAGCACCACCTAAACATTACAGGGGTTATGGGCTGCTCAGGAGTGATGGTATGGACCACAAAACAGGGAAATGACTTGAGCAAACCATTTTATAAACTTGAACTGGGAATATGATAATCAAATTTTCAAATGGCTGTAATTCACCTCGGTATAATTTGGGAAAGGATTTATTGTAAGTTTTGTATATGTACAATTTTCTCCTTGAATTCCAGTGTGTTCAGGTTGCGCTCACTTTTAATAGCAGACAATATTTCACCTTCTGGCTCCAGTTTAGAGCCAAGAGGGCAAAATAAGAACTTTACGTTGTACATTACTAGAGTAGAAATTTCGCAGTACTCTTTTTCTGGCTGCTAAAATGAAGTTTCCATCTCATCCCTGTCCCCCCCCCCCCCCCCCCCCCCCAACAAAACCAAAAAAGGCCATTTCAGTGCATTTCATTCTCCTATTTCCTATTTGTTTTGTTTTTTACCCAAATACGACAACAGAAATAACAAGATGCCCTGTGTGAATATTCCCCTGAATTCAACCAGGCACACACCTGATTTCATAGTCTATTGAGTTCAGTGGGACTAATCACAATAAATTTAAATACATGGTTAGAAACCTTGCTAAGATGACATCCTTAATGAAAGCAGGCGACACAAATAAACATGATTTCCATTTGCCAAATTCATGGACAGCTGTAATACAACTCATTCAAAATAGGACTTAACATTGGGTATGTGCGTTATATTCAGGATGAACTTGAATTTGATGAAAGAAATTTTCCTGTGTTGTCACCGACTACGTAGGAGCGCAGCCACTGCTGCCAGTGTAGGTGAGTTGCAAACCCCTCCTCCTTGGAGGCCTCACGCGTGTTTCTGACTGTCCAGTGTCAGGAAAGAAATTCTGAGCAAAATAGCAAGCATTCCAAGTAAACTTACTAAATGACCTAAAAATTTCTACTTTGTGAAACAGACTATATGAAAATACAGAATATATTTGCTAAATTGTGACATCTGAAGTTATAGATGTTATAGGTTTGAAAATATTCTGTGGCCCATATTTCAATAGTCCATTGCAAACTTTAAAATATTGTGCAGGAGGCATCCTATCTTAATTTTTAGTCCCTGGTAACGGGAATTAATTCTTTCAAGACATGATTTTGGTGCTGCAGAAGGGCACAGTAAGTGTTACTTTGCAATGTAATTGGTTTTAATTTCCATGTTGATTCTCATTTGAATTTCAGGCACTTAATTATAGCCTAAAGGTTTTTAAAGTCATTGACCTACAAATTCTTGATTAACACAAATATCATCCTGAATAATGTGTGTAAAGAATTTTCTGTGGAGAAGTTGCCTTTAGTGACTGTTTTGTGGAAAACCTTAACTGCTTTTGCCAACGAAGCCGCAGTGAAGTTTGGCTCCAAGCCCTGCCCGGAGGCAGTGGGGTGCTCTGCTCTCGGCAGTCGTGATCTGCCCCGCTGTATGTCTGTCTGTCCGTCCTCAAGGGCCTCTTGATGGTCAGGTTTCAGACAGGTGAAATGTCCAGAAACACCGAAATATCTTTCTCCTACTGCGTCTCCTACTCTTCTGAGGCTGTGTGTGTTCACACCAAGCTTCTCGCAGAATCACAGACTGGTGCGGGTTGGAAGGGACCTCTGGAGACCATCTCATCCACCCCCTGCCAGAGCAGGGGCACCCAGAGCAGGGTGCGCAGGGTTGTGCCCAGGCGGGTTTGGAATGTCTCCGCAGTGGGAGACTCCCCCACCTCTCTGGGCAGCCTGTGCCAGTGCTCTGCCACCCGCACAGGAGAGAAGGTCCTCCTCATGTTGAGATGGAATTTCCCGTGTTCCAGTTTGTGCCCGTTGCCCCTTGTCCTGTCGCTGGGCACCACTGGAAAGAGTCTGGGCCCGTCCTCTTGCCCCCCACCCTGTAGGTATTCATCAGCGTTGATGAGATCCCCTCTCAGCCTTTCTGCACCTCTCGCTGCTTCTGGGCACGGCCAGCTGTGGGGTGGTGGGGCAGCGGGAGAGGGGCGATCCCTCCGGGCTCTGTGGGGCTGGGGTGGTCTCTGGGGTTGTCTGCGGCGGTGGGGTGACCCCCAGCACCGGGGAGCCCTGCGTGGGCTCCCCCCGCTGCTGCGGTGACCTGGCAGGCGGGAGAGCGGGGGTCTCGCCCAGCGAGGTCTGCTCGCTCCCTGCAAATTCACTGGAGATGGGGGTCTGAGCCCCATAAAATAAGCGCAGGGCTGAGCAATTATCCACGTGTAAAGCATTCAGCGTAGATGTTAGCATTTATCTAGAACATAATTACCTGACTTCACTTTGACTGCAAGCCATTGAAAGTGCAATAATACAATGGCTAAAACATAAGCCAGCAAACAATTTAAAAAGGAGTAAAACCCAAATAACAAAGGAAATTGTAACAAAAAACAGTGCGAAATGGTAAGATGTGTCCCACTCCGCTCCCCACAAGCAAACTGTATAACAATATTACATGGTTCCTTTTAATTCTATTTTGTTGAAGAGCTGTGGCATAATGATTAATCAATGAGGTGCTAAATGAATTTCCATTTCTGATTAAGTCTGCCACAGGGAAGCATCACTGACTGCATGTGTGTTAGAGGACGTATTGTTCAGCGGGGCTTAATTCATTTCTGTGTAAAGGTCCAACAGTTATTAAAATACATTCTAATTAGCTGTGGTTAAAAAAAAATCAGTCAAAATTACGTATTCACTGATTTGTTTCTCCTCCTAAAAAGTGTTTTGTGTTTCGTGGAAACATCGCCCTCCACCTTGTCTTTTTTTTTCTGGTAAATCTTAGCCCCGTTGAGGGTGTTTTGCTTCAGGCTGGAGACACTTCCCGCGGCGGAGTGTTACCAGCGCCAGTTCCCGATGCTCAAAGGCACCCGGCAGGGCCCGGGGACGTGCTCCATGTTTCCCTGATGCTGGTACCGACCTGCTCCGGCCGCACATGGAGGGGACGGCACCGGTGCTGCCGGTGGGAGGGAAACCAGAGCACACGCTGACTCTTCGTTCCCCTCCGGGACACGACGGGCTTTGGCCTAGAGGGGCATTTCACATCTCCTTTCACCAGCACTGGTGAAGCTGGCCTGAAGTCTTAAAATATTATGTACCACGTGTGTTCTGCTGAATTTTTAAAGAGAAGTGTTTAATTCAAAGATTAAAGCCTCAGCCTAGGCAAAGTGGGAAATAATATTTAGCTGTAACAATAATATAAAATATTAACAAGAGCAATCTTCCTATTTGCTGCATCAAAGCCTCCTGCCTCTTTATAAATTAAGTAATTTGTTTTTTTCACTTGGCCAAATAACACAGTAACTGGTGTGACTCTCCGGGGAGCACCAGCACAGCTGGGGCCAGAACGGCTGTGACTGCCTGCGGCCGCTTTGGAGGGCAGCTCTCTGCTGGGGGGGGGGAAACTGGGCTGGGTTTTAGAGGCTTTTGTGGCCGCTGTGCAGCCTTGGGCTGGTCCCATCCCTACGGTGCTGTGCGTGCTCGGCGCAGGGCTCACCCAGGTCAGGCTGACGGGGGCGGGTGATGGTGCGTCCTCCTTCTCTCGCCTGCCTGGGGCCGGACGGAGCTGCGGGCGTGCGCTGCCTTCTGACCCCGAGCTCAGCGGGCAGGGGGTGGCTTGGGGAAACGGCACCAAAAAGCAGAGCTTTTTAGTTCTGCGCTGCCAGGCTGGTTTCAGCCCAGCTGGGCAACCTCGCACAGGGCGCTGCAGCGGGCTCCAGCGGCCCCTTCGCCCAGGGGGACGTGGAGGATGTGCAGCGCTTTTGACTGTGTTGGCTCTGATTTAGTTACGTGCATTTACTCGCTCCGCATCTTAAAACCAACCAAACAACAAAACCCCACAAAACCAAAACCCTAAAACAAATGAGTTGGTGATGCCATACCTGAGCTTTGCTTCATGCGCAGAATGATCTCTGTGGAAAGAACAGTTTTGGAAGAGTCAAATGAATGGCTGGATCACCTCAATAGCAAATTACAGCCTTACTTATGGTTTTGAAGAATTACTGGATGAATGCTTTACGACAGGATCATGTGTTTTCCTTCCAGTGGAGTTAATGTACCTTGGGGCTATTTGTATTGCTTACCTTGCCATAAAGACCATAGGGAGAAAACAAAATTCAGCATAAAAGCCTGTGAAATCAATCAATCATTATCTCGCCGTAGTGGAGGTAAGGCCACTCTACGGCCATGCAAAGCTCTCTTGATCGCAGTAGCCGACAGATCAAGTCTCCACTGAGAGACATTAATGCAGTTGTTGAAATTGTCATTCTTGCTAATCCTTCCTAGAATTTTTTTCTTTTCTCACTGAAGTGAGCAAGTCCTCTGTTACAGGGAAAGAGAGCTGAATGAGCAAACTCTTGGCTGTATTTAGGGGGAAACTCTCAGAGCTGGTGCAGATCTTGCTTTTGTGCACGAAAACTGAGCGCACTCCCTGCAGCCAGTGCCGGGCAGAAGGCACAGCAAACGCAACCTGCTCATGTTCATTGCATTGCTGTTGATCTCCTCAACAGTGACCTGTGCGTAATTGCCCCTTTGGAGCACGGCACGCTCCTGCGATGACTCCAGGGCGCTGTGGAGCCGAGGGCGTGCGTCCCCGTGGTGCTCGGCGTGGTGGCACCTCCTGATGAAGACAGTGATGCTGTCTCAGAGGAAGAGGGGTGCTCGCTCCGTGCGGTGCAGCACAGTGGGCAGCGTGGAGCAGCAGGACCAGTGGTGGCAGGAGATCAGAGCACAGAGAAATGGCTCCGGGACAGTCCAGTTCGTGGCCTGGAGGTGGGGGCTGTGGGCATGGCGGCTGCAGCCCTGCCTCGGCGAGGCTGGGAGGCTGTGAACTGGTATCTCGCAGCAGCCCTGCATTGGAAAGTGGTGGGCTGAGGCTGCAGGAATAAAAAGCTGGGCAGCTTGCACACCTTGGCTCCTTTGGGCGCTTCTGGAGTGGGGAACTTTTGCTGTTTGCACTAATTCTTTTGAAAAATAGTGCTGTTTTTATTATTCTCAGAGCCCTTTCTGGAGAGAATGGAGGGGAAGCTTCTAAGGTCTGAACTCTTTAGGAAAGGATCAGCTCACTGTCAAATGCAGTACATGGAAATGCACTTTGCTGTATTTTCCCTGCTTGTCCTGGAAATAATATGACAATAGATGTACTGTGAATTGGCTTTTACGTGCTAATGAGAGATTTTGAGCTGAGGTGTGCGAGAATGGGACCTGTGTCTGGTGTAGGGGAGGGTGGCTGCACCGGGCAGCTGCAGGGGTTGGGTCAGAAGCGTGGCTGGGGGATCTGCCGGGTCCCAGTGCTGAGCAGCAGAGACAGCCGGGATCAAAGCGTCTCCCTGCTGCGCAGTCACAGCGTGGGACATCCTTCACTCCCAGAAGGATGTTTTCCTGTTTGTGTGCACTGTTGTCCTGCTGCGAAGGAGCACTTCTGTTTAACTCTGCACAGGCTTCACCGGCGTGAGCAGTCGCACAGGGAGCACCTCTCGCTGCTTCTAGGCACGCATAGCTCACCTCTGCTCACCAAAGCTGATGAAAAGGCTGGAGCAGCTACCCAGTTCACGTCTTCCCCTAAACGGATGGTTTTTATAGGACCTGATGATAATGTGTTGTGTGTTCTTGCCACACCAAAATGAATGTCGAAGATGGTCGTTTCCCTCTGAAAGCACTGTGGTAGCCCTCAGATGAGACATGGCCAAAGAGCAGTGGTTGGATGCAGTGTGGAAGAGATTTGTTTTAAACTTCAGTACAAGAAGAATGTGCTTAAGCAAACCAGTACCACGGTTCCCCTTGTACCTGCAGGGATCAAGAGACACTGCTTCTCACTGTGGGCTGTGTCCCCGCCTCTCTTGTCTCTCTTCGGGGTTCCTTCTCATTTTCAGTCTGATCTTGATGCCTTGGTGACCACCTCAGTAAAGTACTTTGATTTCACATTAAATAAATTAAATTGAATTTGAGTCTCCTCTTCTTTAGGTTACTTCTGTTGCTCTTTGTCTTTAAAACCTGGTGCTATTTTGCTCAGGAGCAGGCTTGCGCCTGAGATGAGAGTAACCATAATTTATCAGAGTTTTAATAGCGCATGAGGGATGCACTCCTGTTCATACACAAGACACTCACGGTGACAAAAAGGAAGTCAAGTGGCATTGATGTTGGATGACAATTTCTCCTTTTCCCTCCCTTTTTTTTTGTTCCTAAGTGGTAATCTCAATGAGGCTTTAAAGCTGCCTAGTGTTTTATTAAAACAGCTTTGCTAAAAGCCAGTCATTGTCAAGTGCAAATGCATCTTCCTTGAAAGTCAGATGAAATATAAATATGGGCAATTCATAAACCTTCCAGGATGCAAGGGCTGCAGGAGCCTCGCTAGCTGGAGGGTTTTGGAGCAAAAGGCTTGGTGATGGGGACTCGGGACCCTCCAGGGAGGCAGAGCGGGCGCAGATGGGGCTGCTTTGCCCAGTTTTCCCCGCTCTGGGGCTGCTCCCGCAGGGTCTGGGCGGGAGGACAAGGTTCTCGGTGTTTGCTGCCTGCAGCCATCCAGGGTTGCCAGAAAGCTCTTCTCACAGGAATTGCCACCTTGGTCGACAGCCCTATAATTTGTGACTGCTTCCCCTTACAGTCCTACAGAAGATGCTGACACAGATATTTGCTATTAGTGGTGATGCTTTTCCTTGGATTTTTAACTGATGGCTCAGCTGTTGCGCATGAGAAGTGCTAATAGGGCTGGATAATTTTGCTCCTCAGTTGCATTATCTTCTCCGTCAGTTACTCCCTTCTTTTGTTGCTAAGTTTTATTTTATCTGATTTCTTTCTCCTCTTCCCGATAGTGTGTTTTATCCTGACAGCTTTTAGCAGCCTGTTCTGAGCATTTAGCGATGCTTCATAGAAGGATCCTTGATAAGTGGATATTTCTGGTTCTGTACTATTTACATGAATCTACTCATTAAAATTAATGTAAATGGAATGTAAAATTAATGGCAGTTGAATGCAAAGTTGTAAGCAATGTTTTCTGTGCATCTTTCTTTTATACGCTGTTACTTTTGAACTCGGAGACCTCTGGAAAGTAATAGATTGCAGCAATACTAACTTTGAACACAGAAGGCAGAAATCCAAGTCACGAGGCTCCATGGCGGGGGTGAGGCGGGACGACCGTCCCTTTCTGTGTGCTCGCGCTGCGTGTGCTGTCGCTGCCCTGGGAGGAGAGGGGGACCCGAGGCCTCTGCCGGGCGCGGGGCAGCGCGGTCTGTTTGGGCGAGGGGACCGCGCTGCGCTGGAGCTGCCGGGGGAACCCCCACGGTTTATTCACGACTGCTCCGCCGGCTGCGGCTCCGGCGAGCCCGTGTGTGGCGGGGACGTGCTCGGGCGGTCGCAGCGCTGACGAGCTCTCCCTTCAGGATGGCGGCCCTGCGCTGATGGCGGTCTGTTTGCCGGCCGGGCAGCGTAGTGCAGAGGGGTCTCTGGCCCACCCCGGCCTGCCCCGTGCCAGCGAGGGTGTCTGCCCCTGCAAAGGGCCGCCCCAGCCAGGGCCCAGGCGGGGGCTGCCCTCAATGGCGGCCGGGCCGAGGAGGCGCTGGGGTGGCTGGTGAGGAGCGGGGCGGGAGAAGCCCACCGGGCTCCCTTCGGCGCCCGAAGCAGCGGCGGGCAGTGATGTGGGCGGCGAAGTGGCGGGGCCGGGCCCCGGCTGCTGCCACACCAGGGAGGGGAGCGCCACGGCTGAGCATGGCTCCTGAGGGATTTCCTGGGCCAGAGGGAAGAGAAACGGATGGAGAGTTGGGAGAAATCTCCCTGAGTACCGCAGATTTCCCTTTCAGTACTGCAAACTCAGCACGTGGGCCCAGCACAGCATTTGTGCTCTGCAGTGTGTATCGGAAACACGTAAAATGCTTTCACTGTTGTTAGTGAATCCAGTAAGGCAGATAAAACATCTTGCAAGATCCTGCATATGAGCAAGCTCAGATGTAACTCGTCCGTCTGTGGGTAGTGCGAGACAGGGAGGAGTGTGGGGCGGCTGCATGAGGACAAACAGACTGGAGGTCGTCTTTGAGAGCTTCAGAGTCAGCATATGGCAACTAATCTGTCGAGTGTGAAGATTTTCAGCTAGTGGCTGAGCTGGGGAATCATCGGTATGATAGCAGAACAGGTTGCACCCGCAGCTACCAGAAGCCGAATGAAGTTTACTGCCCGTTGGCGGCTGAGAACCTGGTGTGACAGTAACACATCGTCTCCCGTGCCCCTGGCAGGGAGCTGCTGGGCAGCTGCAAACCCCCTGCAATTAGCAGGTGCTGAGGATCACCACCATTAAACCTCAGCTTGTCATCCTTCCAAGGTCAGAGGCATCCAAGGGTTTGGGGGACGTGCTTTGAGCATGTTAGTCCAAAATGCTTTGGAAGCGGAGACATGATGGAGCATCACTGACTTCAGGAAGTAGCTTAAAACATTTGTCCAAGGAAACAGGATTTCTTCTGTCAGTATGCAGCCTGCAAATGGGAGAGGTCAGGGCTTTGTGTGTCCTTTACCACTGAAAAACTGCTTTGCCCCATTTACCATGAGGACCTGCGTTGGGGACCGCTCAGCCCCACAGGGCAGGAGGCTGAGACCTGGCTGTGGGCATGAACCGTCCTGTCTGCGGGCTGGAGGGGCACTCGGTGGCTGCCAAGGGAACGTGCTCGCAGCCTGTGCTTGGAGCTGCCTCCCCCTCCCCTGAGCCCGCACAACTGGGTTACTAATATTTCACCATGCTTTCAGACAGCCTTTCCACAGCCTCCCTGGGGTCTTAACCCATGGTCTGATAAATGCTATGTTTGCCTTCAGGGCCTGATAAAATGCACAATTAAGTTAGAAGGAAGATGCTCATTAACTCCATTGTGTGCTGCACTGTGTCCTTGTGCCATTTGCTGGGGCGGGATTTTGTTCTCTGTTCCTTTTCCTGCTGCCTCTCCAGTCACCTTCTGCACCAAGTTAACCGGCACATTTTGGACGCTAGAGATGCGTATGTCTGTGGGAAGAACATCATTTTGCCGGACTTGTATTTTGGTAAAGGTTGGTGTTTGATATCCGTAAATCTCTTCTTGAAGATCATCATATTAATCGACCTACAAGTCACAGGCACTATCTCACAGTCGGCAGGCTGCTGGCAAGGGAACACACAGAGAGCCCTTCAGGACAACAGGCCCTGTAGACTAACACAGCAGGAAACCCGGCGAGAACGTAGGTTTGGCTGGTGTGTTTACTGTTCCTGACTTGCACTGAGAGCTGCAGGAAAATAGCTCACTGCAAGGGGCTGAGGCACTGCTGTAAAGACCTTGGTTGGAGTTGTTCTTGAGCAGCCCAGTGGAAAGGTGTGGTTTGCAGTGGGCTGGCTGTGATAAGGGACTTATCTGTGTGTAACGTCTGTTAAAACTGCAGAGTATTTTTACAATGGCATGCAAGTTGGCACAGATTTAAATAAGAAATAAATCAGTCGGGGACAGTCTGTTTTGGTGCATTTGGTTTATACCTGGAAGGATCTGTCACCGTCTCTCTGACTCCCACGGCTGCTGCTTATCTCCGTTAAAGACACATTGAATGTAGTCCTGACTTTTCTGGCTCATGTTTTGGTGAATGTGCTCTCAGCTGTCAGGTGTTTACTTCATTTTGGTTTTAATGACTTTCAAGGGTCCCTCAAACAAGCAAAACTGGAGTGAAAATAACTGACTCTACCTTCGTTCTGTGAAATTGCAGTAACATAGTGGTACAGGACCACCATTCTGTCTTGTTTCACCTCATTTTATTTTGATTAAAAATGATAGTAATAATAAACGATTGCCAAGAACCTTTTCTTCTCTGAATAATAATTTTAGGTTTCCTTGTGCTTCCCTTAGCTTGATCAAGTCGGTGCATAACATTCAAGAAAGTCACTGATAAATGAATTCACTTGATCAATCTTTAGGATCAGGCTGGGTGATCTGCAGAATAAATTTTAGTTATCTCCCTCTTCTGAAAGTGCAGTTTCTTTTTTTACATTTATTTGTGGGCAAAGCAATGCCAGAGCTCAGCAACCGTAATCTTTCAGACTGGAGACCTGAGCCTGGGGGAATTTAGCCAGCTCCTTTCAATTCCCATGTGTATACTGCTGCTAACAGAAACGACATTCGTGTACATGTAAAAGCAAGCGTTATCACATTACCTCCATGAGCCGGGTGAAAGTTATTAAGAATGACAGCTTCGTTTATCTGTGGGCTCAGACTTGGAGAAATATGACTTGGTGGGAAAGCTTCCAGATCATGCTTTGCCCTTGCAGGCACCCTGCCAGGAGACAGGAGATGCAGAAGAACAACACCATTACTGTCACGCGTCCAGGTCCCATCCCTTCTGATACTCACAAAAGATGGCTTTGGATCCACCCCGTCTAATTTAATTTTATTTCTTTAGTCAGCAGAGGTATATAGGTACATCTGGGGGGTGACTTAGCCCTCCCCTCTGACACGCCTCATGACTTCAGTCGGTGACCGAAGAGCTGCCTCGGGCAGCTCCTTCAGGTTTTTCAGGTAGCCTGAATTTAGATGTCTTGCAGCTCTCATCAGCTTACCATGAACATCCCAGAACTTTTTGAAACTTTGCTCTGAAGTATGTGATTACAGAAGAATATAAAATTTTGGTTTTGTTGAAAACATCTTTCTTGTTCACACATTGCAGAGAAATTTTGATTCAAGTTACAACCTCAGGCTCAGACCCTGGGACAAATAGAAAGAAATGTAAATGCCTTTTTTTGGTCTTTGTAATCTTTTGGCTCACTGTCTCGAAGCCTTCACCTGAGCTCTGAACCTGCAGAGCAGCGATGGTGCATCACAGCTTCAGCTCAGCGTATGGGGCTTGGGAGCGTCTTTCCTAGAACTTCCGAGGGAGCAGGCCTGGCAATAGTCTTTCTCCTGCTTAGATCTATGAGATACCAGAAGATTGGTTTTGTACATCAGGCAAAGAAAGAGACAGCCAAAATATTTTGCCTTGCTTTGTTTGGCAGAGATGATAATTTTTCTCATTGCCCCTTTTCCAGAAGTCATCCACTGAGCGAGGGCAGTTGAGCAATTTGCATTTTCTTCTCTCTTATTCTCTCTCTTTTTCTATTTTCTTTTTTCCTATTTTTTTCTTTGTGTGAAATGTCTGCAAGTACATCTCCTGGCATATTTATCAAGTCTGTCTTTTACTAAGATTTGTCTGTCAGCTTGCCAGACAACCCAGTTAGGGATACAAAAGCAATTTGAGGATGAATATTTCAGTTTAAGAATAGCACCAAGGAAAGAGCATGCCTGGTTTCTACTGTCCTGAAAAGTCCTATTCATTGGACTCCTTTCACATCAGTGCTCACAGCAAGACATAACTGAAGCCCAGGACCTACGTTCAGAGGTTTGGACAGGTAACCTCAGAATCAATAGCTGAATTAAGGTATTCCAGAAAGATAGTTGGTTTGAAGCGCTTCATTTACTGAAATACCTGCTGCGCCTTTTGGCAGTCTGGCCTTATAGCTCACAACTACAGCTATAGAGGGTTTTCTGATGGGACATTTTCCCTTTCAGAATTGTTATTTCATTAACACTGAAAATGAGAGTGTATTGATATCAAGGAAATGGCCAGTGTGGGAAATTACCAGGCTTGTTGGTGTTGGAATACAGAGTCATTGTGAATCCGACTTGAGACAAGTTAAGCAACATGCTTGTCTTGCACCCGCAGTTGGGGAGAGCTGCAGACCCGCGTTATCTTACCTCGAACCTACTGAGTGACACCTGGGGTGAGGCAGAGCCCCCAGGGCCCCATGTTATTTCAGTAAAGCCATTTACTGTACCCAATGCAAGCCTTGTTAAGAGTTAATTGGCACATGATAAATGACTTAGTCCCACCTGGCCAGAATTATAAATCTGGTGTTTAGAATCCTCTATTTGGAGAATGAGAATTGTAGCTATTGGATGGGCCTGGGCTGTCCCCTCCCCTGGCAGGAATGCCTCTTTGGTGAGACTTGTGCTTCCGACTATGTCGGATGTTACCGGGAAAATAGTGTTGACAAAAGTGCTGAACTATTAACTCAAGCTCGATTTCTGTCATGAGTGTATTTATCAATGGCAATTTGTTCAATCTGTTGCCTTAATAAATCATTTATCTTTTTCAACTTTGCAAAACTGTCTCAGTGAAAGCCCTTGGCCGGGCTCTGAAACAGGCAAACTTTGATAAGTGGCTGCATCCATAATCTTTTAGACACAAACTGCTGACCAAGTCTGGGACTAGGATTGGATCCAGCCACACCGAGACTGCTCTCTGAGAAGGAGTTTAGAAAGCAAGGGTCCTTTCTGAACCTCGTGACACAAAGGGAGGGCTTGCCTTAGCCACAAATCAGACTTTTAACATGACAGCCAGGGACAAACAAAACACGTGGTCAAAATATACCTTTTCAAGAGTGAAGTAATATGTCTTCATATTTCATACCAATGTTTGCTTGCAGTTCATACTGTAATGAACTGAAATGATATAAAAAATCTTGTGCCATTAAAAAAAAGTAATTTCAGAGTTTTAATATGCTTTTTACCCATTCTGATGTGGAATTTGCTGTGGTTTGAAACTGCACAACATTCTGAGAAATGGAAATTCTGATCCCTGCACAACTTTATTATTTTTACAGCTTAGGTTTTATTTCCAGGGTTTTTAATTGTAATTGTTTCACCTCTGAATCCTGTTGTACTGTTCTGCGAACTACTCAAATGTTCTTTTGTGTCAGATATACTCCCTCTTAGGTAGGTTGCGCTCATGAATGAATTACTTCCCCCACCCCTCATTAACAATTGATGTTGGGAACAAAATCCTGTTTCTTGCTTTTCTTTGTATTGCATGTAATGCCACTGACACAGTTAAAACCATTTCGTGTTGAAGTTCCTTGTAGCTCTAGATTGCACAAAGTAAGGAGAATCCGTCTCTGTTCAGATCACAGATGGTATGTCACAGCTGTGTGGTAGTGTGGGTGTTAGATGGCCATGGAGCTGGGATGCACCCAGCTGTGCAATCTGGATAATTTCGATTGGTTTAGAAGGACAGGGGAAGAAAATCATAGAATCATAGAATGGTTTGGGTTGGAAAGGATCTTGAAGATCATCGAGTTCCAACCCCCCTGCCATAGGCAGGGACACCTCCCACCAGCCCAGGTTGCCCAAGGCCACGTCCAGCCTGGCCTTGAACACCTCCAGGGATGGGGCCTCAACAACCTCTCTGGGCAACCTGTTCCAGTGCCTCACCACCCTCAAAGTGAAAAACTTCTTCCTAATGTTTAATGTAAACCTGCCCTCTTCCAGTTTAAAGCCATTCCCCCTTGTCCTGTCGCTACATGCCCCAGTAAAAAGTCTTTCCCCAGCTCTCCTGTAGGCCCCCCTTAGGTACTGTATGGCCGCAATAAGATCTCCCCGAAGCCTTCTCTTCTCCAGGCTGAACAGCCCCAACTCTCTCAGCCTGTCCTCATAGGAGAGGTACTCCAGCCCTCAGATCGTCCTCGTGGCCCTCCTCTGGACGTGCTCCAGCAGGTCCATGTCCTTCTTATGTTGGGGACTCCAGAGCTGGACGCAGTACTCCAGGTGGGGTCTCACGGGAGTGGAGTAGAGGGGCAGAATCACCTCCTTTGATCTGCTGGCCGTGCTTCTTCTGATGTAGCCCAGGATGCGGTTGGCCTTCTGGGCTGCGATCGCACATTGCTGGCTCATGTTGAGCTTCTTGTCAATCAGCACACTCAGGTCCTTCTCCCCAGGGCTGCTCTCCAGCCATTCCCTGCCGAGCCTGTGTTTGTGCTTGGGATTGCCCCGACCCAGATGTAAGACCTTGCACTTGGCCTTGTTGAACTGCACAAGGTTGGCTTGGGCCCACCTCTCCAGCCTGTCCAGGTCCCTCTGGATGGCATCCCTCCCCTCCAGCGTGTCTACCTCCCCACACAGCTTGGTATCATCGGCAAACTTGCTGAGGGTGCACTCGACCCCACTGTCCATGTCGCCGACAAAGATGTTGAACAGTACAGGTCCCAGTACCGACCCCTGAGGAACGCCACTCATCACTGGTCTCCACTTGGACATCAAAATGTATCTATCTCAACTCTAATCTGCTCCCCTCTATGCAATTTTGGATGTAGGAAGCACCATAGGAAGCAATGAGGGAATGTAAATACATGCGCAGACAATCGTTAAAAAAACCAACCTCTTAAATCTTTCTTCTCCTTTCCTTTACTGCAAGGGCAGCCTCTACACAATGCGCTCACTCAGGCATTCCCAACATGAAGAGTAAATGCATGCTGAGATCATGATGATACTTCTGGAAGACTCTCAGGAAAGAAATAAGACTTGTAGAAATGTGTGATTTCAGATAAAGCTTTGCTTCATGTTTTGCCAGCGCTTGCTTCTCTTTTATTCGTCTTGGTTCTGTCCATAGTTGTCAGGCTTTCCTCTTGAATTCGCTTGGTGCAATCCAAGGGCTTAGTCCTGCATTTAATTCTCTGCCTGTAGTACTCGCTAGACAACATGGCACACGGAAATAGGAGTATGCTTTAACATCAGGTTGAACTACAGCAAGAGGAAAGTGGGAATAAGATGTGATCTAGAGGTACTGCGAGAGATCCAAGTTACTTAGTTCTCAATGTTGCATGTTGCCAAATGTGATTTATGTTGGACTGAATGTTTTTTCAAAGCTTTTCAAATATTTAGATTTAGGGAGCAGGTGCTTCCTTAATCAAAACAAAGATATGATAAATATTACTGGAATGGTGTTTTGGAAATGGTGAAGTGAAAGATACCAACCAGATAACGATTTCAATTTTGAGTGAGTTCACGTGGTACCTGTAATTAGCCATTCTTCTCTTGAGTGCTGAGCCCTTCTCTCCCTCAGCACGTCTGGGTAACGGGTTCTGCATCCCAAATTCATGCCTATGGCACAAAATATAAAGATGGCTCCACTTGTAATTCTGTCTGCAGTTCCCTAGATGATCAACATACAAAGATCCTGTTTAAACACAGCTGAGAGAATATTTGTGTAGCACTCATTGTGTCAAAGGGATCGTTTTTCCACGCCATCAGACTGTTTTAACCTGCTAAGAGAGTCCTTTCTCCTTCCCCCTTATACACAGAAAAAAAACCCCCAAAACAACCAACCAGAAAAGGTCAGAGGAGAACGGATCTGGATGAGAGGTCAGGAAATGGAAAGAAATGCATTTCTTTGAAAAGGCAAGGCACATCTCTTGGTATATGAAGGACACGCACAGCAGACCCCATGTGTTCACACAAACAGTTTTGTGAATGGGTTCAGAATGAAATCATGAAAACAAGGACTGTTTCTCTTGATTTTTTGTTTTTAAAACATTACAAAGAATGAAGCATGTGTAAATGCCTTGAGAGAAGGGGCAATCTGTCCCACACAGGCAGGGTGAGAGCCGTCAGGGAGCCGGGCTCACCGGGGAGGGGTGTCTCACTTGGATGACTCCCCAGCGTTGTGCTATCCCAGGTGGGAAGAAACGAAGCATTTGAGCAGAAAGTTCTTGAGTATATATTAAATCAGGACAGAAATGAGGGAAGCTGGGATCCATCTGGCAGAGAGGATAGATGGTTGTCCAAGCTGTGTATGGGCATCCATCTTCTGATGTGATCAGTCTTCTGGGAGACATCTGTTCTCTGCCCTGCAAGCAGATGTGTCAGGTTCAATGTCCACCATTTCAGCCAAACCTCAGGACAAGTTCCTTCTGGAAGAGCTGTGGGAGGATTCAGTAAGTTGATGACAAGATAGACTGGAAAATAAATTACTGCTACTGTAAAATACCAATTATTAGACCACGGCTGCTATTCTTTCTCTTAAGAATAGCTATTCAGGAAAGCGCCTGACTCGAGGCTTACGTGGACAAGGCTTCCACTGGACAAGAACCAGAAATTCTCATGTTCTCTCAATTACCTGTAACTATTGCTGCGAATTTCTTTGTCCTTCTAACAGTTATTTGCATTAGTTATCCTTTATGTTGATATGTATTTGTAACTGTAAATGAAAAACAGTTTATGGCAACTTTTCTGTATTTCTTTTTTTATAGATTGTGTTTGGGGATAGATAATTGTAACTTCAGTGTCAAAGAGGACTTCCATAAACTATGCTTTTGCACCTCTTGTAGACTTTCGGTACGATGTAATCTACTTGCTCTCTATTACTACCATACTTAATTTTGAATTGTATTTAATTCCTACCTTATTAGGGATATGAATTTGACAGTTAATTGAAATGGGTCCATTGTTTTTGCCATGAATCTGCAGTGGAGGTGTACCACTGCTAATGCTAATTTCAGGTTTTCCGGGTCTTGCTGAAGGGAAATGAAGTCCTAGAAGCAAATTCCAAGTATGATGAGATAATCCACAATTTTGCATTCCAGTCATAACCCTGCAGAAGTTACAGCTGTCAGAATTCATCACCGCGATTCTAACATAATTATTATAAATGTAATCTATTTAGTGCCCGAGGACGTTTGTCCTGATGGGCAGTGAAATGGCCCTATGGACATGCTAGAGACAGCATTTTTGTGCCACTCTTTTTCAGATATTGTTCTACAAAATCAAGATGCCTGTCATTCAAAGCCGTGCTTCTGGGAAGGTACTAAGGGTATAATTTCTCTAAATTAAACTGCAGCATTTGTACCCATTAATGGGAAAAAACAATCTCCCTTTGCGTCTTCTGAATGCCTAATTGATCATCTCAAATGGATGTGCGCCACTGTGTTGGCTACGTGGAGAAGTCTCTGTGTAAAGCTGTGATCGCGATGATACATTTCCTAGCAGGTTTTTATGAACAGACTGTGATTAGTGTTCAGACAGCACATGATAGTGTTTTTAATTATAGCCAAAAAATGAAGTGGTTGAGATGATATTGGAGAAAGCATCACACAAATGATACAAGAAAACTTTAAGCTGTAGTCCATATTTAGTTGAAGTATTATTGGTACCATTGATTTTCAATTAATATTCAGTATTGACCACTACTATAAAGAAGACAGCAAGATACTGTAGCAGATTTGTGGAATTTTTTTACAAGCCATTGATTTTTTTTTTCGTACTATGCAGCTGTTTCCATTTATAAGGCACACATGGAAATATTCTTTAAGAATTTGTTTCTCCACAGTTCAGGACGACTGTGTGAAAATCTGTTTTCTCTGGAGATGTCCTCTGCAACGCAAGGCTATTCGTCATCTTGTCAGAGTGGGGAAACAGTTGGGCTCTCCAGTCTGAGGTGCTTTCAGGCTGCTGGGGATGTCTATGTATAGTGAGAACTTGGGCTTCCTTTTGGCCACTGTCTTTCTCTGGGTAGTCCTGAGAATTTGCTCTGCCTGGAGTAAATCCTCATTATTAATGTAGGAAATTAACAAAAGGCATATTGTCAGAGGTCAATCTGTAGCTGGCAGATTTAGCTAATTTGAAGTAAGGAAATTTCATGTGCTGCTCAAAGAAGAAATGGCTCCTGAGAAAGTCATGTAAGGCTCTGTTTTGTAAAAGAAAACAGAAAATTTGAGATATGAGTATCCACAAATGCTTTTAATAACAAACAAACAAAAAACCCAACCCAAACAATAATTGCAGTATCAATTAAAAGTTTAACATGGGGTCTGGAAGAAGGTATCTTTGGTTCCTGGCTCAGATGGAACTATCTGTTTTAAAAAGCGTGGTGAAGTGAAGTTGTACAGCTGACTTTTTTGGATGTCTTTGTTCCATAGAAGGCAGAGCTGCTTTCCACTGGACTGAGTAACCTGTCACACGAGGGAACCAGAACTGCGATGACAAAAAAAAAAAGCTAGGTCAGAGCTGTCATGACCTGGTACAGTCAGGTCAAGTTCTTAAATCCATAATTAACCACTAGGAGCATCCCGCTTCCACATGCCCTGAGCTGCTGCACATTCTGGAGCAATTTCTTAAGTTTCAAATTGTGAAGGAGAAACATTTTCTGGAGAACCCATAAATTTGCAGTCTGCTTATTTTTCTTCTAAGACTAGAATTTCTTCTACTGATTTAGGTTATTAGTAGGTATTTGTCAATCCATTTTCAGCAGCTGACAAGCTAGATGAAATTGGAGTGACCCTATATACATGTATCTGCCAATAGTCCCTTTTAAATATGGATAGAGCTGTCAGGGCACATCAGATGTCCCTCCTGAATAGAACAAAGCTAACCATGCAAGCTAATAACAAGCATTGATCTGAAAAATGAATAGATGTCAAAGAGGCTTAGTCAGGATAGCCTGCAACAGGCAGAATTCAGGCCCTACATCTTAATCACGTTTCAAGGAATTGGGTTATTCCATCCTTTTATTACAGAATTGACTGTTGGAAAGTAATGTAAAATATCAGCTTCAGCTCCCCCCGGTACACCAGTGCTGTGGTGGGTGGAAGCTTTTCCTTCCCTCGCCAGCCCGTGCTGCTGCCTGGTGCTGCACGCCCCGGTACCGGCGTGCGTTTGAGCCAGAGCCCGTAACTTATGGAGACGGTGGAAGGAGCTCCCCGCTCAGCTCTTCTGCCTCCCCGGAGCAGCAACGCGGTGTCTTGGGTGCCCATGCTGGGCTTTGCTGCGTGCCCCGGTGAGGGGAGTTTGTCTTACCCAGCACTGCTAAAAGGGAAAGATCGTGTTTTTCCCTCTCCAGAATGTGAGAACCGGGAAAAATTAGTAGGCAACTGAGGACATCTTGTAGTGTCATTCTCCGTTTGAATGCTCAGAGAACACCCGCAAGGTAAACAGAAGTGAGAATGGGCAAATGTTTGGGTAGCTCTCAGTGTTACGCTGCTGACACATTAGGAAGCCAGCTAGGTTTCTTCTGACTATGATCATACAAATCGATGTATAGTGAAGAAAGACCTTTATTGAATACAGTACTTTAAATGTTGTTACGGGAACGGCTCTGGCAATGGCAAATCAGCACTTACTCACAGTTTAGTAATAAACTGTAGGAGCTGTAGGTCTCGCAGTGCTATGTTATAAAAATGGTATTATATTAAATGTATTGCAGTGTGTGGCTTTTACAAAGCCCAAGAGTAATTCTTGGAAAAGCAGCCTCGTTCTGTCCCTATAGAGATCACAATTTATGACACTAGAACTGCAATTTTGTAGTGAGGGGGAACCACCGCACTGTTTATCATCATCATTTTTGGCCATTCTATAGTGTTCAGGCTGAGGAAAGCAACAGAGTAAGAAATCTGCAATGTAAATTTATAGGCACTTCTGTACTTCTCATTATAGATCTACTCCAATTACTGCAACTCGGTTACCCAGGTCGCGGCAGCAAGAAGCTCAGAAGTCTCTTGTTCGTGTACTGGGTTTTGAAGGGCTGAAATATTTCTATCCTCCTGCAAGCTTGTGCTTTGCTCACAAGTGACCAATTCGTTATTTCTGCACTTCCCTACTCTTGAAAAGGGCCTGCAGGAATTAATCATCAGTGGTGGACCACGTACTTTGCTTGACGTCGCTCCACCGATGTCAGTAGATTTGCTTTGATTTACTCTAGCTTGGGATCTGGTTTTGTTTTGTTTCTGTCCTGAAGGCATTATGATTTTGGTTCATTTCCTTCACCACTGTCCTTGCTATCAAATACTGCAACCAAATTCTAAAAAGGCTGTAATTCGTCACTGTATTTTATAGGTTTTTACAGTAGTTTCTATGTCCATTGATTTCAAGTCCTCACAGCTAGAACTTTAAAATATTTTTGATCTGGAAAATGTCCCACTCAAAACTCCAGCTGGTTCTGTGCAGATGGCTGACAGAAGCCATGCACGTGGACGTGGATATAAAGAAAAAATTCTGTCTGGTTTTGTGTCTTTCACCATATGATGCACTTGCCTTGTTTCATCCCTGTCACACCATGAATGCATCTTTGGAGTTGACACCTGGATTAGTTGTTTAATTACACAAATGAAACTTTTGGGCTTTTTTTTTTTTTTTTTTTTTCTGCCTGTCCATCTGACTGAGTGTTTCTATAACTGGCAGGTATAATCTGCACGGTGGGGGTACTCAGCGTGACACTTCCATCCAGCCAAATCATTGCATTAGTTTTGCCTCAATGCAAAAGTTCCAGACTAAACCTATCTTCCGTTTTCTGGCTGCCTGGCACTAGAGTGCCAGGGTTTGCTTTCGAGCACCCAGAGTGGCGTAAGCACAGCGCAGCACCCAGGTGGCATGATACCAGTTACTAAGTACTCCTCCTTGACTTCACACCAGGGCTGCATACCCTGCTGCTTCTTGTGTCTAATACATAGCAGGGAGCGGTTCAGCAGCCAGCCCCTTCAGATATCTGCCAGACGTAGCTAAACAGCCGCTTGAGCCGAAGCCCGCTGGTGTTAATAGGAAACTGTTCTCAGGACCGTGCCGGAATGCACTGAAATGGGTCAGTACCCGTGTCTGCTTCACGTGACCGCTCTGCTGCGCTGCTGTGAAGGGAACTTACAAGGTGACACAATATTGGCAGAAAAGTTCATTTATTTTCTCTATGAAAACTGCATGGGAAGGTTTAGACCATATTTGCTTCCTTTAACGGAAGCCCAGCGTGGAACAGTGCACTGGAATGTTTTTGTGCACTACCTTCTTAAAAAGCAGATCAGACTTCTCGCTGTCAGTGGTAATGGGCTGGGAATGATCTACGTGCCCTGTGCAGTGAGATGACAAGCTAATGGCTGCGCTCCCAGGCTTCCTCTCTGGCGTTGCCGTCTTAAGTGCCTGTACTTCTTGTATTAAAAGAAGCAGTGTTATTACAGGAGAAATGAATTTACCACCGTTTCATTTCCTTTAGGAAACGTGGTACTTCATTTGGCTCTGAAGCCTTTTGCCCTATTCTGCTGACCTTTGGAAATATTTTGCAAAATTCTCCTTTTCTGTAATCTTAGGTCTATGTTTAAGCAGTTTAGCGGTTGTAGTCGGTGTTAGCACCGTGTGCTGACAGAGGCTACGCCTTTACTGGGGTCAGTAAAGCCAAACGCTTGGTCGTACTCGCCCGCAGCCAGTCCCCCGGGGAAGGAGTGCTCGCTGAGGGCAGAACTGTGTCTTCGGAGTTAAGCAGGTGCGCATTACTGAGACTGCACTGCAGGTTCTTCTCCATGATATGAGGCCGTTAATACATTTTAAGAGATTGCCTATTAATGTTGCAATAGATTATATATCTTACCACACTACCATACCATTAACTGTTCCTAAAATGCTAGGAATAGTTTTTTAAAATTTTTTATTAACTAAAGAAATACAGAAATTGCTTCAACAGACTACGTGGGTGTTGCTGCTGTGCATTGTATTCATTAGATAAACTGTTTACTGTGATGAAAACATGCTAAGTTAAATGCTGAAGAGTAATTTCTCTTCTTGTAAATGGCAGAGATAATGCAATTTTAAGGTTCTCCAGATATCTGAACATGGGCTTTTGGCACCCTTATGGCTTTGGCGATTTACTAAACCGAGACCAACAAAGAATCCAAGGTGAAAAATCCTAACAGTATATTATACCACATTACCTTTATTTTAGCCCTTCAGCCCTGGAAGCCTGCGTGCCCTGCATAAGCAGTTCAGTGTCAGGATCACAAAACACTGGTGACAAATGGAAAAATTTGACATTGGTAAACAGAAGAGCTCATATGGCCGGGGAAATCTGAGACTGTGGAAAAGGAGTCCTTCCATTTACAGCCTCACTTTTGCATGGGAAAGAAATCTCTAAAGCACCTTTCTTACGTGCAGGACTGATGATTCTGTTCAGAAATGTGTCTTTGAGTCTAGGGAACTTGCCGTATGATGGTCACCACCAGTTAACAGACCCAGCTGGGAGAAGGGGAAACGTCTCAGGGGTTCTGTCAAAGGTTCAGAGCTCATCCTAAGGAGGATGCAGGAAGGATGCAGGTGGTCATAGCAGGTTTTGGAACAGGGGATGCTAGGTTTTTGTAGGGTATAACCTACACAAAAAAGAAGTAGATGCTTTCTAGGGGTAATTTAATGCAAAAAAATAACAATTGCTTAGGTAGGGAAGTCGGAGAAAGTTTGAGAGCAGCTCAAAGCTGCTGAAAATGGAGTAAGACTACAATTAACAGCTCTTAGGGAAATTCTTGTGTGCTGATCACCAGAGGATGGTCCTGTCCTGCTCTCAGGCTGGGCCCCCTTGGCACAATCTCATCCTCCAAACAAAAACATGTGGTGGGCTCACGTAATTCGCCCTTGCAACACTTCCATTAGTCAGACTGAAATAACCAATTCTGCTAGAAACTTTATAAAAAGCTCTTCTAGTTTAGACTGTGATTTGGGAAATGTCCAAGCTTTTTTCTTCCAAAGTGATAAAGTTGAGGCAGAAATATAATGTGCTTTATCATGTTTAAATTTAGCAGGCAATAATGACTGAGAAAAAAAATTGTATATTGTCTCTCGCTACATTGTCAGCCCTATTCATTCCGATTCTTATTGTCCATGAGCAGCAGGACCCTAGGCCCTGGTGAAAGGCAGCCACAGCTCCTCTGCTCTTTCCAAGGGCCGGGCGCCCGACGTGGTGCCCGTTGCCCCAGGGCAGGGACGCTCAGCCTCACCGTAGCTTTACCCCGGCTCTGCAAGTGTCTGGGGAACTCTTGAGGATGCCGTGACCCCTCTGCGTTCCCTGTCCTCCCTCACCCTGTAGGCAGCACCGCCAAGCACAAGGCATGTGCTTAATGAGCCGGACACGGCACTGCGGGGCTTGGGAACAGCCACCGGGAGAGGACGGAGGCTGAGGTCGCTGGGAACGGCAGCGTGGGGTTGTGCTGTTTGAGGGCACCTGTGTGAAGCCTTTTTATTTTTCCCTTTCTGTGGATGGAAAAAGACCTTTTGTGAAAAGACATTTCTGCTTAATTTATAGCTAACAATAATTTGATAAATACCTCTGCATGCTCGTTGAGAACAGAAAGCTATTTCAGGCGCTGCCTGTCATTTACGATGTTTGCCCCGCACCGAACACCAGCTGAACCGCCAGGATGCCTCAGCCCTTGCTCCCCGCTGGGAGCGCGTTCCCCGTGCGCTCAAACCCGCCCCGGGCTGGGTGAGCCCGGCCGAGGGCGAGGAGGCAGCGGCAGGCAGGGCAGTTTTGGTAGGGAGAGCAGGAGCATCTCGGCTCTGGCCCGCGGTGCCCGACAGGCACCGGGCACTGGCGCTGGAGGGGCTGGTGGCTCTCCGGTGGCTTGTGCAAAACAGAAGGACCAGTTTATAGTGGTGCCTTTTCTCTTCTTACCTGATACTCTCCGTCTTTCAAAGTGAGCCCCACTAACAGCAGCCGTGCTGCAACATCAACAGGGATGATGTCTAAGGTGACCCTTCCCTTGCAGCCTTAACTCTGGATCGCAGGCAAAGGGGCAGATTGGTGTGGCGAAGAAGCTTCGATTAACCCTCCGCACAGGTTGTTCTCGGGCGTACTGATCCCGGGGCTGTCAAAAGCACCGCAGCTCATTGAAAAAAATCGCCACAATGACAGAACCATGAACTACTTTTAAAATTGAAGATGACTATTATTATAATATTTTTGGTACTGGGGTAGGTGTGAGTTTGAGGGTCAAAGTCTCCCACCGTCGTTTCTGTGGAGCAGCCGTTCGAAGCCCGCTCCTGCGCTCGGTGAATCAGTTGTTGATCACAGGTGCTGGGACCTCGCCTGTGCATCACCGGTTTGTAGGCTGAAACATATCTCATTAGAAGGACCTTAGCAGTCCTGCAGCTCTCGGAATTTTGGCACTTGATGTTATGAATTATATGGTGTTTGTCCCTCTTACAATTACATTTGATTTCTTTATGCTATTTGATAGCTCTGTGCTACGATGATAGCGTTGTTCTTTCCCCCCTTGATGATGATTATATCTCCTGCACCCTCAGCGCTAACACATACAATGTCTGACCTCAAATTGAGCTGGCGTCTTCCAGGCAATGCGTATTTGTGTCAGTCAGGAGGGTGCAGGAGCTCAGCTCACACGTTTATGCTCTATTACTCACCCCTGCATTGTAGGAAGGAAAGTTGCTTCCTTCTGTGCTTTTCTCTGGGCAATTGTAATTCTACAGCTCAATAGCTTTGAATTTATTCAGCCTAGCTGGATATTATCAGTTTATTTTTATGTGTGTGGAGAGACAGAGCCAAGGAGAGAAAGGGAGGAGGAAAAAACCCTGTCGCTCTTGTTGGGCTTACAGCGGGATTTACACTGAAGCATGAAATTCTTCATATAAATATTTTAGGACTCTTATCTCTGCAGAGATTAATCTTGGAAATACTCCCAGGGGAACAAGGGCAGCTTGTTCTCAGCCTCGTCCTCCCTCCCCTTTCTGCACCAAGGGCTGCAGGGGGTTCCCGTGGCTCCGGCTGTGTCTCTGGAGGCTTTCACCCCGCTGCACAGAGGGGGGCTGCCCACGGGCCAAGGCCAGTTCTGGGTCGCTGAGCAGTGCCCATGGCTGGGCAGGAGGTCTTGGCTACGCAGGGAGTGACAGTGGGTCAGCTCGAGTCAGTGGTGACCGTGGCATCAGAGGTCTGCCATCGTACCCTCGGCTGTGGGGTCTCCTGGTACGTGCTGAGCTTCAGGTGCATCCACCCCGGCCAGCGGGGACAAAGCCCCTGCCCGTGGGCCTTGGAGATGCACTGTGGTTCAAGGTCCCACCGGTCTGGCTGGCACGGCTGTGGCAGAGCCCGCTCTCGGTGGAGGGCACAGCGCTGCCGTCAGCTTGGCCCGACTCTCAGCCGGAGATAAACGCAGTAGGGAGCAAATCTCAGTGGGTTTCGTTTGGCCGAACAGCGCATACCTCGAACAGTTGTTCATGGCTTACCTGAGCTCCCTGGCCAGCAGTCTGCGCGGTATTCTGGCCATCTCAGGAAAACTTTCCCCGGAGGATGTGCACGCTCTGCTCGGAGCGTGGCTGTGCCATGTCGGCACCGGCACCTCGTCCTTGACTGCGTCAGGCACGGGGCACTGCCCCAGTGTGACACGGGACCTCATGTGGGACACCAAGAGCAGATCCACCATCGAGCATGGTGCTGCGTGAATACAGTGCCTTTCTGCGTGGAGCTGTGCTCCAAGGAAGGCCCTGAGGATCGATGCTTGCCGTGCGGCGCCTGTCCTCCAGCCCATCTCCGTACGCCTTTCTGGAGCAGGTCTGCAGCAGCGGCAGTGCTGCTGCTGCTGTTCTGCCATGCTCTGAGGCGAGCTCCTGCGTGCTGTCCTCGCTAGGAGAGGAGCTGCCCATCACTAAGCATCCCCTCGCCCTTTACGGCCCGTTGGGTTTGCGAAGGCGTGGGACAGCCATGGCATGGACCTGCTCAGGCCTGCCTGACCTCGGGTAGTACACGGCTCCTGAGAGCAAAAGTTTTGAAATCACCACAAGCTAATTAGTGTTTAAAATAGCCAGTGTCAGCTCTGTGGCTTGCATCACAGGTAGCGAAAGCTGCCGCAGTGAGCCGGCGCGTCGGTGTCGGGGCTCTCATCAGAGGTGGTGAGCTCATTAACAGAGCAGCTACGAAGGCTTCTCCCACAGCTTTGCCCTGTTCACCCTTTCCTCTGATCTCGAGAGCAGCTTTCTGGGATGTGAGATGTTTGATGCCTCTTCCACCCCCAGAGGGTTATTTGTGATGGGGCTATTGGGAAGGAAACCTCTGAGCGGCACTGGTGAGCTGCTCGGTGGCGGAGGGGCTCTCCTCCACCGCTGCTGGTGGATTAATCCCCAGAGGCTCGGGATCAGCAAGGTCTGCCACAGCCGTATGGGCTCCTTCGGCGTGGCTGTGGCATCACTGCTATCTGAATTGACACGTTACCTCCAGGACTTGAAATATAGCACTGGAATTTGAAAGGAAGCTCTCGCATTTAAACAGGGCCTTGCGAAAGAACCTTTGCATGGAAATTCCAGCTCAGGGTTATTGATGGGTTCTGATTTATTCATGAGATTAATAATGTTGTCTGGGTCGTGCAATCCATGCAGTCACAACTCCAAGAATTCATGGTTCGTGGTCGTCTTCCTTCACGCTTTGTAAGAGGAGAAAAATGAGCCATGCAACAGGGCAATCACAAATAATATTAGATATTTTTCAAGGATTTAGTGAGCATTCAGAGCTTCAAGCCCTTCTTGTTCTATAATAAACTTTTGAGAGAGAAATATAAAATGCATTTTTTGTACCTTCACTGTAGAATGAACAACTTGGAGCACAGAAATTTGCCAACCAGGTGCTGCTTTGTTTTTGTTGCTTTCTGTAAGAATTCTATTTGCAAACAAAAGGAAAAAAAAAGGATAAACAGAGTGAAGATCAATTTAGCAGCTAACTGCAGCATCAGGATCTGCAGTTCTTGCAGGATTGCAACTTGGCAAGCAGTTTGGTAGGAAATGATTCCACTCATAGGGGCGCGTTGTCAGTACATTTAAATGTACAGGGGTATGAACTACGGCATTGGATGTGATTTAATGTACATTTTTTCTCATGTTTCACACACCCTGCCCCCATGAAGAGAGGAACGTAAATGTCTATGCAGAGATGTGTCTGTGGTGATACTGGTGCAGGAATGATTTGAAAAAGTCATTCCATGGTATGGCTGGAAAAATGCTACAGCAGGTGCAGGTGCCAAGAAAATGCAGAGATGTAAATCTGTTTGGGGTGAGAGCTCAAATCTATTGGACTGCTGTTCTACCTCAGGTCTTCAAAATCTTATCTATCTACTGCGTCTTATTTCCTGATCCAGCAAGTGATATTTGTCCTTGTTCTTGAAAGTTTCCTTTTTCTTGTCTCTGCTGAATGACTGTGATTATCGTTAAGTCATCCAAAACAGTTAATTTGCATCCAAAGAAGCAGGCTTGCTATGAATTGCCATGATCGAAATTCTGCAGTGTCTGTTACAGACCACATAAGTGCATTTTGCAGCACTGAAGGAGCCATAAAAATACTTGTCACAGCAGCTACCATCGGAGGAGGTGACAGCAAAGAGCGAGGGGAATCCGGGCTCAGGCAGATGCAACCCCCTGCTGGCAGGTGCCCCTGGACCACGTCCATGAACGCGTACGCAGCTGCGAGGCATCTTGTGTTCTCAGGTCTGGCTCCCAGACAGCCTAAGCAGCCACAACAGATGGAAAACAACCTCAAGGCACCCACGAAATTAATTTGCAAGATAAAAAGACGCACCTTCTGGGTGATCACCCAGGAGCTGGCTCTGTTGCACGTGCAACGGCAGCATCCAGGCCAGCGCTGCTGCTCGGCAAGAATAGCCCACAAATGGGCTGCGTTCATGCACCGTTAAGGTGGCACAGGAGGGCAGACTTCTTGTCTTTGCATTTATAATAAATAGAAGAATGCAAGGTTTTTCAAAAGCAAGGGGCCGTTTAGATGTTGTTACTCCTTGGAGAAGCCAATGTGTGCCTTTTGCAAGCGGATCATCTCCCAGGTGACCTGATCCTCAGCAGACTGTGGAGCCGAGTTGTGTCATCATGTACAAAGCACAAGGAAGCAGGGGAGATGCCAGGACAGTGGTGTTAGTGAGGTGCTAATGAGCCACCATGGCATTTCCAATGGAGAAGCATTCCTCTTTGGCTACATTTGTGATTTTTTGCTGGCTTCAGAGTAAGCTGGCCAAGCTAAGTCAGCTCACAGCACTCCGTTTGCTGAACAGCAGGAAAATCAAAAGCCAACAAACCACAAGAAGCAAGTGTTTGATAAATGCGATGTCATGTATACACACCAGTTGTTTGTGTAAACATTGCAATATGGGGGTTGAGGATTAGCAAACTTTAAGGGTGTTCTTAGAAAACAGTTACAAATGTTTGGAGAAGTTCGGGGCTGTTCAAGGCAAAAGTTTACATGACCTCTTTTAGTTGTTGTTCCTCAGGAAACCACACTCTCAATTTGTACAACACCCTCATCACTGGCCTGGTTTACTCCTCCATTTGCAACAGTATATCTTCACTTAGCTCACAAATAGCAGAGTGAACTCCTTTTAAAAAGCTATTTTTGCAAAACATGAATATCGCATAAGAACAAAATTGATTGCTGAAATAAAGGGTGATAGCTGCAATATTTTATATTTATACACTACTTCCAGAAGATCTGGAGAAGTCACAAAACCTGAAAAGCATGTGCAGTTTACTGAAAGATGGATAGTGTTTCAGTGTTTGCAGCAGTATTAGTTATTTATAATGTTTTTCATCCATTACATTGAGAGTTTGCTCATTGAAAAGCAGCTTTCCTTCTGGAGAGCAGAGCCATTTGCAAGATGGAATGAAGCTAAGGCTACAGCAAAGAAATCTTCTTGCATAGCAAACAGAGAGAGAAGAAGGGAGAAATGCTTGATTGGAAAAAAACAATCTTAACCTCTCCTCCCCCAGTATAAAACTACTGGAAAAAGTCCTTTCTCACTAGGAAGCTATACTGCGTGAAAGGAAACGTTAATGAACAGCGTTCCCTACAGCTGAGCAGTCACGATAGAAAAAGATACGATCCTGTGGTTTAAGCTACTCGGCTGTCACAGTTTTGATCGTAGTGGGATTTGCTCTGGTGTGTCTCCGCCCAGAGAGGGTAATGGGTTTGTTGTACTGTGCTAGTGGGTGCTGTTTTCTGCGATAGATATCCACATCAAATCATATATGTTTTTGAGCACCTTCTTGCCTTTTGTCAGGATGCTGTCGAGGTCAAATACGCTCATCATCACCATACCCCTCTGTTGCAGCCAGAACTGATCTGCTGTTTTACAAGTGCAATACGGGAACGCAGGGTGCGCAGGCGGCAGGCGCTCTCTCCGGCGTGCTGAGGGCTCCGGGTGGTTCAGCTCTCCCACCGACTCCAGTGCCGGGTGCCCCCAGCCCCGGGCTGCTCCCCCGGTCCGTGATGGTCACGCTTGCACCCAGGCACCATGCCAGCGCCTGGCGGCACGCTCGCACCTTCTGTCCGGCAGCCGAGTCTCGGCGCTGCGCATCCTCGATCCCCTCCGCTCCTGCAGCGTCGGTCACGGCTGAACCCGTGCTGTCCTGACGCGGAGCCCTGCGGGCTGCGCCGCCGCCGCGGGGGAGGCTCCGTGCCACTGCGAAGCCTCTTTGTCAGCAAGCGCATCATCCCCTCACCCTGCTATCAAAACAGCTGTCTCCCAGGAACCTTAAATCATTCTGTTCAAAACACGGTATTATCATAATCCTGGCTTGCTCTCTTTTCCTCAGTGTCACTTCATTAAAAAGAGCCTGGACAGACTTAAAAGCTGCCATACATTTTAAGCTGACCCCCAGGTCTGCTGCCACACGAGGACAGCAGACGTAGAGGGGATGCCCGAGTTACACGAGGAAAATGCTTGTTTCAACCATTTGCCAAAGCAGGTGAAACTCAGAGATCCTTGCAGGACCGCCTCAGCATCTGCGCCCCAGGGGCTCGTCCCCTGCGCGCCGGTGCTCCCCGCAGCCGCCCCCTCGCTGGGGCCGAGGGGACGGTCTGTGCCGCACGAGCAGGCTGTGGAGCGGCTGGAGACCCCGCATGCCAGCCCGGCCTGGTGCCGAGCTCGGCTGATGGGCTCCTGCAGCCCCAAAGGGTGCGTTTCAGTTCATCTTTACTCAACAAATGTGCTTAATTTCTGTCACGACGTCAGAGACTGAAGAGCAATAGTAATAGTCTGCTCTAGGGCTGAAATGTCTGGAATATAAACAAACCTTCTACTACTACTCTTGCTCTTTCTCTCGTCTCTCATGCATAAACCCAGCCTTGCGCCCTTTTAAGCATACACTGAACGTGGTGCATTTATCTACTTTCATCTATCAGTTACACATTTTTCTTTGGGTGACTAACCTACTTCCTCAAGTTAAAGCCATCCAGGTTTTTTCCCTTCAAGATGGTCTCTTTTCTTGTTGCTATGCCGGGCATGTGCATTTTAGGTTAATGGAAATGTGGGCTCTACTCCTTGCCATTTATAGGAAAGAAAGTATTTTTTCGTGGGCACCAGCAGCACCATAGACCCTGTGCACTGTGTATTGCAGAGGAGGGACGGGGGGCACTGAAAGCACCAGTGACAGCCAAGCTGCGTGTGCCTTTGAAGCATTAAAAGAAATCTCTTTTCAGGCGGTGCGTGGAGGAGATTTCACTTGGTAGCCCACCTTAGGATGTGGCCTTGGCACGGTGGGGTGGCCTCGGTGGGCAGCAGTGGCCCCGGTCCCAGAAGGGGAAGGGGCTCCGGGCGCGGCCGGCTGCCGGCCCTGGGCTTGCTCTGCTGCCAGCCCCGGCTTTGCTCCCCGTCCTCTCCGGGGAGAGCTGGCGGGGGGACGGGAGCGCTGAGCAGCGTGCCAGCTGGAGCGCCGATGGCCTGGCATTGCGGTCTGTGCCGCCAGCCAAACCTTTGAAGCCTCCAATTAAAAAAAAAAAAAAAATCAATGGGATTTATTCTCCACGGGCAGCATTTACTGGGTATTGACAGCCGCGGTGGAGAAACGGCTGAAAGTGGAGGGCAGTTTAGGAAGCTGTCTGTGCGGGGGAGGAGGGCAGCAGACCCCCGAAGGGGCCGAGTGCGGAGCATGGAGCAACGCGTGGTGCCGTGGGCTTCGCTGGAGCCGTCACGGCAGCCAGAGGAGCACAGAAGTGCTGCTGATGTTTAGATCTGAGTTATGGTTTGAGAAACCCACACCAATTTATTGTTGTTTAGACAATTATTCTCTCACCCCATGACCCCTCCCTACCTGGGAAGGGGAATTGAGGAAAACCAAGGAAAAACAAGGGTTGAAATATACACAGATTTAATAGAATAAGACTAGATAATTAACATTAATAACGCTAAAGAACCAGTATTGATCCCAATACCAATATAAAACACACAAGGATTATACTTGGCCCATTCTGCCCGTAGAAGCTGTGCACTCCCAGCAGGGACAGCCAATGTGGGACACTGCAAGCGCTGCGGCTTCAGGAGGAGGGGACGGGCTCAGGGCTCCGGCACCGGGGCGAGGAGTTCTCAGGGTGGCAGCCGTCACAGGAGAGAGAGAAACTCCTCAGCAAACTCTCTAATTTAAATCAAATGAGCACCTGACGAGCTCAAAAACACGGAGACCTTGAAACCCACACACCATAGCTGGCTGTAAAGTAAATATTTTCACAAATTCAGACACTAAAGTCTTCTAAAAGTGCCGTTTTCCCAAGCATTAGAAGATAGTCCTGTGTCGCTCAAACCAGGACAATCTGAAATCCTCTTCTCTTACCCCTGCAGGATTGAGAAGATGGGGTAAGGTTTCATTTAGGAGGGATTATGTTTCTTTTCCTGTTCTGTGAAAGAAGTAATGGTAAAATCTTCATGAATCTATGCTCTTTCTAGTGGGAATCAATGGAATCGTGTTACTGGATTTTAAATAGAGCTATGTCCTTTTTCCTCTTTTAAATCAAAATAACTTAGTGAGAAACTCACATTTGAACCAAGATGCTGGTTCCTTTTACGTCAAACTGAAGTTTTATTTATTCTAATATTTGGAAGCAGCAGAGACCATGTTCCTAGGGCTATGATAGCTGTGACACTTGAGGAATTGCGTGAAGTGCAAGAGAGTCATAAACATTTCCAGAAACCTGATGGCAAAGTGTAACGTGGGAAGAACCAAGTACAAACCACTACAATATTTACTAACCTTCTGTGGGGAAGATGCTGCGCGTGCTTTGCCGTCTCTCAGCTGGACCATTGCTTGTTAATTTAACAAGGGAAGTTATGTTAAGGAACAAATGGACTGTGGGCTTGTAAGAAGTACAACTGACCTGATTTGGAATGCTCAGGTTGAAGCTGGGGTGGAAAAATAGACAACAGCCTGGTGTTGAGGTTACTGAGGTTAATGCAGGGCCTCCACTGCATTTGGTGGAGCCGTTGTCGGGCTCAGGTGTGCTGTGAGGAGAGGTGGTGATTTTCAGGCGTGTGGAGCCAAGGTCACCCGGCTGTCCCCCGTGCCACCGAGCGCGGTGGGAGAAGCACGGGTGCTGCTGCATCCCAGCACCCCGAGGCAGCCTGCAGCCACCCCCTGCTTAGCAGCCAGCTCTGTAAACAGGGAGATTAAATGGAATTGCTTAAAGCTCACTTTGTATTTTAATTAAGTGTGTATTAATTTGACTTAGTTACTGAGCACTGACTACTTTATGCATTCCTAATTTAATGAGCTAATGGTGTGGGGATAAATAATACATGATGGAGTATATCTTCATAGTGTTAAATTTTTCTGTTTTACAACAATTTTAATACATCTGTGTACAAGTCAATTAAATCCACAGTTTATTGCTGATTACAATGATTATTTGGCTTCTGCACATCATGAAACCTCACAGAAAAGTCACTGTGGCAAAGAGCAGGCTAGTGAAAGCCAGCTAAGATGAAGGTGCACCCTAGCAGTATCTAGGATGGCTTGAAGCTCGGTGCTTTACGTGAGCGTTGGTTTGGTAAATGTAAGTTTCAAAATCAAGCTCTTATTTTTTGAGTCTGCACTTAAAAAACCTCAAAAGCTTAAGTACAGCTCAGCCTGGCAATGACTGTTTTGTCTGCTTGCATGTTAAAATGAAGAGAAATACTATGATCTTTCTGTAATTTTGAAGTGAAACTACCTAAAGTTGTTCTTTGGTTTACTGAGGTGAAGGCACAATACAGGAAGAATAAGGGACACAAAACACCCGGAAAAACTTGTCTGGATAACCCTCGTAGTTTCCTTAAACCTCTGCCAGTTTGCTGTAATGCTCCCATCTCAAGGACCAATTTCCATTGTACATCTTTCTCTCCTGAACAGCGTATACTTCTTTCTCTCCAGGCAAAACCCTGTGGATTTCAGTAGGTGTCCCAAGAGAGTTTGGCACTGTAATACCTGATGTGTCTTCTGGCGGCGTGCGGCACTGGTCCTGCTGAGGTGGCTTTCAGTGTAGAGGCGGTGTTTGCTGTGAAGGGACAACCATCTCAGACTGGACCCGTGCTTACAGTCCAATGTGATGTGCAATCATTAGGGAAAGTCAGCACTTAAAAACAATTAAAAAATGTTGGTTTTTTTTTTTAAGAAAGAATTTGCCTCGTTAACAGGAGACCAATCGTTCCTACAGTTGTAGACTGAGGCAGCCAAGCCGTGTCACAAATCTCTGAAGTCCAGAAACCTCTTGTGCAAGTGTCCAGAAAACCACCTTTGAGTGCTTGAATGGTCTTCACTTCTTAATAGCTGATTGTGGTTTCTGGGGTTCGAGGGATGTTGGGCAGGAGCGCTGCGCACAGTCGCACGGTTGAGAAATAAGCCTCAGGGTTTTGGTCCCAGTGCGTTAAACTTGAGTCCTTCCAGGAAACTCTGCACTTTACCTTTGGGGGTTTTGTTGTTATTTGGACTTAAAGGAGTCTTGATGTAATAGAAGTTAAGTGACATATGGTACTCATAAAGCCAGAGGCTTCTGGGATTGCTGGTGAGAGAGATGTTGCTGATGAAGTTGGAAATGACACGCACTTCGGGTCCCCTAAGAGAGGGAGTGTGTTTCTCTCTCTGCTGCTGCTGAGCAGCCACAGTGCCTGACCTGTAACTGGTGCTCCCACGCTGTAGGGACTAAAACCGCGCGGTGACTCCGAGATGTAGCTGGGTTTAACTGCGGAAATAAGAGGCTAATTCTCCAATGACCTGTTCAGGACGGGTGCCCAGATTTCAGTGAAACGTTGCTGGCTTACACCAGCTGAGGATGTGAGGATGGGTTTCCTTTGTGCCATTGACACTTTGTCTTTAGAACTGTATATTGTGTTCAAGTCTAAGCTCATTGCAAAGCACTGCAGTGCATGACAAATAATCTTATACATCAACTTGTCAACATGACTTCTTTTAGTAGTATTAAGTTATTCATTCAGAAAGTCAGACATTTCCTCCCCTGAGGCGTATCAGCATACAGCACAACTTATTATTAACGGTGATAATGTTGGTAATAGAGAGATAAACATACGGGTCAGGAGGACTGGAGTGGAGGACGGCCATCTCCGGGCAGCGCGGTGGATGGGGTGAGTAACCCACACGCACGCATGGGAAACGCTGCCACGTCTGTCTCGCCACGGACTGCTCGCCCTGCTGTCTGTCTTGGTTTAATCACAGTCCCGTCAACCACAAGTGGTGAATAAGAGGAAAGGAGAAAGAGTAAAAGGAGACAAATGAATATGCAGGAAAATAGAGACATGGGGTGGAGGAGTATTTAATTCCACTCTGAACAGATGGTGAGTTGTTCAGGTTTAAAGACTGCTACAAGATAGATATCCTATTGGCAAATATCATTCAATCTTGTTGTCATGTTTTGGGAAGAACTTCATGCATTTTCGAATTTGTGCTGATAATTTGAAGACATTCATTAGAATTTTGAGTGAGATGAAAAATGGATGGTTCTTTCCCAAGCATATTGACTGTGCTCAGGAAATTGCCTGGCCCGTGTTCTGTCCGAGGCGAGAAGGTGCTGTTCACAGCTCAGTCGCAGTGTACCCAGCAGTTCTGTGCAGTGATCGGGCAACTTGTGTTCGCTGGCAGGAGAATGCAGAGGAACATTTGAAATGCTGAGACCTACTCTCCCCCTGAGGCTGAAATCCTCTCTTTCCAGCTTGCCTCTGGAAAAGCTTTTTACCCTGGGTTCACAGCAGGTTGCAAGCCATCTTCACGTGTCCCCTAGTGACACTGCTGCGACAGCGGGAGCATTAATGTTTGGCTGATGGCTTGGGAGATGAGAATGGCCGTGTTTCAGTGCATAATTTCTCATGGCGTAGCAGTGTCGTTGGATTTGTTTTTATGCTTTGATAAGCAATTAGGCTCTGACAGCTGATGGAAAAGGTATTTAAACTTTTTGTTGTTAAACTGGATGCTTCTTTTATTCAGATTATCAGGGCTGCAATAACAAACTGAACCCCCTCCTGCGCTAGTTGGAGTGGCCAAGGGAATGGACATGGTTCTTCAAAATTTAATGAGGTTCCTCACCCAGGAACTAGTAATTTCAGCTCTTGTGGTGGTCCATGGGAATCAATACCCTCCTTCAGGTTTAGATGGCTGTTATAGTTCTCTATGAATCACCTCAAAAGGCACAAACACTGTGTATTGGTTTTGTACACTCAGGCTGGGCAGATGCCCTCTGCCAAGGAGAGCATGGCACTGAGTTTAGAGTCAGCTGGAAAACACTGAACTTGATGTTTCTTTAGCATTTGCCATTTCAGCAAGACCACTGCACGTTTTTTGTCTCTGTATGTAAGATCCTAACATTTCAACATTTATGAGAGAACATGGGAACACTGGCGCTTTTAAAATGTTGTGGCATTCCATTTTGACATTTTTATTACAAAGAGCTGCGGTCCTTTTGTTTGGAAGTGATTTCTTGTTTCAATGCCTATGTCATCAGTTCTAAAAACCTTTCTATAAACAAAGGGCTGTAAAACAAGCAAATATTTTAAATATATGGAAAGTGTTCCAATTAACCCCCAAATGTATTTGAAGTGTCACTGAAATTTTCACTTCCTGAAAACTTGCAATGTTTTTGCTTTCTGGTGTGACTGTGGATATTTTAAAAAAGAAATCTTAATGTCCAAATGAAACAGGACCCTGTTTTCTAGCTAGCTGGAGAAGAAAAACAGGGAGGGTGGAAGCTCTAGAGCTACCTGTGAAGGAAAAAGACACTGCTGTGTCAGGAATTGCTCAACAAAAGATAACTGTAGTGGTTGTACCATGAATTCATATTTTTCATAAAATAGAAGAGTGAAGTGGTCAACCTCTTTTATCTTTGTGTATTAGGTTTGTGTGGCAGGGTTTTGGCAGTGGGGGGGTGACAGGGGTGGTTTCTGTGAGAAGCTGCGAGAAGCTTCCCCCGTGTCCAATAGAGCCAATGCCACCGGCTCCAAGAGGGACCCGCTGCTGGCCAAGGTCGAGCCCACCAGTGGTGACGGTAGCGCCTCTGGGATAGCAGAGTTAGGGAGGGGAAAAAGTCACTGCGCAACTGCAGCCAAAGAGAGGAGTGAGAATATGTGAGAGCAACAACTCTGCAGACACCCAGGTCAGTGAAGAAGGAGGGAAGAAGGTGCTCCAGGCACTGGAGCAGAGATTCCTCTGCAGCCCATGGTGAAGACCACGGTGGGGCAGGCTGTCCCCCTGCAGCCCATGGAGGACCACGCGCCGGAGGAGGGGGATGCCCGAAAGAGGCTGTGACCCTGTGGGGAGTCTGTGCTGGAGCAGGGTGGCAGGACTTGTGGCCCCATGGAGAGGAGCCCACACTGGAGCAGGTTTGCTGACAGGACTTGTGACCCCGTGGAAGGGACCCACGCTGGAGCAGTTTCTGAAGAACTGCAGCCCGTGGGAAGGACTCACGCTGGAGAAGCTCGTGGAGGACCATCTCCCGTGGGAGGGACCGCACACTGGAGTAGGGCAGAGTGTGAGGAGTCCTCCCCTGAGGAGGAAGGAGTGGCAGAGACAACGTGTGATGAACTGACTGCAACCCCCGTTCCCGTCCCCCTGCGCCGCTGCGGGGAGGAGGGAGAGAAATGGGCAGTGAAGTTGAGCCTGAGAAGCAGGGAGGGGTGGGGGGAAGGTGTTTTATGATTTAGTTTTTATTTCTCATTATGCTACTCTGATTTGATTGGTAATAAATTAAATTAATTTCCCCAAGTCGAGCCTGGTTTGCCCGTGACAGTAATTGCTGAGTGATCTCCCTGTCCTTATCTCAACCCACGACCCTTTTGTTATATTCTGTCTCCCCTGTCCAGCTGAGGAGGGGAGTGATGGAGCAGCTTTGGTGGGCACCTGGCGTCCAGCCAGGGTCAACCCACCACAATTTGCAATGGCATAAGGGTTAGCACTGGTTAGTAGAGATGTGCTTAGTGAAATCTTAATCCAGTTTAATTCCCAGTTGATGCCCAGAGGATTGGGAGAACCAAACCTTATTGTCAGGTTCAATCTGATCATCAGGCAGAGCAACTTACCTCTTCCCCTTATTCAAGGCACGCCGCATCAGTCCAGCATACGCAGTCATTAGTTTCTGAGTATACTCTTTACTATGAAGAACATATATAAAAGGTGGTAAATATTATTAATGGTGTAGGAAAGCATGTGCTCAAGATTAAAGTTGTGTAGTGCTCCTTGGTTTACAACAGATCTTGGCGCATATGATGGAGAGCATTGTTTTAAATTTGAGCTCATAATGCAGCAGCAGCAGAGGATCAAGTGCTGGATAGTTTTTCTGAAGTTAAGTCAACATTATAAATCAAACTGCAGGAGGACCATGATTTAATTCATTAACAGTTAGAAGATTAATTAGAGCGCTATTAAATATTTGATTAAATTAAAACTAAAGTATTTAAACATTGTTTTTCAAATAATGTTTGCTCATTAATTAGAATGGCTAAATGTTCAAATTAATTAGGAATGTGGGTTGTTGGTAAGAAATAAACCCACGTGCATTTCCCTTCCTGGGGTGCTCTCAGACTTTTCCCGCCGCACTGCACAGTAGAGATGAATAATCACGGCTGTTACCTTCCACAGGCAGAGCTGTTATTTTCGGGATCTGTGTGCACAGACGGACTCAGAGTCTCAGACCAAATGTGCCCCGTGTCCCGCTGCCCTCCCCTGTCCTGGGGCACCCCATTCCCAGCTGCGTTTGCTCATTCCTGAGATTAAACACCTTCCGGAGTTAAACGCCTGTGCTCACTGATGAGGAATCCCGTAACGCACTTAGGAAGGCAGAAATCCGGCAGCTGGCGGCACGTGACCGTGGGCAGAGGACAAGGGAGGGCAGCGAGCGAGGGCAGCGGCCGCGGGGTGCGGCGAGAGCCCGGTGCGCTCCGCTCCAGCGGCCCCGCGGCACCTCTGCCACGAGGCGCTCCCCACACCGCCCTTCTGCGCTCCTCGTGGGACCGGGGAGGCGCACGGGTGGGGGCTGCGCACGGGTGGGGGCTGCACGTCCCCCAAAGTGCCAGCTGTGACCTTGCCCCAGAGCATCCCTCAGCCGCTCCGAGACCCCTCCGCACACCGGCCTCTTCGAGGACCCTGAGGCTGTCTTGGGCGCTTTGACTTCTGGAAACGTTTAAAATCAAGGAAGTTCATTATCTCCTTGCTGTCTTCATCTCAACAGATGGGCAGGCCTGTTTTCGGTGATGTAAAGACTTCACAGCACTCTAAAGGAGCATTAAAATGGGATTAAATGCCACTTACATCCATTATTACCCACAGGATAAATGAGAGTTCTGTGCATAAGGTCAAGTGCTGGCAAAGTTATGCTAGTAGACATTTTGCCCCATAATTTTTTTAGGAAGGGAGATATCCATCTTTCTCTAGAGATGTGGAATTCCCAGTCATCTGAAATGCCCTGTGGCACAGACCGCTCATAATGACCATGGTTGGTAAGCACTGCAGGTGACACAAATAAATGTCAAGCAGAAAGCTTGAATTAAGACAAAAATTCTTAAACATCTCGCGTGTATTGTTATATGAGGCTAATAGGATTACTTCAGACTCAGCGCCAGGCTCTTAAAATGTAATTTTCTATGTAAGAAGGTAAGTGTGCAAATCTTACAGTGATGGATGCCTTCGCAACAATCGGAGGATGAGCCATTTTCCCCTGCAGAAGTCAAATGCAGGAGGTGGAAAACATTTCTCCACTTTCATTGCACCATTTATCATTATTACAACACCCTGCATCAAGAGTTAATTAAGACTTGTATCTATTCTGTCTGAGCAGACGATGAAGACCCAGGCATGCATTCGCACGGTCTGGGCTGGGGCGGCTTTTGTTATCTGTAGCACTCCATGCCTGTTACAGAGATGAAAGGGATAAATCCTCTTAACAAATTCTTTCCCCTTTTCCGTTTATTGCATCCCTTTGCCTCCGTCTCTCCCATGGCTGCTGTCACTGCAGTAACAGGATAGCAACGGCCGTCCTTGCCGAGTGAGCTCCCTGCACAGCCTGTCTGGAGGTCCTCTCCCCGCGCCGCCACCACCCGACGGACACCCCGTCAGATCTTGCACCCGTCAGGCAAACGCGTTACGGTTCTGTGTTACCAGATGAATAACAAATGTTTGGAATTTCTTCCCATATAAATGAGGTCCCCAGGAACAACTCTCAGAGTTAGAGTAATTCTGAGTAAATGAGACTTGAAGTTTAGGACATGTGGTGTATTTTAATTCAAAATTTATTTTATGACCTACTAAAGATGACTGGAAGCACCAGCCTCATTGAAGCTGCTTCCAAACCTCCTACGTTCCCTGGGTGCTGTGGGTTCGCCAGTGTCCTTCCCGTCACTGCTGCTGCCTTCGAATCCAGCGCCGGGAGGAGTGGCCGTACCCCATGTGCATTGCCACATCTTACCCGGCGTGGGGCCGGGCTCCTTGAGTGACCTTCTCCGTCCCTGAGCACCTGCTTGGACACGAGGACGGATCTGAAACAGCAATGCACAAATATTCTGAAATGCCGAGGGATTCTTCTGCACTTAATTCCTCTGGTCAGTTGGGGTTGCCTCACTCGAGCTCCCCTGCGCCAGTCCAGATTGACCTCGTTATGACAGATTTGCTCCTAAGGCCTAAACATCTTGAGTTTATCCACCTCCCACTGCTGTGAAAGAGGAATTCCCAGCCTTTTGGCATCTGAAACGTTTTCTTTTTGGGTGTTTTAGCTGATACCGTCTGCTGGCATGAAACTGTATGGTTGCTGCTATAACCATGTGAAGACACCGTGAAATAGTGATAGACCGGTGGAATTATAGGTTTAACTGAGGATGATGAAGAAACGCATCTGTGCCCAAATTCCCAATCACCTTCTCATCTAGTCTGAAGTCAAACCGAAATGCTTAACCCCCTCCTTGCAAAACAGCAGCTGCTCAATCTCTCTTCCTATCAAACACCTCTCGAAATCACACATATTCACAGAAATGCAGTGACTCTTCATGTGCTCTGTCAAGCAAAAGCAAGAAAAATGAGTAAGAAGGAGCTGGGGCTATGTAACAGTGTTGAAAACCAGACTGNATGTGTTGTATGACATGACATCCTGCCAGCACTATACTAAAAAAATAAGAAAAAAAAAAGTTGTTTGAAAACCAAAAGGAAGAAAGGTGAGAGCACACTTTGCCATGATGTGTATTTCTTTCCTTTGACCCATCGTTCCTTCCCTGCTACCGTGCAGTGGTAACAATAGCTGTATTGAATTACACCATCTGTCAACAGGCATTTGATTTTAACAGGATGAATTATTACCACATCATTTGGACTTTTCTGCTCTACTAATTTTGCTGCATCTTCTATTTTGGTCATTTGCCCTACATTTTAAAAAACAAATTAGTGTCCCACGTTTCGCCTCCATTGGGTCGAAAGGTTCTGTACCGCCGTTCTCCAGAGCTTCCACCGAGGCATTTTATCTTGCTCTGCTCTATTAAGCAGCCAGACCGAGGGTCAGACAATAAACTATGTGAGGCTAAAATTCAGTTCATTTTCACTTCCATTTGTTAATTATTTATGTCCAGTAGTGTTTCCAGGCACCTCTTGATCATCTCTGCCAGCACCCGATGCGCCCGGGGACTGGTGGTGCGCTCTGTAGCTCGTGTCCTCAGAGGCCATCGCAACCTCCGCCCCCACCACACCAGTGTCTGCTCAGTAACTACTTCTCTCAAACACCAGCTGGTGAAGTTTGTGTTGAAGAACACCTCTTGCAGTGACAGTCAAGAGTCTAAATATTTTGAGCTTTGTCTGCACGGGGGATCGCCGCTGCAGTAGCCTGGCTAGCAAACCACAGCAAGCGCAGCAACGGCTGTCGCTCTCTTGACACGCTCCCAAATTCAGCAGAAATCGCCAAACGTCCCTAAGAAACTCAGCCAGTAGAAATTCGTGCAGGAAAGGGGTTAATACAGTACTAATTGTGATTCTGTTGTGAGCTAGTAACCCTGGGGGGAAAAGCCTTTAATTGGTATACCCTAAACCCAGGATCTTTTTGTGTGCTGCGTTACTCATCCCGCAGCCTAGACTCTCACTCAGTAGTTCCTGTGTCTAGTGCTACAGTGCCTGTTTAACCTAAAATGTGTCTTTTCAAAAGATATCTAATGTTTAAAGAGTCAAATGATGAAGAATTTTACCGCTTCCCCTGTTTGTCTGTCACAATATTTAATTATTTCTCTGCTTAGAACTGGGTTTAGGTCTATACTTTTATACATTAATGATGGCGTTCTACATAAATTCTCTGTGAAGAAAACAGGAGTATTGTGTTTTTGTTTCTTTCAGTGATATTCAGTGAGGGTCACACGAATGAGGGGTTTGAGTGTAGAAAGACGGGAGACTGCTGTGAGCAGCTGGAACGTGTCTGATGAGGTGTACGGGCACGCTCATCCACAAATGTCTGTCTCTGACAGCACATTAAAATGGAATCTATTTTCAGCGTACAAAGAAAGGTCCCGTGTAGTTTCTTCTGATAACTGTTAAGACACTGTAGATCTTATTTGCCTTTTTTTTTTTCCAATTAGAAAAGAGAAAGACCATGTCTTTTTGCTAGAAAGGTCAGTTCATCCTGTGTCACAGCTTTCAGGGAATAAGCAACACCGGGATGGCGATGTTTTGGTCAGGAGATGTCTCAGGCACTTTTTATTGTGTTCTTTGTAAGTAATTACATTTTATTTGTTTTCAGTATACTTGTACCTAAATCCAAAGTCTTATGAGGGACTGGGAATTTGTGTTTTCTCAAGTGATTATACTGAGTCATGATTTTTTCCTTTTAATTCAGTATTTTCTCCCCCAAAAAATCATACTCAGATTGACTGAAGTTATTCTAACCTGTGCTGAGAACATTTTGACAGAAACCATCTACATTTTCTAAAAAGTTGAAACATTTTTGTTTCCTCACTTTGTTTGACAAAACAAAACGTTGTCTCAAGGGTAAGCACAATATTGGTTTCATTTAAAGAAAAACAAACCCTCAAACCTCAGCTGGTAAACAAGACGTTTCGTTCAATTTCAACTATGCGTTTTCCAACTTTTCAATATTACCTGGAAAAAAATGTTTATTGTTTCTGTTTGGTCAGTGAGCCAAAAAATCAATTATTTGTATGGCTCCACTCTATCACTCTCTGGGGGAACCGCCAACCTCACAGAAACAATGGGATCAATGAAAAACTACACCTTTTTGTGGCACGCGTGGCTATTTTTTGCCATCTTCACTGGTCTGGATTTCTATTATCTGATTTCGCCACCGGCTTTTCCTCAGCCAAGGCTGAACTGGTGTTGTGGGGGTGGTCGTGGCGGTCCCGGGGACGGCACCCCGAGGGGTCCGGCGCCCAGAGCTCGGCGGTCCCGTGATGTCTCCTGGTGCCTCCGAGGGAGCCCTGCTCAGACTTAACAAATTGGGCTCTTGTCTGCGTTCATCATTTTCTCGTGCTCGTTATCTGTCTATCAGGGCTTTAAAAAGTGTTACATACCATTTTAATGGTATCTCTCTAAAAAATAATTACTTCACTGTGCCCGTAATCCAGTTTGTGTTTGACGTGTCACTTCTAATAACCTGCAGAATTTTTTTCGTACAAGAGACCTTATTTGTCACATTTCTAACAAAGGGCTCATCTCATTTCATTAAAAATATGCTTTTCAGCTCAGTGATTTAAAAATAGGAAAAATAGAGTCTGTGCTGCACGGCTCTGTTCAACACAGGCAAACTGTGGACGGAGGGGAGGGAAAGCAGTGCCCGATTTCTCCCTCGACACTGAGCCGCAGCGGAGGAGTCCCGGGACGGGGATGTACCCGGGCACCGGCGGGTGGATGGGACCTGCCGGAGGTGCAGAGCCCCCGCAGAACGGGGAGAGTCTCCTCACCCACACGTCTCACCCGCCTTCACCGGCTTTATCTTGGAAAACGGGGCGAGAGGACGAAGGGGGAGCGTTGCCGGGTCTGCAGCCGCGTCCCACCGCAGACCCCACCATGCCTGTTCCGAGTCTCTGCGGAGCTCGTGGGGCCCCCGGCTGCCGGGGATGGTCGGGGATGAGCTGCACGGCCGAACCCGGGACCCTCCTGGGGTGGGTGCGGGGAAGGGTCCCACTCCGTCCCAGTGCGGGGCCGGCGGCACACACGGTGCCCTGCTGACGGCAGCCAGAGAGCACCGGGGCGGTGGGCTCTCCGCCTGCCCGCCGGCGCAGGGGCAGACGGGCGAGGTCAGGCAGAGGCAGCCAGATTTACTCACCCCGAACGCAGGCTTCCCAGACGCGAGGCAAGAACATGCACGAGAGGCTGCCGTTGTGCTGCGTTCACCCTCGTTTAAAAATGTCACGCTCAAATGAGTCAGAAGGGCGTTGATGTGAGGGGGAGTATGGAAAAGCACGTATGACTAAGCCATTTTTCTTCTGTACTAGTGGATAATATACTTATATGCAAAGTAAGTTTCATGAAATAACATCCAGATCATTTTGTGCAGTCACGGCGTTCAGATTTGTTATTCCTTCTGGGGATGGGAAAGACTTGTCGATCCATTATGTAAAAACCAAGGGTGAATATTGTGAACAAAAGGCCATTAACATGAGCATTACAAGAGGGGGAAGCAGGTTTGGGTTTTGTGCTTACTGTTTTCTTGTGGTTTGGTTTGGTTTTCGTAATTTGTGTCACTGAGCATACGGCTTTTGAAGGAGCTAACGCACAGGGACGTCTGCTCTCGGGCTCCGGAGCCCGTAGCACTCCTCTCCCGTGACGGCAGGTGAACCGGGGGCAGTGGTGTTGTCCCAGTGGACGTGAACTCTCTCGCCAGTAACAAGGGTGAAAGATGCTGAACAAACCCCTATGCGTGATGGTGCACAGAACCGTGACACGCACGTCACAGGCGAAGGGACTGCGGAGGGGAGGGCAGGATCCTCGGCTGGAGTAAATGCAGCATAACCACGTCCAGTCCCGCCTGCGTCCGCACCCGCCGACACGAGCCGGTGTTCGTTCCTGATTGTCTTATGCCAATGGCTTTTGGGTGGGAAGAGGAACGCTGTGCAATCACCTCTCATTGCGTATATTCCTAGTGGAATCGCTAATCCTTTGGTTTTGACATCATAATTAGCGAGACAGAAATTATCATGTCCCCAAACCAAAGACAATTTCAGAAGAGGGGGGGAAAAAACCTTCACAAAAAACTCAGCTAGAGCTGATAAACTTTGGATGCAGAAATCTAGTTTTTATGCAAATGCCCTAATTAAAGAAAGAACAAGACACAGCATTTGCAGAGAATAAATGCCACACAAGCAGGATTGTTTTCAGGCGAAACAGGTCTTTCCTGAGCCCTCCCTGTGGCAGCAGCGGACCTGGGAGTCCCTCAGGACGCGCAGCCTTTCGGGGCTCGGAGGCAGTGATGTATGTGCGGTGGTAGCGGAACCGGCAGCGACACCGCAGCGAGTTGGAAATGTGTCTATCAAAGCTGCAAGGGCTTAAATAGAAAGGACGAGAAGTCTGCGTGTGGGAAGCTGTCCCAGCTGCTGTCCGTATTGGGTTTGTCTCTAATAAATATGTCAGTCCTTAGCTTTCATCAGCGTCAAGCGCGTACAAGGGACAAGTGCATATGCTGTGTCTAATTTCTACCAGTTATCTCGATGATTTATTATGCCTTTACTAGAGTCCTGGTGACATTGATTGCTGTGATGGTGACAACAGAGTTCAGAGGTGGTGGTCGGGTGTTGGGGCCTCCTGACATAAAGCCCGAATAAGGGCAGAGCCTCCCCGGGGGCTCGCAGACCAAACCCCTGCCATGCAGAGACCCAAAGGCATCGGCGCCGGGCTGCAGCAGCTCCGGAAAGGCTGTGGGGCCGCACGTAGGGTGAGATTTATCTCATTAGAACCTGCGTAGCTGAAGGCAAAGCGCTCATTCCAAACTACTTGTTGAGGGCTATCTCCATCGTTAGTAGGGAGAGATCCCATTTGGAAGGAGATAGATCGGTTTGGGGATGGGGTGAATATGCAGCACTTTCTCAGGAGAGGGGCCACGAGCTCCAAAATAAGATGGGGCACAGGAGTGTGCAAAGGCCCCTGGAAGCCCTTAAGGTTGTCATGCCTAAGATTTATTTTTGCACTTTTAAATCACTATTCAATGCTCATCCCTTTCCTCTCCCATTTCCAATGAAACTAAAGGTCTGATTTAAAATGGAAAAGGAATTGCTTTAAAGCCTGCTATGTTGAAAAAGACCAAAGGTGCTGCTACTCAATTTTTGTCGTTCTGACACCTCGGTAAGTGTTGCAGTGCAGAACAGGGAGGGACTGGTACCCCGTGGCTTGGCAGAGGTTGCCAGCAGAGTCACGGTACGGGAGGCTGCAGGGGGAAGAGAGCTCCAGCATCTCTCTTTCTGTCCTATGTTTTGCAGTAAATTTTCCCTCCCAATTCAATGGAATTAGTAAAACCAAAAAAGCTCAGAACAGCCCTATTTACGCTCTTTTTTTCTCCATTTGGACAATCCCTCGCTCCTTTCAGTTGTGTGTGGTTTGCAAGGTCTGAGGGGGGTCGGCTGTGGGGACTGTCCTCCTCGTCTGACCCATCCCTGGCTGGTGCCGAGGCCGTGGACATCTGCAGCACCCCAGACCTCCCCATCTTCGCTCACTGGCTTTGGTGGTGTTTGTCCAAGCGGTTTAGGGCAGTGAGAGAGGGGCAGCAAATTCGCGTGCTCAGGGTGGTGGGAGCAGGGGGTGCAGCACCTTTATTGCACCAAATCCTCCGCCTTAGCGCTGTCCCCGGCGGTACCCGGTCCAGCTCTGCCACCTTGGGCACAGGAATACCGTTTCAGCGGTCATCCACCTCGCAGCCAGGGCGTTCCTGCTGGCTTTGGGGGCAGCGGGCAGGCTGGCTCGCCGCCCTCCGGGAGAGGAGCCGGTGGAGGTGCTGCCGGTGCTGCCAGGACAGACCCGCTTCTGTCGCCGCCAGTGTCACTCTGTGCCGGTGGGAGACACTGATATCTGTGCGGTGCTCCGGGCCCGGATCGGCAACCGGGCTGCAAGGACGGCCGTCAAGGTGTCTGCCTCCCCGTGTCCCCGGGGTGATAACAGACACCTCGGCCCAAGACACCTCTGCCCGCGAGATCTGTCGGGGGCTGGGGATGCTTTAGTGGTGTATCGTGTGTTGGGATGAGCTTTAAATACCCTGCTGTCTGCGTTTGATTTCTCTGTCTTTGGCATTTAGGGCCAGCTTCTCCCCATGCAAATCAGCCCAACATCAATTTCTCCCTTCGGAGTGACAGTACCTGGCAGCATTTCAGAATATGAGTTGCATTTACAGGGCCCTGCTGACCCTCTTTTGAGTGTGTATATATTTATTTAAATGATTTGTCTACTGATATATGGCAGCTTGGTGAAATGAGTTGTTGCCACATTAACCTTTCAAGCACTTAAGTCTAGTTTAAGTGATTATTAGATCAACTTTGACAGAATATTGGCTATTATCACAGCTTATCTCACATCTACTGTAATACAGCAATTTGGGATTTTCCTGGAGCACCACCAACAGACTACCATTTCAATCAACACCTCAGTTTTCTCACTCTGGTTTTAGAAATTTCAGTTCTCAAAACAGTGCTTTTATAAGACTGCCACCGAAATGTGTTTAAAAGCTTCCCAGCTCTCGAGAGCCACGGGCGCTGCCTGCAAAGATGCCAGCCCGCATCTCCTCCTTGAAGCTGCTCAACCCGCACCCCGAGCGCGGTGCCAGCGCTCCCCCCCCCCGCGGACCCTCCCTGCTGCTCTCTGGAACTGCTCGTGGTCCCCGCGCCCGCCGGCGGCCGCCACGCACTGCGGTCCCTCCTCTGACACAGTGACCTGCGGAAAGTGAGACTTATGACTGACAGTGGTGTCACTGTGCAGGGGAGGGTCACCCAGCGCCGGCTCCCGGGGGACCGGGGGTCCCACCCCGACAGCGTCCGCCCTCCTGCTCCAAAAGCGTCCCCGGCAGGGTGCGTGCTGCCCATCGCTGCGCTATTTGCTCTCTTATAGCGAACGCCATTTAGTCCCTCGTCTTTTTCTCCCTCTGGACCTATTAATACCCTGAAATCAACGCACCTTTAGCATTCTTTTTAATAAACTAAACAGATTGAGCTCTTTAATCACTCACTGTAGAGCATTTCCTACAGACCCCAGTAATTTTTCCGGATCCTTTCTGAGCTCTCTCCAGCGTTTCAACCATTGGCAAACCTGAGCCTTTAAAAATATCTGCGTATCATCTGTAAGCCTCAGTCACATTTAATGAACTATGCCTGGTGTTTAAGGGATGAAAAAATAAGAAAGAAAAAGAAATGAAACTCCACACTTGTGCATAGATAACATTAGCTAAGACATCTGGATGAATATCATCGCTTGAAGCGATTTTCATACTATTGCTTCTGGTATCTGAGGAGCAAATAGCCGCTCATTTAATTTATACTGTAATAAAATCTCCTATTGATTTTAATAAAATTGAAGATGATCATTTTGAATGAAATCCCTAAGGCAGCTTCTCCATAAAAACTGACTCTTCTTATTTTCTTTGCACATGTACATTGCAATTCGCGTCTGATAACGGTGAACTGGGACTGTGTTTCTGAAAAGCTGGGGAACAGTTTTGAGTAAAGAGTGTGAAGGAACTCTTTGTTAGACAACGGGTGTTCGGAGAGTTCAGCACGATGTGTAGCCCTGTCGTTACGTTCAAGTACTGTACAACTGACAGCGATACACTGCTTTTCCTCCTGTCCCCGTCACGCCCTTCCTTGAGGTCACAGCGCGTGGGTGACAGAGGTGATGAAGGCGCAGGGCACCAGTGTCACTCCCCTGCAGCGGTGCTCAGACAGGGTGAGCGCCGCGAGACGTCGGGCGGCCCCGGTGCTCCCCTCCTCCCCAGGAGGCACCGTCCCCCCGCCACCGCGAAGGGAAGGGAGAGCCCAAACCGGCCGCGGGGTCGCAGCCGCCCGCCCAGGAGCAGAACATGGGCAGCAGGACAGGAGCCACCCTGGAGGGACATCCCCCGCGCAGAGGCTGCATCCTGAGCTACCGCCCGGGGTTACAGCTGCTGCTGAGACCAGGATGCCCTGGAGAACCCCTGGGGATTTAGTTGTTGTTGTTATCATTTATTAAACTGCTGGGGACTTTGCATTTTACAAATCTTTTCTATTTGCTACGTGCCCCACCCATGTAAATCTCACCTGTGTTATTTTTCTGTCCAGCCTCGGCGATGAGTTGTGCGTGAGAATTTGCAGAGCTATCACTTAGAAATGAGAGCTGCTGAGGAAAAAACCAACAGCGGCATAATTAATATTCACCCTGATGTTCAAGTTTCACTTTGAAATGTACTTCCGCAAGATGAGCTGCTAAGCAGAATTAGGATTTCATTGTTGAATGAATATTCAATATGCTTTTAATACTGCTTCCTTCTACTTCCCCAAACCAAAGCCTCTGGTGAGACATCTCAAATTAGTTTTGTTTCTAAAGTGCCAAATAGCAAGGCGGGGGGAGGGAAATCAACGCACCAAGAGGAAGATGCTCAAATAGAAATGCAGCCAGGACGCCGGGACCAAACGCGCCGCTCGGCTGGGGAGCTCCTCTGGCTCCCGGCGCCACAGCCGGGGCTCCTCCGCGCGGCGGCGCATGTGCGGGAGGCGACGGCAGCGCTCAGAGCTGGTGGCACCGGTGCCTGGTGCTGGCTTCGCTCCGCGGCCCTCGGCACGGGGCTCGGCCCTCTGCGAACCGCCGGGCAGCGCAGGGCGAGGGACGCCTCCGAGCCTGCGGCGGCAGCGGACGCCTGCGGATTGCGCACTTCGGCAGGTTGCGGTGCTGCCGATGGCGCTGCAGGTGGGGGGTGGAAACTGTATTGTGAAGGAAACACCTCCGGCACCCCAGGGACCCGCCGGCTCTGGCCTCCTGCTGAGAGGAACCTCCAGAAGAGCAAATCACAAGAATAATTTTGATCACTGATCCTCACGCTCGGCACTTTATAACCTGATCTTTCCACATGAAGCCTGCAACACAATTACTGGGAGCCTTTTATCTCTAAATAATGAGCTGTGGTGCACAAGACACTGAGAATTTGTGTGATGCTTTACAACCCGGCCCCGGGAAGTCCCTGTGCGTGGGGTGGTGACTGAGGGGAGGGAACAGCCAGTGCCGGTTGCGGTGCCGGGGCCGTGCTGGGGCCGTGCCGGAGCAGCCATCGGCGTCAGGCGCAGGATGGGGCGCACGGATTGGGGGAATGGGAATCTCTGCACGTTTGGTGAATTGCATTAAGTGCTGGGGGGCGTCCTCATCACCCCTCTCCATTTTCTGCCTTCTCTCTTCTGCGCGTCCGCTTTTTCTCCATGACTTACTGCAGTTCTGAAGCATATTTGAGCATGCAGTAACAGTAAGAGTGAGCTGACACTGGCAATTTTGTCTCCCCTTTCTTCCTTCCTCCCCCGCTTTTCTGGCGGAGCTGTGCCCATCTGCTCAGCCCCATCGGGGACGCCCGTGTGGGAGGCGCAGCCCTCCGCCGACCTGCCGTGGGCACAGCCCAGGGCAGATGTGGTGGCCCTGGCAGTGGCCATCAGCCCCAGGAGGAGCCAGAGGAGCCCCAGGAGCTCCCAGAGGAGTCGGGGATGGTGCAGCCGCCTGTGGCCACTTTGGAGAGCCCCTGCGCCAACGTGCCACGTTCCTGAAAACACACACCCCAAAATCATCACTTAAAACTTTTGCCAAGACTAGCTCTTGTACAGGGTGTGCTATTTTCTCATTATATTGCTATCTTAAGGGAAATAAGGAATTATTTTCACATTAGATTTACACAGTCAATAAGACGCGAGTTGAATAGTGAATGAGCAGCCTGGAGGAAATTGTCTTGTCACAGCGTGTGAGGATCTGGTGAGAGCACTGCATTATCTCTGCTAAGCGACTGCAACACAGGGCAAAAAGAGACATTCTTGTTTTGTCCTACTTCCTAGCTGGCTTTTTTCTTTCTCAATTTGTTTGTTAGTTATGAAAAAATACGTAATACAGAAACTGAGGGTATGATCCAATGGGGTATTTAAACACACGCCTAACTTAGGGCATGGAATTAGGTCAGTTGGCTTCCCTGGAACTGTGGTTATTGGAAACCATATTTTTGCTGTGCAAGGCTTAATTGGAGAAAATCCTTAAGTATTATTTGTGTACACAGAAATGAAGAATATCAAAAGACCAGGAAGACCGATCAGAGTAAACACTCTGTGTGTGTTTGCTCTGACTATAATAGGAAGCCAGGGTTGGACCTTAAAATGAAATTCACCTCTCTTGAGAAATGTTGAGATCAATTTACGTCTTGCCCCTATTTTGAGGATTTGTGCTGGAGCCTTCTGCTGGCCTTTGCCAGAGGAGGAGCCTGACCCCTAAATAATATTTAAACTTTGGAGCGGAGATATAGGTACAATATTAGTGGATCCGCTGAATATGAGCAAGGGGCCGGGGCCCCCAAAGCCGCCCCTGGGCCGGAGGGGAGAGCACCAGGAGGGTCCCCCCACCCGGGGGAGGTGTCGCTCCCACCGCCAGCGCGGCAGAGCCCACGGGGCAGCCCCACGCCGGCCGCGTGGGAGGCGCAGAGGGGTGGGCCGGGAGGGCAACGCCGGCCTCTCGCCCCCATGGAGAGGGTGTACAGCAAACACCGGGGCGAAAGAAAAGGTGCTGGTGCTCTTCGCGGCAAAGAGCCCCTTCCCTCTCCCGGGAAACAAAGGTCTCCTGCCCATGCAATCAAAGGCAGGTTGCTTTTTTTCTGCCCGTTAGCTTCACTCACAGCGTGTTTTTCAAAGCAGGGCTCATTTTGGGTAGATGAAGAGTAGTTCTCTCTGCAGGTGACGTGAAAACAAGCACTCCCCTTGATTGCATTGCTCCTTTACAGCAAGTCCCGTGGGTAGATCTGCTGTCTCTGCGTTGCAATCCGAGCGCACATCAAGCACTCCAAAATTCATCTTCCAGTTTTGCAACTGGGATGGGTACAAATGGAAATGCAGGAAATTACATTTAACATTTAAACTTCTGTACTGTGAGGGTGGTCAGACCCTGGAACAGGCTTTCCAGAGATCTGTGTGATCTCCATCCTTGGAGATACTCAAAACCCGACTGGTGGTGGTCCTGGGCAGCCTGCTCTGGGTGACCTGCTTGGGCAGGGGGTGGAGGCTTTTCATTGGAAATCATGTATTTGACAATCCTCTTCCCCTCCCCGCCTCCAAAACTGCCTTGGTCACTTCTGAAAACAATCTTTTGCATTTAGAGTTGATTGGTAATGGGGGTGGTGTTACGGATGAAGGACCGAACCTTGGGCTTGTCAAGAAATGGTCTGGGAGGATTGTAGAGACAAGATATTCAAATGTTGATTTGGAGGAAAAAGACACAAGATGTGTCCTCTGACTGTGATACCGTACCCAAATGCTGCAGAGGCAAAAGGGCTGTGCTCCTGAAAGGAGATATTAACACCTCTGAGAAAGGTGGGATGAGATTCCTAGTGCTGCAGGAGCTGGGTGACAGCATCCCACAGGGTTCAGACGCTGTTCAGTCTTTGTCAGCTAGGCTTAAACCACTAAAAAGGCGAGAAACGAGATGTCTTTGAGCTGCCATAGGAGCAGATTTTTTTACTATTTTACTTTAAACAAGAAAGAAAATAAAAAGGAAGATAAATGAGCAGGGCACCAAATGGGACTCCTGTTCTGAGTGTGACACGCGCCAGGGCTGGTGCACAACCTGCCCATCCTGGCGCTCCCTCCCCACTCCCGCGGCACAACTCCGGGTCATCTCGGGGGTCCTGTGTCGCTCTGGAAATGCACCGTCTTCCCGGGGAGCCTCAGACCGCTGCAGACTTCAGAGGGAAGGGATACAGGGAAGCCTTCTACTCAAATATATTTCTGGCTTTGGAAGATATAACTTTCCAAGAAAATTACAAGATCAGCCATGCTGAGCCCGGGAGTGCTCAAACGCTCTCTAATTAGGCTGCTCTGCCTTTATGCTTCCCAGCGGGGGTATTTCTGTAATACAGATGGGAGCCAGTTACTGATGCAATCAAGCTGCTCCTGCGGTGGGGCGCATCCTCATAATGGTTTTCAAGGACCGGTACGTATCACGGTAGTGGGAAGTCTGCTGGGACTCCGCAGGCGCCCCGCGCAGCCCCGCCGGGGGGTCCCCCGTCCCACGCGTTGGTTTCCCTCTCACTTGTTGGTGCACCTGCAACACCTCAGTGCTCTCCCTTCGGCTGGGCGAGCGGGAGGAAGTTTTCACGGCAGAGAACCGCTGTGGTTTCAGGTGCTGTGCTCTGCACGGGCGAACAGCCCAACCGCCGCCGGCCCCCGGATTCAACCCCGCGCGGGGCTCAGCGGGGTCGCCCCTCTGCTCCCGGCAAAGCCAGTCCTGCCTGGGAGGAGGGCACGGAGAGCAAAACGCTGCTCGGGAAGAGATCAGCGCTGTCGGGGAAAGCACCTCTGCGAGCAGCAGCACCGGGGGGAGGACTTCCTTTGGCTCAGAACGGCCGGTCAGCCCGCTCTGCAACCAACGGGCTGATTTGGGGTGAAACTTGTCAGAACGGTGGCGACTCAGAGGCCCTGGAGCTCTTGCCAAATTCCTTGGAAAATGGGCAACCGGATAAAATGTATGAAAAGAAAAAAGGTTTGTGATGGAGGAGGAGGAGGCGAGGCTGTTAGGTGACCTGCCGGCCAGCACTGTTAAAAAAGAATCATTTCCTCGGGAACTCGGGCCAAAAACTTGTAGCACTGAGAATCTGCACGTCCGTCTCACGCTCATCAAACCCAGCGCAGCCGCGCTGACACGCGCCCACGCAGCGCCCGAGCCCCCTCCCCACCAAACCCACCGCAGCTCACGGGTGGGCGGCCGCCCTCGTCTTGGCAGCAGGTCAACAGCTTCTGCTAATGAAGCCTTGGTTTTCTGAGTCAGGCTTTAATTCCTTGAAAATGTGAAACCGGGCTGTTTGTCAGCATGCTGAACGCTGAACGGGCGAGGCGATCACGTCCCTGTTCCCCGGCCTGTCGCGTAAATCAGGGAGGTGACGTGTTTTCAGTCCCTGGGGGATAGTCTGCAGAACAGATGGAGGTTGTGGAGCGCAGGTGACATTGAAAGACTCGTTTGAAGATCTCCCCCATATTAAGTTGGATGTGGACCCAGAGATCGGCTGATTGTGCAACTGTGGGTGTCCCAGCGACTGAAGATCTTAAATGACAATTTAAAAACACAGGTATGGAGAATGCTACTTCACTGGTGCTCCTTAGAGACACGTTTCCAGAGGTCTGGAGTCACTAGATAGGACTGTCAGGTATTTTAAAAGCCTCGTTCACTACCTGCATCACTGCATCTCTGTTCGGGTGCTTCACCTCTGCTCCCCGCTGAGTCGCTCCTGGGGCGGTGCGAGATGGGGCAGCCCCACGGCCCCCGCGGCACTCCCCGGCCGGGGGCTGCTGTGGAACCGCAGCGTGGTCCCCCTCACGGGGAGCTCACACGAGGCTGTGCCTGCCCCACGGCGCAGATCGCACTCTGCAGCACGCGGGTGCTAACACGGGCTTGACACCCACGTCCAGTGCTTCGCCGTGTTCCTGGAGCTGTGTCATCTCACCGAGGTGCGGCACAGCCGCCTCCTCACGGCAGCGCCCAGCCAGCCCCTCCGCCTGCCGCTGCCGCTTCTGCACGCCTCGGACGGCCCCTCTGGGCACGACAAACCCGCTCACCGCCAGCCACCAGGAGCAAGCGCCTTGCTGGGAGCTGCGGAGACGCTCCTGCTGCGGACTGCCGTCACAGCAGCCCAGGCTGGCGGCGATGAGCCCATGGGAGAGGGGTTGGGAGCGCTCCCCGAGGCGGCCACAGAAGGCACGGACACTCCTGACAGCGCCTCAACATACGCACGGCATCACTTCCACCTCCAAGGGCAGAGGTGAGGCAGGAACAGAAATGGGAATTGACAGCTTAAAACCGACACGCATAGTTGCAGGGAGAAGGGGAGTGTGAAATTTTGGACCAAAGAACGTTGTTTTTTCCGCCAGCTAGCTCCAGCAGGCAGCTCTGCTCTGCATCCATGGAAACAGCCGGCACGAGAGATTGTCGGTGTTTGTTTTTTGCCGGGATTTGTATGTGCGTGACCGCGTTGTCATCAAACGCTGTGTAATCAGAGTTAACATTCACCGCTTGCATTAGAGGCTCCTCCTTTGGAGACCCCCGTGCGCTTTGCACGGGGGCGGCAGGCAGAGGACAGGCAGCCGTCGGTGACCTGCCGCGGGCGCCCGCGCGGCGGCGATGCCTGCCGGCTCCCAGCGGGGTCCTGCCACCCCCCTCCTGGGGACGTGGCGCGGAGCACCTTCCAAGGGCGCGGGAGGCAGGCGGGGAGGGCAGCGCCCTGCAGCGGAACCGTCTGCCCCTCTTGGATCCGGGAGGTTGTTCCTGTCAAAGCCCCAAACGTCGGAACGCTTTCTGGAGGTGTGCCGAGAAGGAAGCACATGTCCTTTCTGGACTTTGGATGACACTTGATTTTAAAATATCCTTCAATTTATGTTTTTCAAAAACAAAGCTAAAGCTGCAAACGAGCAGTCTTTCCTGTGAAATGTGCTGGGGAGGTACAAGAGAGCGGAGCAGCGCGGTGCCCCTCTGAGGCCACTGGGAATTGTTGGACCACCAAGATTCCTTGCAGGAATTACCTGAGAACTCCTTTTGAACAGAACTTGCTGTTGCTACATCTGATTTCCCTGAAATGTGTTGGTTTATGTGTCTGTAGTTCTAATATAAGCGACCTCATTACGGAGGCAGCTGAAAAAATGTGGGCTTACGACAGGTACTAATTAGGCTTGGGTTTTTTCCTTTGGGAACCAGTTCCCTGGGACTGGTGGGCACCGGGAATGCAACTGGAAAGGAGCAGCAGCACTGGGGGGATTGGTGGGCACCCTGAGCCCGTGCTACTGCCCGCACCGACGCAGCAGGAGGGGGAGCTTCCATCTCACGGGAAGGAGTATTTATGAGGGGGAAATAACATATATGTGGAGAGACAGACAGAGAGGTGTGATTGGGAATGATTAACTGGAGTCGCACACAGGGCAGATAATTAAAAAGAGACAATTCTGCTCCGGGAAAAACCAGCGTGTGATTGATAGTGCGCTACCCTGGCCGTGCCGTCTCGGGATCCCAGGTGCCACGGCTGTCTGGAGGGGAAGGAGGCGTGCAGGGAAACAAGACAGAATTTAACAAAATTGCTCGCAGAAAATGCTCCGGAGTCGAGAGCCTGATGTTTTTCTGATGGAGAAGTGGTCTGCTGGGAAATTTTCACCCCGGGCTGTGCGCGGCAGCCGGTCCTGCCCAGCGAGCGGCCAGTGCCATTGCCGACTGCCAGTGGCAGAGGTGAGGAGGCGGCTCTGCGCTGGGACGGGGAGAGCGCGTCCCCCGGCGCTCTGCGGGTGGTTCCAGGTATCAGCCCGCCGTCCGGAGAAGAGACGGACAGACAGCGCCTGGCTAAAAAGGACTATTTGTGAAGATTGTTTCCTTTAATTGGTTCCAGCACCATGGCTTGTTTGATTTATTTACGTATTTATTTATTTATTGGAGAGACTTAATTTTTCAGAAGTTAGCGGTTTTGAACGTGCCTTTCTGGTGCCGTGACCTGATGGGGATGCAGGTATCCCGCAGGAACAGCAGACACCCAGACTCCTTTCCATTTGTCTTATTCATGAAGGCCAATTTTCTAACCTTGCTCTATGTAATTGTCTTGTCCTCAATCTAATATTCCAGGTTTATGAGGAACAACAAATCAATACTCTCTTTTTTGAAAACTGCTGATTAATTAATTGCTGGTGCCTGCCTGCATGCTACAATTGTATTAGATGTCAGCAGTAATTAATTTTTAAAGGAAATTGTTCTTGCTGGTTTTTGAACACCAGCTCAGATCCCATCTTCACTGCATACTCATCTGCAGGAACAGTAGAGTGCTCCCAGCTGGGGCATATTCCTGACTGATGGGGTGACGAGCAGGACCAGCTCCGGGGGCAAAGGGGAAGGTGACACATCTGCACTACAGCTCCGGGGAGACTCTCACAGCAGTTTTGAATTAAATATGTCACTTTGGCCTCTGAGAAAGTGAAAACGCATGCAGAAAACTGAGACAAAGATATATATCCCTTTGGAAAAAGAATAACCATCTTTACCAACATAGGGAAAAAAATCTGCAAGGTCCCCTTCTGCTGCTGTACAGACACATCTGCTGTTGTATCATATATACTTTGAAGGAAAATCAAACCTCAGCTTTTTCTCTCTGGCATACAAATTACTTCTTGTTAAAAACCAAACTCATCCGAGCTCTCATTATAAGTTTTCAGAGAGACTACAGGATAAACAGGAAGGAAACAACCCATCCTCTCCTCCTGTTTTCCTCATAACATAACACGTATTTCGCTCGGGAAGGTTCTCTCCTTTGAAGGTCAAGTGCGGAAGCTCAGTCGCGACTCGCTGCCTCCCACCGGCCGGGCCAGCTCGACAAACATCTGTCCGTTCGTTCGACACTGAGGAGTATTCGAGACCGAATTCACGTTGCCTCTCCTCAACATCGCTGCTGGGAACCTTCCCTCTCTTTGTGTGTATACCGCACACACAACGCGATCCTTCCATTTAGGGAAGCTTTCCTCTCGAAGCGCGCACTTTGGAAAAAAAGCGTAGTGGGTGTCGGAATGATGTATGGCCGTCGTTTCCCCCACCGCTGAGACGCAGCCGCCCCGGGACTGGGCGCTGCAGCGGCCGCGCGGTGCAGAGCGGGAGGAGGGCACCGGTACAGCGCGGCAAAGGGCGATCGTCCTCCCTGCCAACAGCGCGGGGGTCTGGGAACGCTGGGATGTAATTAAACAGTCTGGAATTAAGCCAGGACACCAGTGTTAACACAAAGTGTCAAAAACTCTAATATTCCAGGGGGTCCCGATTCACTGCAATTCTGCCAACTTTACAGCTTAATAAATGACACTAACGACCCGGGAGCATCGGTGCAACACCAGCGTGAGCTACCAGCCAGCGGAACACTCGTGAGTTGGCCTCGGTATAGGCATGTGCTGAAGTCCCACGGACTTTAAACAATGGGGGAAGAGAAGAATACCTTTTGTCGATTCACTGCTATGCTTAAAAAATGCCCCTAAAAATTCTAGTGAAACCTCAGGTCTCCTAGTTGTTTCAGTCACTTATTAATTTAAGCAGTTTCTTAATCTGATAGGCTTTTTCCTCTCCCTTCACCTGTTGCCTCAGGGTCGTTTCTGCGAAATCACTTGAATTTCTTGTTGCATGCACATATTCCAATGCCAGCAGCATTGATTTACTGTATTGTACTGAGAATTAAGGGGTCATTTTCCGTTGATGTCGGCTGTAGTTAGTATCCTTTCCTGTCCCAGTTTGGCCTTCTGAGGGTCGAGCTTTTGATTCGCAGCTCTGAACAGGGGGAGGCAGCGGCAGTGCACGGGGGAGAGGTGATTTTAGCCTTGGCTTCCCGCTTACTCCACTGTCCTCGCTTTTGGGATACCTTTCCCCACCCCGACCTCTGTGTGCTTTCAGCAGCATCCCTGCCACCCCAGCGGTGCCGACGTCAGCCGGGCCGGCGGCGCCTTCCCGCGGGCGGCCGCTGCGGGAGCAGGAGCTGAGCCGGAGCGGGACCGCTCTCTTCTCTGGAGGACTCCACAAAGTTCACTGCCTCATTAAAGCTCCATTTGTCAAAGATGTGAGGAGGGGGAAAAAACCCTCAAAGACTGAAAGTCCTGGTGTCGTAGCAGTCTCTGCTTTCATCAGAAGACCTTCTCCAGCCTGCCTGCAGAAACGCCCCCGCCGTTTGAGGTGCGGGGGCTCTGTGTGTTTGACAGATGGGGAGCGAGGTAAGCACAAGTAAATCTGCTCTGAGTTGTGGAGAATTCATAGCGAAGGCAACTTGGGCCAAGTTTGGTTTTATACAAACTCTACTTGCAGCTGCTCTTCTACTCAAAGCTTTGCAACGACAGAAATTTGAGTCCCACTGCTGCAGCGGAAAGCGCAGAGCGTTGGTGTATGTGCATCGGATGATGAGTGCTGGCGGTGGGGCTGCGCTGGTAGGCAGTCCCGGTTTGCTGTCGTTCTGTCAGGGCCATACCGACATCCCATAAGGGACTGACATAGGCTCCCTGTGTGGCTGCGGGCAAGTTACCTCCTCCGTCTGTATCTCCGCTCCCCCTCCAGTAAATGTTGGGGTGATGGTAGCCTAAGCTTTGCCCTCCCTCTCTGCACTTAAAAACTCTTCAGGGCAGGGTCCAAGCTGGGATGTCCGATACTCTGAGTCCCGGTCCAGCCTCTAAGCTACAAGAATACCTTCTGTGAAAGCTGTAAGGCAGCTCAGCCCTCAGGTGTGCCCGCGGCCCCTGCGCATCCCTACTGCTCGTGTGTCAGCCCGGTCTGCGCGAGATGCTCCGGAACGCCTGGGCCGGGGGTGCCGGGGGTGCCGGGGGGCGGCTGGCTCCACGGACCCGCCTCGACGGCGGCGTCGCTGTGACCATACTGAGTGCAGCAGCTTCTGCCTTAGGCAGTGTCACAGCGTGGTCCTAGAAGATGTTATGCCTTTGAGCACCTCCACCCCTGATGGGGGTGACGCCCTGAGCAGTGCTCGGCAGGGATGCGGGAGGGCGAAGGAAACGGGCTTTTCCAGCAAATGCACGGTGTGGTTGCAGCTGCATTAAGAGCTTTGGGCGTAGAGGAGTGCAGAGGGTGACTACAGCTCCGGTCTGCGCTGCACGTGTGTGGTAACGTCAGCTGGAGGTCTGTCTTTTCACCAAAACCATTTTGGACAGAGGAGGAGGATGGAGCCGCGCTCACTCTTCTGACCTCTTGTTTAAACACATTTGGAACCGCAGCGTTCAGACAGTCTGGCAGAATATTTTTCAATAAATCTTGAACGTGGCAGTTACATTTTCTATACTGTGCTGGAAAAAGGATTACAGTATTTACTGCAGAGACAGGAAGATTGATTCTCACTTGGAAAATCTGCCAGATTTCTTGATTTAGAGAGCTGATGATTGGTGGAGTGCTTAGACTTGATTTATATCAAGTTTTCTTGCTTGCTTGCTTGCTTTTTCTCCTTTTTTCCCCTACATGTTCTTTTTATGTTATCATGAGCGAGTCTTATTTGGAATGGTTCTTTGTTTAACAAATATTGTTTTCTTTGGATACTTTTGATATTCCAGACAAAACTCTCTTCTCTCATACCTGCTTGCTTGGAGTAATGTGACTAAATTTCACTTGCATGAGGTCTAAATAAAGTCACTGTGCTTACGGTGAGACCACCTACGCTTACCCGTGCTGGGGACAGAGGCGTGCTATTTCAGAAATGCGAGTCCTTCTTGAGGACCTAATCTGAAATCTTCAAAGTTACGTAAGTGATCTAAGCTCCTCAATAAATTGTTCTGAAACACTTTAGACCTCCTCTTGCATTAGCAAATAATTTGACTCCAGGGGAGGCAATAAGTCAGCCGGCACACGGAGATCGGGGGTTTCCCACGGCCCCGTGCCGTCTCTGCCGTCGCAGCCCACAGTGCCCGGGGAGCATCCGCCCGCCTGCGCCCGCCGACTCAGAGCCCTGGGGACGCCCCGCTGAAACGGGGAGGAGGAAGGCAGCGGGGTGGGTTTGTAACTCGACGACGGTGTCTGTTGGCTCCGCGGGGCTCTTAATCCCGCTCAGGAACTCTAAATTCAGCTGAATAATTTAAAACGGAGGCAAGCAAGCAAAGAAAATGAGCCCATCACAGGCAAAGAAAGTTAAAAGGATAATTGATGCCCTATCGTTATCACTACAACAAGCATCTTATATCACAAAAGTAATACATGGCACCCCTATATTACAACCAGTTCTGTATCATTAGTTATAGTACGAGAAGCTGGCTTTCCTGTCCTTTACTTTGTGGCCCATCCAGCCTGGCTCCTGGTGCCTGTACATAGCTCGACCCAATGCCCATCTCTTCCACCCATGCTAATTGGGCACTCTGTGTGTTCTTTTGTCTTCTCTCCTTCCCCTATCTTCACACATTTTATTCTGATTAATTAATAAGATGTGTTACTTTCAAAAATGGGTTCACCAATTCCTCAGCAAGTTTGCCAATGACACCAACTGGAGGGAAGGGATTCCATCCAGAGGGACCTTGACAAGCTTCAGAGGTGGGCCCGTGCAAACCTCATGAAGTTCAGCCAGGCCAAGTGCAAGGTCCTGCACGTGGGTGGGGGCAATCCCAAGCACAACTCCAGGCTGAGCAGAGAATGGACTGAGAGCAGCCCTGAGGAGAAGGACTTGGGGTGTTGGTGGGTGAGAAGCTCAACATGAGCCGGCAACGTGCACTGGCAGCCCAGAAAGCCCCCGGCATCCCGGGCTGCATCCACAGCAGGGCGAGGGAGGGGATTCTGCCCCTCTGCTGCGCTCTGGGGAGAACCCACCTTGAATATTGCATCGAGCTCTGGAGCCCCCAACAGCAGAAGGACACGGAGCTGTTGGAGCGGGGCCAGAGGAGGCCCCGGAGCTGCTGCGAGGGCTGGAGCCCCTCTGCTGGGAGGACAGGCTGGGAGAGTTGGGGGGGTTCAGCCTGGAGAAGAGAAGGCTCCGGGGAGACCTCAGAGCCCCTTCCAGTGCCTATAGGGGCTCCAGGAGAGCTGGGGAGGGACTCTGGATCAGGGAGGGGAGCGTCTTTTTAATCTAAAGCATAGGCGGATGCTTCTTCCCCTTGTGGAAAAGTCGTGCTGGCCCAGAGAGCTCTGCAAGAGATTGTCTAGACCTTTAAAAGTCAAGGTAAATAATATTTTCTTGGCCTAGCCAAGGGAAGGAGGACAGACCATAGATCCGCGATTCCTCCAGTTCATTTTCAGGTCTGCGAGCAAAGTTTGCCTCACACCTAGCAGTGTCCGATAAGCCTGATTGCAAATGAATACATGCACGTAAAATGTTTAAAAATGGTCCTCCACAAAATACCCATTAAAATCTAACATTTACATTCATATTTTGAAGGGAAGTTTTGTTTTATTTTCTCCTGTTCAAATACCATGTAGCTGAGCAGCAGCAGTCAAAGTGAGTAATAGTTGAATGTGCATAATCTTGATCTAATTACATTGGTATTGAATTGCAGGTGAAGCATTAAATTGATTTGAAAAAAATCTCTTTGCAAGTATCTCGTATTGATGAAAAGGTCATTATGCATTTGCAGTGAAGTCTGCTTCTGTGCAATGAGGTCAGGTCGAGACCAGCGTAGTACTTGTGCCTCCAGGGTTTGAGTGGAAGTCAAATCCTGCATCGGACTAACGCCGACCGGCGCAGGCATGAATTTCACCCTTCATACTTCATGCAGATTTCCGCTAATAAGACGACATCTGGATTTATCTCTTATTAAATCTTTAGTGCTCTTTTAACAATAAATGGATATATAATTAACATAGGCAATCTTATTAAATCCATATTAGGGCACTTATTTGAGACAATTGAAATTTTTAATTGGAGGTGTTGCTAAGTGCCTCTCCTTCTTACAATAGCGATTGTCGTTCCGTGCTAAATGCGTCAGACCCGAGGCAGACAATACCCGTCAGGATGTTCCTCGGCTGGCGCGTGAGCTCTGAAACTGAACAAATAATTCATGCTGAATCATTCCATTTCCAACGACGGTGTGTGGTTTGTCTGTCGATGCAGCGGGTGTTTGCAGATGGTTTCCTCCTCTTCCGCGGGGATGATGCGGGGCTGGCAGTGGGCTCTGCACCGGGCAGTGCCGGGAGCACCGCGGGCACCTCTTGGCAGGAGGAATCCCGCTGAGGTCCTTGTGCCTGCATCAACGCTGTCTCCGCCGCTAATGACGAAAGACTTGCTCCTTTTGCCAGCTTTAGTGGCTCCTCTCGCTTCTCTGGATATAGACCTTCACCAGAGTCCCGAGACCAGAGGTCTTGGCATCATCTTTGCTCCGAGCAGTTCGCTTTTACCCTTCTCTCTTCTATCTAAATCTGCCTCGCTCCATCTTCATTACATTGACAGAACGCTGACTTGGTTGACCTTGTGCTGGCTGAAATCCTCTTTTTTTTTTTTTTTAAACCAGATTTTTTTGTATCTCATTAAGCTTTGGGGCAACTCCTGCTGAGAGCAGCATGGATCCCAGCCAGTCCTATTAAACACCCCCCTCCCAGCACTGCCTTGCGCGGGGGGCTGGGGGCTCTCGTGCAGCGAAGGGGAGGCAGTGCCCCCCAAGGTGTTTCGGGCGGCGGGGGCACGGGCGACAGCAGCAGCTGGTCCTGAGCTGGGGTCACCTGTGCGGATGGGTGTCTCGTAGTACCGAAATGCAGATGCTAGTAAATCAACATGTTAATTAATGTTTCCAGAAGTGACTCGTGGTTTGTGGTACCCCATCTTTGTGTGGGAAGGAGCATGCCCGGGGTGCCTTAAGGGAAAGGTTTGAAAATGGGGGGCACAAACCTTCCTCAGAAGCAACTTCTCGCCCACTGTGGCCCAAGTTGTGTTGGGGGAGGGGGGGGCAGGCGGTGCTCTCGCAGTGCGGACACGGCGATGCTCTTTGTTCAGCCCAGCGGTGGCTCGGGAGGCAGGACAGCGCGGCAGCAGGGACGGGGCGGCTGCTGGGCTGGGACGGGGCTCCTCCGCGTCCCCCGCCACCGAGTCCCTGGGTCACGACTCAGAGGCCCCCCAGCAACTTGCTAATCTTGGAAATCATCCCCCCGACGGATCCCTGGTGGGATCAGGACTGTCCCCACGCTGGTGGCTCACTCCCGGGCTCCCCAAGCACCGCCTGCGGGTCAGTGCCCGTGCCAGCCGGAGCAGCCCCCTGAGCTCAGTGGAGTGTCCTGGGATGCTCTGAACACGCAGAGGAAACGGGAAGTTGGGGGAAAACAGGAAATACTGAAATAAAGCAAATAAATGCAAAAGCAGGTGGAAGGAGCTCAAGGTCATTTCTTGTTTTCCTCTGTATTCATTACTCAGACAAGCAAAAAGAAACTTTTTTTTTTCTTTTTGGTACAGCTGCTGTCACTGCTGCTGTCCTTCTTTTCCGTCATCTTCTGCTTGATGAATACGTTCAGATTACGTGCCAGAAATAAAAATCAGCCACCATGCTCCTGAAAGTAGAGGTCAAGATAACATCTGCATTCCCTACTCTGTTCGGCACTTACCAGTGTAATAATCACGCACAGGAAACATCTGCTTTGGAAATAACTTAAGCAGCGAAGAAGCCCAACTCCGTTGAGTCAGAGCATCCTGCGGCAACTTGTCGTAATGGCCACTTGTTTTCCCTTTGCTGAAGGGAGCCACGCTACCCTTTAATTTCCCTGTTCAAAGTGTGCCAGAGAAGGAGCGGTCCGAGCCGGCAGCCCGGCGTGCCGAGCGGGGCAGAGGGGGGAGCGGCGGTGGTGGGCCGTGGCGGGAGAGGGGAAACGGCAGGAGCCCCCGTCCCCGCACCGCAGCGCGCCGAGGGGACGGTTTGTTGGTGACCAACACCCGGCTCAGGAACGGGGCGCGTTGTGCGAGCCACAGGCTGTACACACAGGCTTGTGTGCGTGTGTGTGTATTTATATACGAAATCACGTCTCTGGGATTTATACTTCAGTAACACTTATTTATGGTTACACTGAAAGGTATCTTCTACACCCGTAATATTAGAAGCCAGCGATAGTATTTTAAGAATACACTTTGTGTGAAGTGGCCATAACGCCCCACTCCATGCAGGAGAGACCCTTTGCCTGCAGGACTGAACTCTCGCGCATTCATACAACACAATTGCAGGAAAAAGCCGCGAGGGTCCCACAGACAGCCCGTGCCTGATCTTAGNATTGCAGGAAAAAGCCGCGAGGGTCCCACACGTGATCTTCCCCCGGACTGCTGTAAGGAAGGGTCCAACAGTACGTGTGGAGTGTTTGGTTTAACCAAGGAACAGCCGACCCCTCGCCTGTCGCTCGGGTGGAACTGCAGGTCAGCCCTGCCGTACCGGGCTCTAAAGAACAACTTAATTCTTTTCCGTGTGCGTCTGTCACCCCCGACCGCTGGGCGCAGCAGCCAGGGTGGCGAGAGGCTGCTCTTGCCGGAGCATTTTGACCTGTGTTCGAGGTGGCAGTTTTGGCGGGGGGACGCGACACCAACCTGTGTGCCAAAGGCCGGCTGCGGTGCAGCGAGCAGACGGCTCCGCGCGCCTCTGCAGAGTGGCACCGCGAGCTCAACAGCGGTGTCAGCGCTGGCGTTACCTTACAAGACGGTGTTTCAGTTCTTCTCAGGACCTGCGGCACCACCGCAGGAGTGTGCCGGGGTGACGGTCGCAGGCGGTGGGAACGTGAGTCAGGACAGGAGTGAAGCGGGTGGAGGGACGGGGGGGGATGGAGCCCGCCCAGGGCTCCATCCTATTGCATCCTTATCCTATTGCTCCTTATCCTATTGCAAGAGCAAGCACAGACCTCGGTTTTCACAAAAAGAGTTAAAAGTCAGGCTTCCAAGCTCATCCCTAGAAACTGAGCATCTCAATGTTAGAAAACATCTGGAGAGCCTAACAGCTCCCCCCAGTTCAAGCCTGCAGTTGTCCGAGGCGTTCGCAGCAGTCTCTGCTGTGGACTCGCTGCCGGACAGGAGGTGCAAACCCAGATGTTCCCAGCTGTAGCTCGACGTGCCTTATAAAGCAGACAGAGATTGGTACCCGCAGAAAAACAGATGCACAGAGCGGGAAAATTACTTTGCTCAAAGTCAACCACTGGATCGATGGCAGAAGAAGGAACAGACCTCGTGAACAACTACATCCGTGGGGAAAACTGTCTCCCTGACCACCATCCAAGCACATACTCTCCTGGTATAAAGTTAATGTGCCACATGGAGCGGGCAGTGGCGCGGCACGAGGACTGTGCTGCTCCCTCACCCAGGACAGGCAGCACTGTTTGCTCCTGGCCGCTGGTGGCTGCGAAGCCCGGGGAGAGAAGAGCCACAAGAGAACAGAGGATCCTGTTCCCAGCGATGCTCGTGGGTGAGGCGGCGTTTTCCTCTGGCCTCGCCGGTGCCCACAGAAGCTCCTCCGCTCCCTGGGTGGAGCCTGGCCTGGGCAGCCAGGGACGCTCTCTGCCGAAAGTGGCACAGTGAGCCCCGGGGGACGGCGGGACGGAGGAGCGAGGACAGTGCTGGCAGAGCTCTCTGCAGAACGCCGCTCGTCGCCTCCGCCGGGAGCACGGTCCTGCGGGCAGCCCCCGCGCATCTCCTGTCCCGCCTGGCGCTCGGCCACCTCCCCGCCTCCAACCCTCCCTCCCCGGGCACGGGGCTGAGGGCACCCCGGTCCTTCCTCTGCCTCATTCGCTGGTCTGTCTCTTCTCTGTCAGAAAAGAAGGTTCCATGTTCTTTTTTTCTTCTTTACGATAGCCATGGCCGAAACATTTCACCACCTATTTTTGTTGCTGTTGTGGTTGTAATTAATGTAATTTATTCTGTAAAATATCAGAGTTATTTAGTAAACATGTCCGTAGAGATTTGTCCTGAATAACAGTGCTTTATTAGAGATAATCCTTAGCTACTCGGCTCAAACAAGTTTTCAGAGCTGGAATTCTCTCACAGAGAAGCCAATTGTGAATATTAAAAGGGATTTGGAGGAGGAGACAAAAATTACATTTTCAAATATTCTACTGAGTTGAAGATTTAACCTAGCAACATCACTGAATCCCTGCACGGGCTCACAACCTCATTTTGGTTTATATTAAAAGACTCTTGGCTGCATTTTAATTGTGTACATAATATTATTGATATTTAGCAATTGTTTCTGTCACCTTCCACCTCAATCAGCATTGCAAAACACAGCTTGAACTAACTGGAAAGTAATTTCCCGGCTAACATTCCTTCTCATCTCCTGAGAGGAGCTGATATAACAGCCAGCAAAGCACGGATCAAACAGCCCCCGTTTCACAGATCTGCTCTCTCTCTGGGCTCCGTGTCAGCTCCCGTCGAAGGGAGAGCTGTTTTATCTTGCATAACGAGCGGATGGATTCTGCATTTTCCAAGCTAAGCAGCTCTTCTCAGTCGTTCAAGCAGGACGTGCAGTGTGACTCATAATCAGGCGCGAGAGACGTGGGAAGGGTCAGGGCGCTGATCAGCTCGAGGACGACCCGCTTTCCCCAGGGCGGTCACGCCGGGGTTCGGCTGCTCGGCGGTGCCGCGTGTCCGGCGGTGCGAGCGGCCGCTGAGCCGCAGGGCTGTGGGCTCCCGGTCCCCACCGCGCACAGACACCAACGGCGGACTTTCATCTCGGCCCCTCGTGTGACAGACGTGTGGAGGAGAGACCAGAAGTGCCATCCCACAGACAGACCCCACTGTGCTGAATCCCTTCTTCCTCCCTTTAAAACATACGAACTCTTAATAAAATATTCCTGGGATGTATATGGCCTTTACCCACGTTGCTGCCCTGCAGCTCAGAAGCCGATTGACCTGTGAGCAGAGCACTGCTCGGTCCCTTCCACTGCTGCCTTATCCTCTCCCGCACAGTGCGTGAGCTCCTTCACACGCAGACGATGGTACCGCTGCTGAAAAACATTCTTCCCTCTTGTCAACTATTTTGTGTAATACTGTTGTCTTCACCTTGAATCAAACACACTCCCGAACTCCCACTGAAGGATCCTGTCCCACTGCAGAGGCAAAAGCAAACAGCCTCAGCTTTTCCTTCGTTGGTGTTCCTTCTTGCAATAGTTACGTACAGCAATTTTTGTAATTAATACAATAATTGCATTGTCTGCTGGAATTCCCCACTTGCCATTGATTTAATTGCTTGGTTGGGAGCATGTTAATTGTTTATTGACACTGTTCAGCTCCCACGCTGGGGTTAGACAAATCTTCAGGCTGAGCTGTGCTGCGGGCTGAGGTCTCAGACCAGTTTGTGCTCTGCAGACGATGAGAAAGTTGTCCCGGTCGCTGCCCTCCGTCGAGGCGCAGCGGTGCTCGCTGGCGGTGCCGGGGTCGCCCGGCCGGCTTGATGCCGATGTACAACAGCATGTGGGAAATGCTCTGTACAATTCCTATATGACTATCTACATTTTATGGGTCCAGTTCATGGGTTAAGTCCATGAAATCTGCGTGTGCACCACGATGCCTGTTCCGTGAGGACATGGCACTGATCCTGACCCACACCCGTGGGCGGTGGGGGCCAATGGCTGCGGTGAAGAGAGGGAAGGCATGATCGTCCCTGCAGGAGGCTCACTGTGGTCTTTGCTTCGGCCACACAGCAGCCATACGGCCCTGCTCGTCTCCCTGGGTCATCTTTTTGGCATCTGCTGCTGTAGGCGCCGTCTGTCACACTGAGCTGCACTTAGGGCTATCAGGGGTGGGGGGTGTCCAGCAGAGACGGTTCACCGCTGGACCGTGCCCAGTTCTCAAAGACTTTGCTCATCCCTTCGGTTGATGGTGTCGTACCCACACCGCGAATGGTACCTGTAGTCTGTAACTAAACAGACATTCCTGTGAGGGCTTTCGCTTTCCTCCTGACCACCGGGCTTTAACCGGCATTCTGCAGAGTTCGGAGAGGAGCGCTGCGGGGCCATCTGAAGCCCGTTTTCTGACACGAAAAGCACGTTTTCTTCAGTGCGCTTTGAATCAAGCTCTAACAGTTTCAGACGCAGTCAGAAGTGGAAAAGAAGGCCATTTGGAGAGGGGAAGCAGGTCTATGTATTATAATATCTTCATGCTATATATATATAAAATCCGCTTCACTGTTCTAATTTAAGCGTGCACAGCATGATAACGTGGAGACTGTGCCCGGCCATCCCCTGATTATGCTGCAGCAGGGAAGTTTTAATTTAACCTTTTGCTATTCTGAATGTCTCAGAAGGACTGTTTCCGCTGGATACTGTAATAGTTTTCATATCACTAAATCTTCCTAACAAGTCTGTGCTCTAATAAGGAGCCAAGAGCTTCGGTCCCCCCTGATTTTTAATAAAGTGTATCACTGCAAGTCAATAACCTGTCAAGTGCTGCTCACCGCGCTCAGCTACAACAGCCGACGCAGTCGGTGCTGACGCGCGGCCACGGGCGGACGCAGAGAGCTCTGAGCCCGGTCCCGCGCAGGGGCTGTCAACACTGGGGTGTGCGGAAGGGGAGCGGACGCTGCCTGCGGTGCGGGGGCTCTCGCGGCCGGGGCGCAGGACAGCCCCCGTGACCTCTGGCTCGGCTGCCGCAGGTGGCCGGCGGTCAGGAGATGTCCCCTTCTTCAGATGCTCTGTGCTCATGCTAGCGGTGCGAGTGGAAAAGGGAAATTACAGCCGGGAGAAGAGAGCACCCAGTTCAGGATACCTGCCAGCCCAAGGGGAAACACTGCCCAGCAAAAGGAAATCAAATTAATTTTGAAATTCACCACTGTCAGAATAACCGAGCGCTCACTCTAGGACATAACTGAATTGAGACCACTGTAACTGAATAGGCAGTTTTTCTCTTGGAGAATACTTATCTCTTACAATTCCTACCCGCCAGTCTCAGAGTGTTTTGCAAACGGTGTGACGCAGCAGAAGGGAGCGCGTCTGCGCAGGAGCGCGCAGCGACAGCCCAGACCAGCGCCCGCACCGCTGCCGAGAGGCGCCGCATCTCCTGTGGCCGGGCCGGCGCCGTGTCCGTGCAGCAGGGTGACCTGGTGCATCGCGTCCTACCGGCTTCACGCGAGAAACGATCCCTCATAGCCCCTGAGCGTCACCCACCCGGGAAGGAAAGGCAGCCCCGTGAACAGCACACAGCCCGTGAACAGCACACAGCCCCGGAACAGCACACAGCCCCGTGAACAGCACACAGCCCTGGAACAGCACACAGCCCTGGAACAGCACGCAGCCCCGTGAACAGCACGCAGCCCTGGAACAGCACGCAGCCCTGGAACAGCACACAGCCCCGTGGTCTGTGCAAGAAGAAGGGCAGCACGGTGTCTCGTTGAAATTACAGGATACCAAAACCTTCTCTCTGCTCTTCAAGTGTCTTTTAACTCATGCAGAGCGACGAGTGTTTCTGCTCTACCACTCCTGCCTCGCTGAACGGGGACCTCCTGCCTTGGGCTGACTGTCCCTGGCAATCACCGCTGGCTGCCATTTCCACGTTCTTTGCCTTCTGATAGTTTATTTTTTAACTGAAATTAAAGCTTCTCTGAAATCGCTGTTTCAGTGACTCTTGAAAGGTTCTACCTTTAACATTTTTGACACGCAGCTTTTCAGCATTTCTAACTCTGGGGAGATTTTCCAAAATGTTAACTTTTCATTCCAGCAAATGGATGTTGAAATGTCTGAATCTGTGAGGAACTCAGAAAGGAAGGCAAAGTGGAAGAGATTGTCTTGGCTGTATGGTACTGACCGTGCACAGCAAGGTGTGCTGCAAAGGCATACAGGGCTGTCTGAAACGGTCCTTTTTTTCCCTTTTTAATTAAAAGGTGTGAGAAGAGCATCCTTTCCTGTTGTCACCAGAAGCTTTCAAAACAACTTCTTGAGTTGACTACTTGAAAGGGGGTTGTGAGATAAATTCCCTTAAAACAGTAGTAAGAGCTATGAAATAGCACATGACAAGTTTGCACAGTCATTTCTTGTTACCAACAAATCAACACACCTAATATTTATTAGCCTGAGGAATGTTTCTGTGCTCACGACGTGGTGATTCCGGCTGCTTTCACTCATTCCGCTTCCTTTTCCCAAAAGATGTGAGCAAAGGGTGGCTGCTTGCCGGGGCAGCAGACGGACGGACAGACTGCCCCGTGTCAGGACAGCTTCTGAGCCTCTGGTTTAGCAGCAGGATTGTGCAGGGGGGCTGATTACAAATCCTTTGTTAATTAAAAGAGCAGCTGTTATAATTAGAAGACTCCTCAGTAAATCACCAAGAACTGATGGTTAAAGTGGGTTCTCAGTGAAATGAGAGGAAGATTTCTGGAGCAAGAAAAGGTATTGGGGAAGAGGCGAATGCTCTTCAACAGAGGATGACATCTATTTAAAATGTCCTTTTTCCCAGCAAAAAATTTTTATAAAAGCTTCCATGGAGAAGTCAGAGCAGGAATGATGGAGAAGGAGCCTTTGCCTTGGACCACTAATGCTCTGGCGGAACAAGAGAGACACCACAGCCTCTCCCCGCGGGCACCGACCCGGGAAAACCCGCAGGAGGCTTCTCCTCCGCTCAGCCTCCCCCAGCAGAGCGGCGGACGGCCGCAACCCCAGGCAATGTCAGCTCCAAAACCTGCTCAGCCACGAGCATCCCCGGAGGGCCAGCAGCGAGAACGCAATCTGATCTGCCCCGGTTCATCCCGAGACGCCGCAGCCCGCGATGCCACAAACCAGACCAGAAACCCAAACCAGCCACGGGGCAGCGCGGCTGCCGTGCGCCAGGTACGCCTCGTCGCAGGAGCCAGGGAGACGTCCTGAGCGCTCTAACAGGATTTTCAAAGCTCATTCTCCACTTTACAGGTATTTGGCTTTTTTGCTGCCGATTAAACATTTTGCAGGAAGACACATCACAGAAGGGATTTCGCACCGGTATCCATGGAAACAATAGAATGTTTCCATCTAACATACATATTAATTTTTCCAAGCTGTTATTAGCTGTTCCTGCCAAAGGGGTTTAAAGCAGCATTAAGAAAGCAAAATAATGTAGCAAAAGATGTGAAAAAGAATTGCTGTTACAGGGATTACGAGGACAGGATTTTTTTTCTGCTATTTTTTCAAGAAGACCTATTTACATTATAAGAGAGACAATCAGTATCAGAGGAATTCACTAAGGTGCGTCAGGAAAAAGAATTGTCTGGTTCGAGTCCATCATTTACATCTCCATAGTATCAACTTTTGGATTTTGCTATTAAAAAAAAATCAGAATTTTTTACAAAAACTCACATTTCAGTTTCTAGGCTGCTCTGTGCCTCAGTCACTCTTTCTAATGAACTATCCTCAATTATCCGCATGCTCAGCGGCTGGTCATCTTCTTCCTATTTTCTCCACCTCGCGGAAGCCCATTGCGTGAGGTTCAACGAGCACAACCCCTCGCTCTTCTGATGGTAAACTCGGAGGGATCGAGTCAACGCCATTCTACAGACTAGCGTGGGTAGGAAGAAGGAGCTCTAAAAGCGTGTAGACTTTAGCAAAGAGCTGGAGCCCTTTCTCTTGTGCCTCTTTAACCACACTCCGCGGCAGGGTTAAGCAGACGCTTTCCCTGCGGGCACCGGCTCTGTCCGCTCCGGCGCGGGGCGTGTTCAGGAGCGGCAGCCGCTGCGGACGCTGCCCGTGGGTGCCAGCGGCAGCCGGCAGCTCGCCCCGGGCTATGGATCCCGGCAGGAAGGGAGAGGAATGGCAGGAGACAGGTCAGGCTTGTGGTCGACAAACCCTTCTTCGCTTCTCTCCCTGTGCCCCACATCCATCTGCATCTCTTGGCCAGTTTGGTTGACACTTATGACGGATCTAAGACCTCAGGCGGGACAAGAGGAACGTGCTCGTGTGCTGGCTGAGCTTGTGAGAGCTGCTGGCAATCCCCCGGGAGAAGGGGGAAAGACAGCAAAATCAACCCATGAAAAAGACCATGAGCGATTTTTCAGCTATTTTGAATCCTAGAAAGATGCTAATTGGCAAGGACTTTTAAGCCACGTGTTCACTGAAAACCCATGAAGGTCTCATAAAAGTTAGACCTGAGTGAGGATGGTAACAGGAGGACAACGTCACGTTGCCAGTGACGGTAACCAATTCTCCGCTTTTGTAGAAAATAGGAGAGACTGAAATCGCAGAGACAGGATTATGGCACAGTTGTAATATCATGATCATTACATATTCCTTTAGCATTCATTATTGTTAGATGAATCATAATGAACTCATCTGGCATTAATATAAATGTAAAATGCAAATCCATGCAAATTCCTGTGTAATTCAGCATCATTTAATGTACCGTTAAACTTCTTCATGAGCTTCCCCTGAACTGAGGTCTTTCTTTGAAAGAGGCCAACTATTACTGAGGAATAAAGAAGTCATAATATGGCTATTGGGAGCAGCAGAAGGCAACAGTTAGTCGCCGTGAGTGACTATTAAGAAGACAGACTTCTTAATTCAGAAATTAACTCTGCGCAGTGCGAGGACACTGAGCAATTCCAGCATCAATTAAAGGCCATTTATTTTCTTTCACTGCTCAGTGACTGTGTCAGATCTCGGCTGTTTTCATTGAAGGTCCATTTTATTGTGTCTCCCACTTCCTTGAGCTATTGATGCAACTCCCAGCTGCGACTTTTCTGTGAGAAGGAGGCAGAAACTCTTTGGGAACTCTCCCAGAGCTGCAAACCTCTTTTCCGACGCCGCTCCTCTTCCCGGGCAGCCGGGACGCGCTGCCGCCCGCAGCCAAACAGGTTCTGGAGGGAAACGGGCTCAGCACTGACTTTTCGGCTTTTATGTCTGGGAATGCCTGCCCATAATGCTGGTTTGTGTTCCTTTGTGTTTTATCCGCTCTTGCAGTTTGTCCAACCCCGTCCGGGTGGGAGCTCAAGCAGCTCTCCTGGTTTAGCCAAAATCCTCAAGAAAGAAACCCCGACAGGGAGTGTCCTGCGTGCAGCAGTCACGCAGCACCCGCACTGAGGCGGCTGGAGAGGGATTTCATTCCTTTCCTTTGAGAGATGTACATGTACATGATAACAGTGGTTGCCACTGCTCAGTAAGTCTTTGCTGTTAAGAATGGCCTGAATTTGTCTAATTTAAATTCAAAGGAAAAGATAATGTTTTGTTATTAATTGGAAGAACCAACTTTAAAATTGTGGAAATGCTTTTGAAATGGAAATTGCAGTTCCCACCCCCGAGGTGACGGTGCACTGAGAACTGCTTGGCATTTCTCGCATGGTTTAAGATCACTTTCCTGATGAAACCGTTCCTACTTCTTTCATCTCTCCAAAGAGCAGAGCCACTGCCTCGGGGTCGCCAGAGCCCGTCCCACCTCCAGGAGGAAGAGCCCGTTCGCAGGGGAGGGGGACAGAGGCAGAACCTGTCATTTGCTTGGAGGAATTTACAAGACTGTAATATCGCCGTAATTAATTATTCACTGTCCTTCCAACCAAAAGCAGTGCAGCACAAAGGAATAAACTATTTCCTTTTAGGAGGCAATGTCTTGGAAATCAAAACCCCAACTTACAGCTCACATGAGACACCTGCGTGATTATCATAATTAATTTAATTACAAGTATTTGCTCACTTTGGAGAGACGAAGAGCATTAAATACTAGATGTCTCTTTCTTTAACAAAATATCACCAGACACATTAAAGCTAGACATTTTGAAAGCAGATCAGTTCCCATTTGAGCAGCAGCCTTCAAACAGAGTGTGAGGAATTCACCCCCTGCAACTTCCACCACATCAGTTTCAATTAATGTAATTAGCAAGACAAAGAGCCGGACACGTGCAAGTGTCTCTGCCTGGGCTGTGGAAGGCTTCCATGACCAGCTGAACTGGGACAGAGCTTAATACGTCAAATGACTGCAAGCCATGTTCAGCACACAAATACCATTTCCTACGTGGAACGAGCAAAATTGCCATTTGTAGGTGGTGAGTTCAAAAAGGGAAGGTTTGTTTTGTGTTCTGATGAAAAACCCAGCAATCTCTTGCACGACCAGGGCCAAAGTACTCCTATTACAGAAAGACACCCCTCCGTTTCTTTCCCCACCAGCAGAATAAGTGCCTCCTTCTCCCGGGGCGGAATGGGAAAGGTTCCTGTGCCTGCGCGTCCCTCCCGACCCAGCAGGGCTGCAGAGCGGGGCTGTAACTGTTCCTTACACAGACTTTAATGGCCTTTTTATTTATTTTATATTCCTACACTGTCTCAGAAAGAGCAAAGCTCCTCAGTGGAGAGCTGAGAATGAAGCGAAGCAGCGGTAGCGGAGGGGCAGAGGCGAGCAGCCCGCGGGAAGGGCAGCGGCACAACCGCCACCGCGCTTCTGCGTCAGGACATCCTCGCGGCGGGGACGGCTGCCACGTCCTGCCGACAGCAGCCACGTCCTGCCGACAGCAGCCACGTCCTGCCGACAGCAGCCATCTCCCTCCTCTGAGAACGGGCACTGACCACGCAAGGGGCTGGAGCGTGGCGCGGCTTTGCTTCCAGCGACGGGAGATTTGCCCAGCCCTGCAGCGGGTCAGGAGAGGAAAGGGTCTGGTTCGGTCGGAGCTGTGGTATTGATCTCCCCAAGCAGAAATTAATGGAAGTGTTTCTCCTCTTTGTTGCTTCAGGGCCGGCTATCCAGAGGAAAAAACGAGTGTTTGTGATTCTCCTTGCCGTTACTTCTTACAGCAAGGCATACCCAATTTTTTTCTGTCTTCCTTTCTTCCCATTTCCAAATGTACACATTTAAAACATTTTGCCCACTGGGTATGGTTTGGAAAGGAATCTTCAGCCCTCAGTATTGGGCAAGATAATTTCTGATAATACAGGCGAGCAGTGAAAGAATAAGACTTAAACTACCCCACCCTCCCCCCAAGAAAGGGCACACATTTGCAGCAGAAAGTAATGAAGGAAAATTATTGCTCTCCGTGTCTAGATATGGCTCTCACCTGGTCTGTCTTCTTCCAGATTGAAGATGTACATATCCATTTCCCAACAAGACAGGTTAGGAAACTTAGAAGGTTTTGGCGGCTGTTTTCTAAATGGAGTGCAACTTTTCATGTTTAAGTGCTCTCTCTATCAATGCATAGTAAACATGTGGGAATATATATAGTGAGCGGCTTTCAGATCCGCCCCGGTTTGATGTATCAGCAGTTTTCTTGTCCTTACTCTATTTCTGGCTTTTGTTTAAATGGTCTCCCCTGATAACTGAATATGTAAAACTGCAACCTTGCGAGCAGCAAGGGATCAATGAGGGCTGACGTCGAGCACAGCAAATATATGGGCTAATGGCTCCACTTTTATCGAGCCCATTTAACACCTCGTGACAAGGGGACGGGTCCTCCCCTCACTGGCACCCGACGAGTAAATCTGTCCCCGTCCCCAGCACGGCGGCTCGGCTTTGCCTTCCTTGGGATGGTTTCTGCGCCTGACTTACAGAGTTTGCTGAATCAGGGCCTCATCAAGACGCACATCTAACGGAATCCAGTATTTGGGGAAAAGAGGGATGGAAGGAGAGCTGCAGAGGTATGGACGTGATTGCCCGCTCCCGGCACCCCACACCGAGTCTTCAGCTGCGCGCCCCCCAGGGTCAGTGCCACGCCAGCCGCCCGTGCGGGGACCCGCAGCCCTGCTCGCCGCGGCGGGACGCTGGGCCAGGACAGGCGAGCAGGCGAGATCCTCACCATTCATGGCCCCAAAATGGGCACCCTCAAAGTCCGGGACTGGAGGATCCGGGGGGGCTCACCCCCCTCCCGCAGCGTCAGGCCAGCCCAGCTTTGCCAGCGGGATGTGCATGCCGTGAAAACCCCTTCCCTGCATCCATCCCTTTTTCTGAGGTAGCACTAAGTGGAGTTGTAATTTCATATTTGGGTTTGTTTGAGTTATGAGTTTGTTCTCTTTTCCACCGCCTGCAAACTTACCACAGCTGAAGGCCCACCCTTCTAAACCCACCTGGCTCTGCGCACGCCGTGAAATTCTGGAAACTACTCTTTATTAAGGGTATGAATCAAACCCTGACTTTTATTTCCTAACCACCAGTGGGGCGTACACGCTTCCCATAGGCCATCCCCTGCCCTTCTCGAGGGGTCCACGGAGCCTTGACTTGTGAGAACAAGGATGCTCTGGCATGTTACGGGCACCAGCGAAAAGAGGCTTCTTTAGGCTGCTAAGTGCAGTCCTACACAACCACATATTTATGTTGTATTCAGTGAGGGTTTGGTTCCTCTCCATGTTTTGCCGGCCCCCCTCCCCGCCACCAAATCAAGACTGATGCTTCAGGGTGCTCACGTGTCTGAACGTAGGATTTTTCCTATTCAGGGTCCTTAATCATGCAGTAGTATTTCTGCTCGTGAATTAGACCGCCCTTCTGTGCGTTACTAAAGCACACGTGCGGCTCTCGGCGCGTGAGCGGTACCAGTGAAATCAGCTTCAGGGGTGAGCGCGCAGCGCACAGGGGAAGGAACACGGCGCGCGCGTGTAAGGAGGGAGCAGTTGCTGAGGAAGCCAACCTCCTGCTAAGCTCCTCCTGGACAAATAATGACATCTGGTCTCTTAACTAACTTTAATTCAGTTCTCTTTCTGCCACTCCGCCTGAGACAATATTTAATTGATATTAAAGGAGCATACATGATATTGAGCATGTACTTGAATGTTTGGAATAAGGTCTATCAACATATCACCGACGTATCGATATCTAACTAACAACTTCGGTTCGCAGCATTTTCATTATGATCTTGTTTTTTCTCTAATTATTAAATACACCCAAGAGAGATGGAAAGCACAACACAGACAATGATTGCACAGGTACTTTCTTCAGCTTATTAACAAGGAAAGGCACCAGCACACAGAAGCCAAAAAATGTGAGGAAATAGCAAATTTTTCCAAGGCAAAAGCCTATTTAAAATAAAATAATAGGTTCTATTCTCCAGGTTTGCAGACCCTGATACATTGGCATGTTCAGACTCTGGAAGGATGGATGGATGGAAGGGCAGAAGATGCTCTTTCTCCTGTCAGTGTTCATGTGGAGTATGTTGGCAGGTGAAACCTCACAGGGTTCCTTCTCTTTTCCTTCCCAAAATGCATGGGGTCATTTTTTTGTCCCAAGTTTTCCAGAAATTTCGATTGTCTTGTATACCCATGTTGTGTGTGTGTCTGTGTACACTACCTTGATTTTTCAGAAGTGGTAATTAATTTTGCCTCAGGCACTCAAAATGAGCCACTTCAGATTCCTACCGGACTAAAAAAAGCAAGCCGCACCTTGAGCTGGCCGTACGCAATAAGGTTAATCCATGCTCAGTTGGAGTTTTGAAAACCTTGGATATTGTGGCTATTTTTTCCTCTCTAAAATTTTTCTGCCTTTCTTTGTAACCCTTCATTTTCTTTTTTTTTAATGGTCGCTTCTTTTCCATGGGCTTGCATAAGAAGAACATGAATTTCTCACGCACAGTTTTTGGAAGGGGTTGGAAATGGAACTGCTGTCTTTCCTTTTGTGTGCATGTGTTCAAATTACATTTCACGTTTGCTCATTTTTTCCCCTTCCCAGCTATTCTTATGCAGATGTCGGAGTATATATTTTCAGCAAAGCCGATCACGGACTCTGCCCAAGCCACCAGAATTCTTCTGGGCACCCCTGGCCACCAGCTAACCTCAGCCAACATCGAGGCTCTTCAAAGACAAGATCACCTTGTTTATCACAGCCATCTGCACGTCTGCGTGTAGAAGCTGAGGGCGCTTGGCTTGCATTTCCTCCATTCGTCGAGAGGCATCAGTCATGGTGAGCTGAGTAATGTTTTCATTCCCAACCCTGCAATTACTGTGTGGCAGTTAAGATCTGGGCACGGGGAACGCACAGCCTGAATCATCTGGCGTGTGGAGGGGCTGTGTGCAAACCGCAGGCTAATAGCGAAGATGCAGGGGACGGGGAAAGCCTGCCTCCCAGTTTTATGCACAAGAGTGGGAAATTACATGCTTTCTGGCTGCAAAAATTTTGAATGGCAAGCGGGTTTCACCGGGAGGTGTTGAGGAAAGCTTTCCATCACTCAAACGCTCTCTCTCTCCAGCACTCAGCGTGGCCGGGGATTTCCAGAGGAGCGGGGCAGCAGGCGCCGCGTTCCCATCGGGTGGATAAACCTCAGCTGCTCTGCAGGAGCTGCTCATCCACCTCCGCGGCAGCCAGACCTCAGCTGGTGTGACCTGGCGCAGCTCCCTCGGCTTTAGTGGCACCGTGCCGCTTGCCGAGCGCTGAACTTGAAACGCTGACCTCACCCTGGTCACTCAGGTCCCCGTTACAGAGGATGGTCCGTGAGAAACACCCCAGCGCTTCCCCATCTCCTTCTGTCGGACACAGAACAGTTTTCTGGAGCGCGGTGTTTGTGTTGGGAGCAGTCACCAAAGCGGTTCAGTTCACGACAGAGAAACTTTCTCAGGAAGAACCTACAGCATTTACTCCAAGCGCTTGTGCTCTGGATTTGCCTGCACAAATTGTGGGGAAATTTGCCCCACAGTATCAAATGAGAATTTTTCTCTTAACTTTCCTTCTGTCTGCAGGCGCTGCAAGAGTTTCAATAGGGTTTAGGTGTGTTCATCACAACCAGCTGCATCCCGGGCCACTTTGTGAGTCCGTATTCGCTTGCCTTGCATTTCAGTTTCTCAAAACTACGTGTAGACGTTTGTTGACAAATCTTCAAAACAACCACAGAAGTAGGTAAAAAAAATCCAGCCCTATTTTACAGAAACTAGGATTAAAAACAATACTTTTTTTTAGCTGCACGGCCGTTTAAAGAGGGTTCTCAGGCCTCTGAGAGACCAATGATTGGCCTGAGCAGCGCCTGGAGGTGCGCTCCAGCAGGAGCCAACCTCTGCGGGTTTGCAGAGCTGAGGAGAGCTGGAGCGGGGTCTGGCCTGGCGTCCTCCCTCTCAGGGCTGGGATCCGCTTGGTAGGTCACCTCTGTGTCTATGCTATCAGTGAGTGCAGTCCTGTACTCTTGAGGCACTTCTGGTGGGGTATCATCCTGCTTTTTACTTACTGTGGATTTTCAGTGTCTGAACCGGGAGTCAAAGCCGCCAGCGAGGACGCGCTCTGTGTGAGTGGGTGCTGACCCGGCAGGTCCAGATAAATGGTAGTAAGTGCTGGTTGTATTATGTGTGGTTTCCCACCAGCTTGTAGGTGGTTTCCCAGTCTCTCACCAGTTGCACGGAGTTGTAGAAGCTTTTGGGACCTCTGCTGCTTGCTCAGCCAGAACGTGTGCTGGCAGAAACCTGTGAGTCCTGAGGAATCCCGTTATTTTCATATGGACTGGGCTGTTGCTGGGAAAGCAACCAAATGGATGGGGTGGGGAAGCCAGACCTGTGTAATGAGTGTGCTGTGAAGGGCGCAGATCGTGTGTATGGCTTCCCGTTAATTCTATTAATTCAGAGTGTTTGGAACTCAAAACGGCTCTAGGCTGAGGACGGGTAGCAGAACAAAACCCAGTCTGTTCTACTGCACTGAAGTGCCGCTGCCTGACACAGCTGTGGCACAACCCTTCTGTACGTTTATTCCCCCGCAGTCAATCCGAGCCCTTTATCTGTGGCCTCACTGGGCAGCGCACGGCGTCATTAAGCCCTGCGCGCGGCAGTAGCCCCCGGGAGGGCTGCGGGGCGCTGTGCGCACGGCAGCAGTGCAAGGCGGTGCTGCAGAGAGGTACTGGTTCCCAGTAGCATTTAAACAGGTGGGTTTGGGCTTAATGAGTGGGGGCTGAAGGCCTGCCCAAGCCTGCAAACCCCCCTGAGCCTCGCGTGCAGGAGCTGCATTGGCCCAGAGCAGGCGGTGGCTGAAGGACTCCCACGTGGTTCAGCCCCACGGCGGGGGCTGCGATGGGTGAGTACCCACGGGGTGTCACGCTGACCGGGAGCCCCCTGGTAGCAGCCTGGGGTGCCCCTAAATGTACCACCCCGCCGAGCTGTTGTGCCACCGCACCCCGGTGCTCTCATGGGACCAGGACTAGATTTCAAGAGTGAAGAAAAGAGTTATAGCAGAGGTCAACTTGGCTTTATTTTTTGGACTCCTAAGAGGGGCCCGATGTCCCCTGTTAGCAGAGACGTTCAGGAAAATGTGTATGTCCCAGACCTGCATTCAGATCTGAAGTCTGAAACCCTTGAGAAGCTCCTGCTCTTTTGTGTTGGTGCTTTTTGCCCTCCTGGGGGCTGTCTGACACTGAAATACAGCGCTGGTGTGGGGATGAACCCTGTTCACAGCTCCCTCTCTGCCACACTGTCTTCACTTTTATAGCGCCGTTAAAGTGAGTGGGTACCTTGGGAATGAGCGCGAGAGTCTCTCTTGGTACTCGTGTGCCCCGATATTGGCAGGCACAGGGCTGCCAGGGGCATCCCTCGCGGTGGGCTTGTGACCACGGTCCTCTGCTGGTGGCACCGTGGCCGTCCTGGGGTGCGCGTGCGGTTGGTGCCTCCTCTCCCAGCCCATAGCGCGGTGAGGACGTGAGCTTTGGGCGCATCCTGGTTTTGTCCAGCCGCAGAACGGGCCCCTGCCCTGCCCTGGGGCCGCAGCAGCCCCCAGGAGAGCCGGGGGCCGCTGCCCGGGGCACTGCCTGACCCGCTGCTGCGGCGTGCCGAGGGGCAGGAGCGCTGTACCGCCGCGTCCTCCCCGGAGAGAGAGATTTACCATCGGTGCGGAGCATGCCTCTCCTGTCATTAATCATTCTTCCCCTCAAGGAAGTGGGAGGATATTTGAATGTGTTCTGGACGTTGCCAAATTACAGGCAAAATATGCTGTTCTAGCCCTGCCTCTCACAAATAAGGCCGGATCTCCAGCTGCTATAGGCACCCTTTTAAATTATATATGTGGAAACAGTCCCCCAGACTTCATCTGGTTTCCTTCACTTATGTCTAGAAACCTAAAATTATAATCAGCACTAAATTGTAACTGGGATTGTATTACACGATTGCTTAGATCCTTTTTGCTGCTCTTGAATTTTCATTTTCTACTTTCTTTTCACAGGCTGTGATACGTAGTGCTCAAATATATTCCTGTAGCTGCAGGGTGAATATCACCTTCTTTAATATAGTTTAATGGGACCTTCTTTCCTTTTCTAATCCCATGGAAATAGGAGTTGTACTGGATAAGATCACACATGAATGTTACCATAATTTTGCTCTGTGTCAAAGATATGATCTCATCAGAGCTTGGCTGTATCGCTAATTTGAGAAAAGGGCACAAGCATTAAAGCTGAGATATGCAACCTTTAGCAATCCTTCAGTTTGTATGGAAGGTATCTGGAATGCAAATTGTTGGGCATTATGCTCTGAAACGTTCCAATAACTTTTGAACTGCAAAATTATGTGACTGTCAGAATTGAGGTCACTTCCACCCCTCCCCCTGCTCTTCTGCACCAGACTGCAAATCTGAAACACTGCTTGTAAGGCAAAGATGAATGCTATTAGTATTCAAATGGATTTCCTTTTCCATATGAAAAATGGAAGACTTCATTTCTAAAAGTAATTTTAGCGTTAAGTTACCTATTTATGGTGGGTTCTGCACTCAGCTTGTATGCAGTTGATTTGTAAATATTCTTTCTAACCAAAGGCTAAATCCTGGCCCTGGCTCTAGGATGGCGCACAGGGAATAAATCCATGTGACAGGATATAATTCCAGCAGAGGAATTGCTTCTCTGTTTTGCTGGGCCCCAGGGGGTTCCAAGCTTCTGATGACTTTGGGAGCTGAGAGGCGGAGCAATACCAAGCGATCCCTGGTGCAGTGTCTCACACGGGGCACCCAGAAGCCAAAGGATCTGAAATCACACCTCATTTTAGACAACATAGGCCACAAAATAATTTATTTAGAAGCTTGACCCCGGTGGATAAACCCCTCTTTGGCTGCGGTAGCTGCTGGCAACACTCGGAGCTCTGCGTCTCTGGCCTGTGCTCTGGTCCAAGCTGTTTGTTGCACAGTGTGGTCCTTCCAGTGACCTCTAAGGCATCTCTCCCGGTTTCCATTCCGGCCAATGGAGGGTTTGTTTTTTCCCTGCAAAGTTTCAACACCGCCCTTAGCTTCACTGGAAATGCAGGAATGCCAGGGAGAAATGCTTTTGCAAACCTTAACCCTTGGTTTTATCATTGATCAGAAACCATCATTTATTGCACCCTCCTGACGTGCAGACGGGGCCAGGCACACCGCCACAGCTGGCGGCTCCCAGCTGCTCACCTCTGCACGAGCACGCTCTGTGCTGCTGCTTCCAACAGCCTGGGAAATGCTAATGCTGCAGCCATTTTAGGGTGGGTTTTGGGGGGGTGGGCTTTAAATGCTGACAGGTTTAACAGGTATAACAGCTGCCTTCAAACCCTTGGTGGTCAAATTCAGCTTGCCAAGTGGCAAACGGGGCATAGTCTGTGTGTTTTCTTTAAAGAAAAAAGAATGCTGCAGTAGGTGTTTGCCCTCAGCTTTCAGGTCCCTGTAGGTGTCCTGGGCCCCAGTGGAGGAGGGTGGCATGGCAGCGGGCTGCTCCCCTCCGGGATGCCAGGAGGTTCGGGGTGCCGCTGGTTGTGCCCTCCAGCAACGCTCTCCCCGCTCCCGCCGTGGCCGCCCCATCTGCGTGGCTGCGGGACTGGGAGGCGTTTGCCCTCGAGCTCTGCGGGGTCCCACTCGTTCTCGCCTGGGCAGCTGCGGTCAGTGCATCCCTCCTGGGCAATAAACCAGGATTTGCAGAAGGGCCTAAAGGACTTGAGATCCTGAATCCCCCTGAGTTACATGGGGGAATTCCAGCGCTGATGAAACTGTTGGCAGAAGTTTTCCTGGGCTCCCGACACCCCCCGGTCTTTGCTCCGCGGGAGGCAGGTACCCCATCACGGCCCGGAGCTTCTGCCTCCCAGTCCCGCCCAAAAGGGTGGGAAGGCTTTTTCTGTTTCTCTCTATACCCGGGGAAAGCAGTGCAAAAAGGCTGTATGGAAATAATAACAGAGTTTATGGATGTGGCTAAGCATGATTGAAGTGATGCTTGTAAATGCGGGTGGAACTTGTCAGTGGCTCTTTAAAAGTGAATAATACCATTTTACTTGTTATCCTTACTGCTATAGATCACAATGAGGTTATGTTGATGGAACCATCAAGCATAGTAAATGTTATAAGTACAATATGTTAGTACTAATTATAGAGTAATTTAACAACAATGTATATGAAGAGGGCAATTTTGCATGCCAATTCACCATAGTAAATTTAATTGTATGGAAGAAGGGGAAGGCAAAATATTTTCAATAAAGAGTAAAACGATAGGTACTGGGTTGCTTTTCTAGTGCCGGTGGCATTCCTGACTCCTTCTGAAAGGGCCGCTGCCACTTTGCCTTATTGTGCATCCCTCTGGTACGTACGTCTTTACAGGGCACAGGAGATTTCGGACTGATTGCTGGACAACAGCTCTGACTCTTCCCTGCTAACGCACAAGTATGTCATTTCTCATGGAGGGAGGAAAGCCGAGAGTTGTAGTGATGTGAAATGTTAATGGAGAACATGCACAGGAATTGCACCTATGGAGGGCAATGTGAAAAACAGGCCCCTGTTGTTTTTTTTCTTCTTGTTATCAGGCTGCGAGAAGTCAGAAGCTGTTACTCACTGAAATAAATTATCTAATAGCTTTGACCTTTTTTTCCTTCCAATTATTGTAATTTACAGACCTGAGAAAGGACTGAATTTAAGAGGAGTATCACTGTTTTGGGTAAAATAACTTCTCGTGCTCTTTACCTCAAATATTTTGTTCTTATTTATACTGCAGTTGCCTTTGACTGTTCTGGAAAGACAAAGGGGCACTTGGGAGTTTGCAAGTGTCACCCCTGTCCTCTTTAAGGCCCCTTCTTGCACTCAAGGTGACCCAGGCTGCCGCAGCGTAAACGAGCCATCAGGCCGTGGCTCTTGGTGGCCCGTACGGAGGCTTGTGTCCCCCGGGGATGGTGCCTGGCTGAGCCCCTGCTCCTTCCCAGGCATCGTTTCTGTGGCTGCTCCAGATTATAAGCAAATGTGTCAACCCCCTTTGAGTGATTCTCCTTCCAATTCTGCAGACTAACTCAGAACAAGAGTTAAGTTCAAATCTCCACCGGCTGACCGGCACGTCCTGGTGAAGTGGCCACTGCTCTCCATCATCCGGTGGTGCCTCGGCAGGTCCTGGAACGCACCAGGCAGAGAAACGTCTTCTGGCTCAGGGGTTTGGGGCAGACTCCACCCTTTCGTCCCACAACTCTAATGCCAGCACAATACAAAGGAGAATTAAAAGACAAATAACTGTGGCTGATGAACAAACGAGAGATACAGAAAATCCCCGCTAGCTCACTTTCCTAAGAGTAATTTCCTCTTCCTTGCTTTGTTCAGATTTCCTCTGTCACAGACGAGAAATTCACCCGGTGAGAATGACTCTTGCCATGTCTGCAGGAAGGCCGAAGTGATTACAAGAGATCAGTGTGGCCCAGTAAGGGTATACTTTATTCATCGCTACTGCTGATCTATGTATTGTTCTTCTAGCATGCTCTTTCTAAAATTTCAATTTGTGTTTTACTATATGTCAGTGTCATTTTTTCCTATGAAGTGAATTTTCTCATCCTCTTGGGAAAAAAAAATAGTGAAATAGACTTTTAAATAGGAAAAAATTTACATTGTTGCCTTTCATCAGTTGCATCAATTATATAGCACAAGGGTTCTGAAGAATACATTTATAATTTGTAAGAAACACTAATATAATTAAATTCTTGTTAAATATGGCATGTGGAACACTTATTAATATATTTCTCTTTCGGGATGAGATTGAACTCCTCCTGTAACAACAGCACCTGTATTATAAGAGCTGGTGTGCGGGAGGCGCATCGCAGAGCGCCCTGAAAGAGATGTGACTCTTGGACCGTGCCTCCTGCGAGACAGAGGAGTGGCTCAAAGCCCCGTGTTGGGACCTGGAGGACTTCTAGTCTGGCTCCACAACTCATCAGGCCCTAACAGCTAAGCCTGGGTTTTATTTACATATGCTTCTGAGCAGGAATTTTAACTTCCAGGTCTCGTGAAAAGAAAGAGGAAATAACCGCGCACCGCACAGGACCGGAGAGACAGTGGCAGACGTGTCTCCTTCTGGGGAGGACGGAGACCTGTTGAAGCCGCCCTCGAGGAGCACCCGGGGAAACCTTCTCCCTTTCTTCTCACCTTGGGGAATGTGAGAATAAAGCCCAGTCCATAAGGAAGCCAGCTTGGTGTTCCCAAAGCCCCTCCTGTAAATCATATAATTCAAGACGGTTATTTGCCCGTTATCTCACCAGTCTCGCCTCCTACTAGGAGCCGCTTGGAGGAGATTTCCCCAGGGGCTATTAACTCTGACTGTGATTCCCTATTATGTTTGCTAATAATTCTCTTGCCTTAAATTGATCCGATACAGATATTAGAGATAATGATCATAGGGTGAGCCTACTTGGCTGCATCTCCAGTGCCTGCAAGTATTCCATGGCCCTGACGGGGCACGTGCTCTGCCAGTACAGTATACAGACTGTTGTATGTACACTATTTTTTCCTGTTAAGGGTAATCTTACACGCTACCTATTCATTGTAAAGAATGATTACAGGAAGGGTTGCCTCTGAATAATGCAAGAACTCTGGAGTCTTAGAAAATGGAAAACTGTTGATAAATCTGTTGTAGCTGAAACAAAATTGAAACAAACTTAAAAATATTACTCTGGTCTTTTACCCAAGGTGAGTAAATAATTTTTATTGGAGGCCAGCTCACATGGTGACTGTATTCCCACTGAATGCCTGAGGTAATTTATACAACGGCTGCTGTTCGGGACGAACGGGTCAAGGTGCTGTGGCCTGACTTTGTGCTGGAGCGCAGGAGGGAGCGCGCCGGCTCCGACCCCGCGCTGGGAGCGGGATACCCGCGGGCCAGAGAGGGCGGGCGGCTGGGGGGCTCGGCACCACTGCCCGACCACCACTGGCGCCAAATCGGTGCCGGCAGGTAACCGAGGCTTCAGGTAGGATTCACCGGCTCCTGCCATGTGCAGCTCATGGCTGCTAGTGCTCTTGTGGGATGCTACACATAATCCTTTTCACTAAGGGCTTCAAACATAACTAAATCTCGTTGTTTAAGTTAGATGCGTGCTGAAAATCTGGTAACCAAAATGTTCCTGGAAAAACTTAAAATAAGAGTTCAAAGGAAGAGTTTTAGTGTTTTGCAAATGTGGCAAAAAATTTGCAGGTTGTTAGATTCATCTGGAAATGCAGAAATATACGGATGAAGCAATAAACCAATAAATGAAGAAAATTATTCAGTTATTTGTCATAGGTTTCTTTCTCCCTTTTACATATACACACATGCAGAAAACCACACATGCTTGTTGATTAAGATTGAAACGCAAGAGCTGTTATTGCCAATTGGGAAATTATAATTTTAATCTAGTAACAATGAAAAAAGTGCTCAACATTACTTATCAATCAGCGCAGGGTGTCTAATTAGTACATAAGTGGGTAGGGTGTTAGACATCAGTTAGGTGTTGACTGGAGAGGAAGGTGAGTTTGGCTGTTTTCTTTCTCCAGCAATACAGCATTATGTCACTAGCAATAATTGCTAGTGTTCTGCATAAGCATTGCCACTCGAAAGAGATATTGATATTCGTTGTGTGGTTTATTCCTGCAGTTAAAATGAACCCGTGATGACAAGCCTGGGCATGCTGCACGGCTTGCATTTCATGGCAGAGTGGTGACTGCTCCTGAGCTGCTCAGATGCTTCAGGAGCACACCGAGACTTGGGCAAACCTCCTGAAGATCCCTGACATTTGCAAGGTAAAAATAAAAATTACTTTCTGTGGGACCTTTGTATTGACCTGGAAGTGTGTAACTGCTGAGAAGTTCAGAGTCTTGGAGGTGCTTTGGGTCATGGTCAATTGTGTGCCTTGAAGATGGAGACCAATGTAATTTTTTGAATGTATGCCAAGACCAGAAAAATAAATGAGCTTTGGGTTTTAAGGGTGTGAGAGCTTGTCCGCTGATCATGCTCACTTGCTACATCGTGGGGGTGGTGAAGCGACCCTGGTATCCTCCTGTGGTTCAACTTCTATGGTCCCCCTTTGACCTGGGGTCAAGGACGTTTCCCGACCACACAGCTGTGAGTGGTGGCTTTGTCCCTCGGGCTGCAGGTGACATGCGCAGACATAAGCCATGGCTTCCCCTCTTGCACCTGAGGCTTTGATGGCCCCATGCTGATCTCCAGCACTTGTGTCCACCCCTCCACAAGGTGCAAGGTCCACCTTCCCTGCTGGACCCCGTCCAGCTGCAGTGGGTCCAGAGCAATGGCCGTGCTGGGGGAGTCAGCTGGTGGCAGCCTCGTGCGGCTGCTGGCACCCGTTCAAAGGTGTGAAAAATGCTGATGTTGAAATTAAGTGTTTTACTCATTTGTTGCACTTTGGCAAGGTATCAGAGAATCCACTTTTATACGCATGGTGCTTTTGGTTTAAGATGTGAGTTTTTATTGGTTTACTATATAAAGATTGGTTCTTTAGATACTAATGCCTCAGCAAAATCTGTCTGCAGTGATTTGCGGCCCGAAGGGACCGTTCCCTGGGCAGGAACGCTGTCTTGGAGGAACCGGGAGCTGATTGCTGAGTCTCCGGCAGTGAGTCAGCTCTGCAGGAGAGGCAGAGCAGTCAAAAGCAAGTCTTGGTCTTTAGGGCAAATGTGGCGTCTTTAGCCTCCACCATTCTAATTACATGCTTGTAATAGCTGTACGGGATTATATACCCCTATGTTAACAAAAAACTGAATGGTTAAATATGAACCAATCACCTGGAGCTGGCATAGCCCGCAGGGGAGCAGGGAGGATACGGCTCCTGTGGGCTGTTGGAGACCTGCTCCATGGCAGGAGCTGGCAGGACCTCTTGCACCTCAATCTGTTTTTTTCTAACACTGCCAATGCAAGCTTAATTTTTTATTTTTTTTTTTTAACCTGGGTGTGTCAGTAACTCCAGCAGTACCCCTGGGTGCTGTCCTGTTGCTCTCCTCTGCTGCCTTGCGCTCCCAAACTGGGAAAATAGGAGCTGCTCTGTGTAAATCACAATGGTGTAAAAGCAATTAAATGATCTTAGAGTGGTGCCTCAGTCTCCGGGCTCTGCTCGCTCGTGCCCTTGTGAATGGGAAAGCAGAAATCTTCATGGGAAGGGAAGAGGAGGAGGCGGCACAAAAGGGATGCGCCTTTTACTTATAACTCTAATAGAGTTTTATCAATGTATTTGAATCTGTTTTATTGATGACAAATGCAGAGGCAAAACAGCTAATACCAACATCTAAATTGTCATAATTGCACTGCAAAGTAAACATGCTCTTCTGATTAATAGAAGTGGTTTGTTTCTCTGGGAATTATTATTTTTAGGCTCTGCAGGCTTTGTCAGTCTGCAGTACTAGATATCGCTGGGTTTCATTTGGAAGGTTTCTGAGAACAGCTTAAGAAAAAAAGGTTTGTTTTCATTTTAAAAGATGGATCTCATTTCTGGGAAGACCTCATGTGGCTGGAAGAATGGGCCACAAAGCAAAATGCAAAGCCTCTGAATTTAAGTAATTGCACAACAATTTTCTGTGTCTTTCAATTTATAGAGCTTATTTAATGCTAGCTTTCTGCTTCATAGCCAGCACACCGTGAGATAAAAATCTCTCTTCAGTGGCACCAAAGAACAAATCTGCCTTCATTTGGGGTTGTCATTCAATACCGTGATCTTCATCTTATTTCAGTGTATGTATGTATCTATATACACATACATACACGTATCACAGAATCACAGAATAGCCCGAGTAGGAAGGGACCCCTATAAGGATCACAGAGTCCCCTCAACTGTGGTATCACCAACTGCAAGCGCCGTACAATCCATCCCTCCCGTGCCTTCCAGTGCCCCCGACCTGCCCTGCCTGTCCCTCCTGGAGAGCCTGTAAACCGTCCATCACGGCACACCAGGCACGGGACTCATCCCACTGTCACAGTAGGAATTTTGAAAGATGTTGTAACCTCAGGCATTAAGTGTTGTAAGAGAAACCATAAAGGAACAGATACTTCTTACAAGAACAAAGGAACCAGCTGAAACCAGTTAGCACTAGAAGATAAGAAACTTGAAACTACCCCAAACAAATGATGGGCCAAGACAAGACCACATATAGAAGAAAAACCCAGAGTTCACCAAAGTTCACCCTTGTGCGACCACCAAGGACCACCAGAGACCCCGTTGCCAGCCCCTAAGAGAACATAAGTGCATCCATAATGAATATGTAAATATGATCATAATTTCCAGGAAATAGAATGAATAACTGTTGTGGGAAATTTAATGTTTATGTATGCAACAGAACAATATAAGCCATGCTGGCTGTGACACAGGTTGGACATATTAGGTAGAGAGATCCTCCATGTCCCCACACTGAATAAAGTCATGCCTGCTCTTTAATACGTATCAAGTGTTAATGAGTTTATTCCCAAATTTGGTGACACCACCAGGTGTGGTTATGCCAATGATAGCGTAGCTCCAGGACTGGGCCAATGCTTCTTGTTCCTCTTGTTTATTCCTCATAAGAATAGTTTGGGCTGGAGGGGACCGTTAAAGGCCATCTAGTCCAACCCCCTGCCATAAGCGTGGACATCTCCAACCAGACCAGGTCGCTCGGAGCCCCGTCCAACCTGACCCAGAACGTTTCCAGGGATGGGGCATCTCCCACCTCCCTGGGCAACCTGGGCCTGGGTTTCACCACGCTGCATGCGTTAATATAAAGGTATTTCAAACGTATTCCGGTGTCCTCAGCACACGATGGAGCAGCCTGAAGGACCTCGCTAGCACACTGTCCCTCAAACACTGGCACGCTGCCCCCAGGCTCGTCTCTAGTGAGCCGGGGTTCACCCCTTTCCTCCTTCAAATCTGGTTTAAAGCTCTTTCGGTGAGCCCCGTGCCTCCTGCGCAAAGGGCCTTCTCCCCCTCAGAGAAGGGCACACCCCGTCTGTCACCCGCAGGCCCGGCGCTGGGCGGACTGACCCGTGACCAAAAACCCCGAAGTTCTGCCGCCGGGCCCGGGGCCGGTGTGGCCCTGCGGGGCCCTCCTGGCGGCTCCCCGCGGCCGCGAGGCTCGGGGAGGGCACGACGCCTGCTCCCGGTGCCTCAACCGGCCGCGTCCCTCCAGCGCCCTCGGACCTCTTACTGCAACTCCATCGCTGCCCACCCGAAACGGCCGCACAGGACAGGGCCCCGCCGGGCCCGGCCCCGCCGCGCCGCGCCGCCCCACCCCCGGGCGCTCTCTCACCTGCGCTCCCCCTCACCGGGGCTCGGCCGTGGCGGTGCCCGGCCCCGCCCATTGCGCTTCGGACCCCGACTCCCGGAGGGTCCTTCCGCGCCCCGAGGTCGCGAGTTCGCGTCGCGCCTGCGGCACTCCTCCGCGGGCCCGCCCGGCGCCGGGGCCGGTTCCGCCGCCTTCACGTCTCCCGCCCGCGGCCTGTGCCCGCCCAGGCCTCCTCAGCCGCCGACATCAACTGCCAACTAATTTCAGCTTCAGCAGACAGAGGTAAGTACAAAGGCGGCCATTAGATTCAGCGTGGGTCTCCTGCGCTCTCGTTTGCCCCGGGCGGTGCTCGGTCTGCCCTGGTCCTGTCTGAAGCAGCGCAGCCCGGCAGAGCGGGGGCTGACGGAGGAACGGGTGGCCCCGCGGCGGTCTGTGTGGGTGTCCGCCGTCGGCTGTGGCGGTGCCGAAAGCAGTGTGTGGGAGCAGCCGCAGGGCCGGGGGGCTGCGGCCACGGCGGTGGCACGGTGTGTGGTGGCCACGGCGATGGCGTGGTGTGTGGTGGCCACGGCGATGGCGTGGTGTGCTCGGTCTGAGAGCGCCGGGGACGGCGGCCCTGTCTGGCCAAAACGGGTTTGTGGCTGAGTGACGATGTTCTTGGCCTCTCCGGCACCACCTGTTCAAGGAGGTTCCCAGAAAACAATGTGCTTCTGCCAAATCCGTGGCTGATGTAGGTTAAGTGGGAATTTGGCCTTGAACGTTGCGTTCGGCCGGGTCCAGCGGAGCTCGTGGCGTGGCTCAGCATGGCGGTTGTCCTGACGCGGTTGAGTCTGCGTTGCTGGGGTCGCCCCGGCCAGCCTGAGCTGTCGGCAGCTCCACGGGGCTTCGCAATAGGTTCCTCTATTGGTTCCTCTGGAAATAGGTTCCTCTCCTGCCTCCGCCACGCAGATCCTCTGGGCTCACGCTCAGCCCAAAGCATTGCAGTATTTGTGTGCTTCCTTTGGGGGGGTTCGCTGAGGTTTTTGTTGCTTGTGAAAGCCCAACTCCTCTCTGTTAAGCTGATGATGCTCAGCTGTGTCAGTGGTTCAGGTGCCAACACCTTCTCAATCCCATCCCGTGACTGGCCAGAGTACCAGTATGAGGGTGACCCAGTCTGTGCTGAATATTAAAATGAGGTGGTTACAAATTCATCTTCCTTACTCTGGGAGTTGTTTTGGCAGTCGGTATGCTATTAATCCCAACAGAGATAGAAGCCTGTGGATATTAATAGGCCTTAGTTTTATCATTTGAGGCTTTTCCATGTAAAACTGCATCTCTGTATTTGCCAGCCTTTTGACAATGCTGCTCAATCGTGAGGCTGACAGGACAGCATCTCCTGAGCACCTCCTAAAGACGCTGGTGTCTGTAGCACAGAGCTGCGTTCTGTGGTGCGGGTATGCCCTCCGTCTTGGGGAGAACTGGCATTTATGAGACCGAATGCTAAGCACTTGTGAGGACCTCATTGTATGACAACATAGTCATAAAAGGATAAAGTGGATTGTTTTCAGCAGTGTTCTTCTATCACTGGTGGTGGTTTCTGACTTGGTGACGTCTCACTGCAGGCCAGAAGGGGTGAGAGGTTCAGGGAGTTTTATACCAACAAACTTACAAACTGAATGGGAACAGCAAATATTTACTCTGAAAAACAGTCACTTCAAAAAACAGAGTCTGGAGAAATGCAAGTGCTGTCTTAAAGTAGATGTGTAACATGCATCAAAGGAATCGCACAGCAATGGTGCCCATTGCTCTCGACTGACCGCAAAGGGTGCAGAGCTGCTGAGGCTGAAAGGTGGGTGCCAGTGCTGTAGATGTCGTGGTCCAGACAGACAAACCCGGCCAAGGTCTGCTGGCAGAAAATCAGGACTGCGTTAATCCACAGCAGAGGAACAAGGTGGGCTGATCTCGTATGGTCCCTCGAGGTACCCATGGAGAACTTTAACAGAAGCATGTGGGCTTTTGAATTGAGCAAAACTCAGCTCACAGGACACAGACTATTTGTTTTGCAGTAACTCAGGTATCGGATGGTGCAAAGCCCTTGCAATTTAAAAATGTGAAACCTATGGCATCCCTGCCACAAGCAGAAAAAATACTCTAATGTTACTGCTCTGGATATTTTTCCAAAGCTGAAGGAAAACAGTGTCTTTGAACCTTGCCCGTTGCCAATACGTAATCCTTGCAAAATGAAAATGACCATCCCTCCCTCTCATCAGTGACTGGCATTTGGGTCGAACTGCTTGGGTGGGTTGGGATGGGATATTGGACAAAGTACATGAACACATGTCATTTTCGTGAACATTTGGTTTGTGTTCCTCCATAATATTATTACGTATGACATCTGGCATATATAATAGTTTAACACAGCCTTTTTAATTCTCATTTCTGTTTCACATAGAGCCTCAAATGTAGGTCCTCCACTTCCTTCTGTTTGACCCTCCTGGAAGAGGTAGTGACTATAATGACTGTGATACTGTGTTCCTTTTGCTAATCTCATTATCATGAAAATCTTGTGAAATCTATGCTACTTAAGTGCAGCACTTTCCCCTCTATTTGCCCTTTTGTGTATGCAAAACCAAGTCACTTCATGACTCCCTTGTCTGTTTTATTGCACAGAGAGCAATATAAAAATATCACTGAGGTATCTCTTCAGACTTACAACTTGCACTTAGAAATCTTTCTTTAATGTTTTCTTGCATGGACTGTTTATCAGTCGTAATGGGTTTTTTAAACAACCTTTTTATTACCCTGAAATGGCTGAAGGAGATGATCCTCAGCAGTTGATAAACCAAAAAAAATCTGTTTGAAGTCTACAGAATGATGCTAACTTTTACCAGCTCAAGAAATGGTCCTTGACTGCACTAGAACAGCAGGATGAGTGACTCCTGAGCCATATAACTTTATGGCAAAACTCAGGTGAATTCAGTGAGGGTGAGAGCAGAGAATGAGATGCTTTTTATCTGGTCCTGAAAGCAACAAAAGCTCTCCAAACTTACTGGCATGCTTTTTCTTTAAAATCTGGTTTATTTGAGCACCATTTGCTGATAATTTAAATACCCGTTTTTTTTAGTCTTGTCCCAGATTGAAAGGTTGCTCTGCTGTCCCTTTTGGGGGTTGGATTTAATAGCCTGGATGACAGGAGGAGTTTCTGGGAAAAGGGGTCTTTGAGGGCTCTGTGGCACAGACTTACTCATCCTCTCAACAGAAGTGGAGTAAGTTTTATCTTTTAACGTGCCTGATCTTTGCCATAACAAATGTAGCTTTGTCTTTAATAGCACCTTTGGTGTTGAGTAGGAATGTGTGTGGATAACAGACCTCCCTGCACGATGGGGGGGACTACTGCTTTCTAAGGAGATGTTCTCAGACGCAGCATCGCAGCTTCCTCTCCCCTTCCCTTTCACTTCCTTTTGCTACAAAGCCCATAAAGTAAAACTACAAGAGGATGGAACCCCAAACCAAATAGTCCCATTCAGAAGGTTAAGAAAGTTGCTGTGTAATTTGCTTCCCTAGTAGGTGATACTGTACCGTGGTTTGTGAGATTCATGCCTAGAGACAGATGTAAAAAAAAAATAAAATCTTTTTGGCCTGCAGAGACTTTTGATGAAGCCCTAATGCTGTCTGCTCCTTCAGGGATGCCCTGTGTGTCACAGAGACGCCAGCTCTCCTTGCAGTGACAGCAAAGTGCTGCCAAAGCAATGACTGGGGTTGCACGGGATGGGATTCCCCTCCACCGCTCTCCTCTGTTCCTGCCTGATTGGGGCCGGGAGTGAAATGCTTGCTGAGCACTTCTGCCCCAAAGGTTGCTGGTCTTTGACAATGATGATGGCCTTCCTGCTTGTCACTGGCAATTTGGCTCGAGTTTCCTGACGGAGAGCTGCAGGCAGAGCTGCAGCAGGTGAGGGTGGGCAGCCCGAGAGCTGCCGCGGTGGCCCTGTGCCCTGGACCCCGCGTTGGGAGCAGCAGTCAGTCCTCTGCTCCGTGCAGGGACCAGAGCCCCTGGGGGCTGGCGTCCTTGAAGGCAATGGGGGGCAGTGGCCCCTCTCTGTTACCCCTCATCATCTGTCCTGTGTGGTGCCCTCCATGGGTGCTCGCCTGGTGGGAACTGAGCTCCCGGGGGCACTGCTGGGAAGAGGGCAGGAATGGGAAGAAGGGAGCAGTGACGGCCCCCACAGTCCCAGGGACCGCATGGGCAGCATCCAGCGTCCACAGAGCAGTCAGGGCTGTTTGTAAAACCTTATTTTGTAGGTGAAAAGACTGCCCTTATTTCATTGATTGTGAAGTTAAGGGGCCGGCTTTCGAAACCCCTGCCAATGTGGCACATCCCAGCCGTGCCGTGCCGTGCCGGGCTTTTTCCTGCTTTGCAGAATCCCAGCACCTCTGGTTGCTCCTGGTCTCGTCCTGCAGCATCTTGCTGCCGGGCAGATGTTCACAAGCTGGGGGGGGGCGGGTTGGAGCCAGCGACCCCAGTGATCCCAGCCTGCGTGGCGTCCTTTGAAAGCGTAGCATCCCGAGGAAGGTTTTGTCCCCCTTGACTGTCGACTGCAGCCCTGGCTCTGCAGTCTTTCAACTTCTGCATCAAACTGTTCCTTTGCAGAAGCTGCTGATAGGATTCATTGTGAAAAGTGCACTAAGATGTAAGTGAAAGCCAAGTAAAGTTTAAAATTGCCAGATGCAGAATCTGGAGAGCAAAGAGCCTGTAGAAGCCGAAGGGGAGCTAACAATGGGCTTTTAGTTTAAAGTCAAGTTCAGAGGAAACCAAAGAGACCATTTTTGGTCCCAGGAAGGTCAGGCTGTGTCGTTGCTTCTTTAATGTGGCCTCTTAACAGCTGTTAGGTTAGTTTAGTTCCATTAATGTCTCGGGGCAGCTCTTGAGCTGGAGACCTTTTTCACAGGAGCATTCTTCAAATGTTTTCCCAAATGCCCCATTTACCCTTTAACGATCGTTGGCTGCACCCTTTCCATACCGGTGAATATGGAGCATACGGCACCTTTGTTACCTTTGGGCTAATGGAGTCATCCTTTTGTGAGCTTTCTGGCTTCTTCCCAAAGTCTATTTGCAGCCCACAGGATGCTCAAAGCACATGTGCCCGACTGGAAGGGAATCCGGCCTGATCATCTCCTCTGTTTGGAGTCTTTCCATGGTTACAACAAGCTTGTTTTATCGATTGCTGGAGACATGCTCATGACTTTTAAAAACCATTTATGGCTTTTGTTAAAAGTTATTTAATTCAGGTGTTGACAGGATGGCTCCTGGCAGTATTCCCCAAGTCTAAGCAGATTGTACAGAGGGGGAATAAAGGGCACGTTGGTAATGAAAACATCTGCAAAGGGTTTATGTGTGTGTAACTCGCACAGTGAACAGTCCATGAGCTTCTGTGTTGATATTTAGCAGGAAAGTGAAGGAGATAAAAATCAGGAGATTTTTATCGGGAGAGAAAGTCCCTGCTCTCGCCCACCAGCACCGCCAGGTACAGCTCTGGCAGCCGCCTGTGGCAGCAGCTCGCGGTGGTGACAGCCCCTCCTGCACAGGTTTGGGTCCCAGTTCTTACCGAAAGAAAATACCAAATTGTCCTAAAACTGCTAACTGATGTGGAGAACTAATTCATACCCCTTTTCACATTGACATAAAATTAAGAGGTATAAAAATAAAGATTTCACAGAGGAAAAATATAATTTCTTTAAAGCGGCTTTCGCAACTATGTGGTGAATTATGGTTTCACGACCAAAAGAAACGTGATTATTTTTGAAGCTGAAGAGGACAAGCATAGCCTTTTTTCTGCAGTTTTGTTTTCTTTATTTTAGTCAATAAACAGACACTAGGAAGACACAGAGCACTACTTTATGCAGAACACAGCAGGGAAGAAATCTGAATGGAGCGCAGATACAGGGGATTAATGAATTAGTAGCACAAAGGAGAAATGCAAAGGCTGTACCAATGCCGGAAAGAGACCAAACGGTCGCTTATCTTTAAGCCTGTCAGATAGCAGAGCAGTTATTTCTAGACTGACTTCTTAGAAAGAAAACACCATTCAGTGACAAAAAAATTCACAAGGCTGTTTTTAATTTGGGAGAAAATGAGGCAATATGAGAAAGCTCTGCTTGGCCTAATTAACTAAATTGATGTGTTTTCTTTCCTGAGGCCGGGGCTCTATTTTGTTTACATTGCTGTAGAAAACGGGCTGAAAGTTGTGTTTGGAGTTCGGTGCCCAGGTCAGCGTGGTCACGGTGGTTTTCGCTGGGCGTGAGCCTCCCTCTCCTCCCCTGGCGTGAGATGATTTCTTGGCTGTTGAGCACAGCCACTGGGTTGGGAGGACACCGGTCCTTGCTCACGGTGCCGATGAGCTCGGTGTCGCTGGCTCTGGGGAAGCAGAGGGGTCCCCCGAGCTGGGTCCCCGGCGTCCCCTCCGGCACAGCCCCTTCCCTGGGAGCTGCTCTGGTGTTACAGCTCGTCCTGTCTTCATGTGAGCACGAACGCAACGGCTCTGCTTAAACGTGCCACAGACGTCGCTTCCGCAGAAAAATCTGTGCTTTTCGTGTGTGTTTTGGGGTTAGCCCTGTTGATGGTGGTGTGTTGAAAGAACAGGAGGTGTATTTGTTTGGTTAATATTGTATGTTCTTCAAAATGATGAACCCAACAAGAACAAGGCACTGTGCAGCTGGGGCATTATTTAAATCTGTTTGAAGCCTCATGCTAATATTTAAATTGCTTCTCATTTTAATTGCAATATTTACTTCTGGGAAGGTGAAAGAGGCGTTGCTTGCAAACCTTCATGGCACTGACACAGCCACGGTGGGTGATAAATACCAACTTGCAGAAAAAATAAGTATGCAGAAGCATTTTCTCTAGAGGCTCAGCAATGAGAAAATAGTGAGTTAAAGTGGTTTAGTTATGTGTTGGAAAAATTAGCAAGAGCCTGCATTAATTGGAATTCAGTTCTTTATGTATATCAGTTCCTTATCCTTCTGGGATTCTTAGCAGTAAGAAAGAGTCAGAACAACAGATTAAGCTAAATGTTGGCAACGACAGAGATAAATTGAGGGTTTAAAGCCTGCGTTGAGACAAATTACTACTAAAAACCTGCTTGCTCTTTTTTCTTGACTTCTTGTAAGACCAAATACTGAGCAATACAACAGACCTGCTGCTTGTAAACCTGGCTATGGCAGGTACAAAAGGGAATTTAAGCTCTGCGGATGTGATCACGTTAATGTTTTTTCTTCCATGACTTGAAAGCGGATGCTGTGGCACCCCTCCACTGCCTCTTCTCAACACCTTTCCTCAGAGTTCCTCTTTGCCGTGTTATCCTCTGCAAACGGAGACCTGATAGCGTGGAGGGAACCCGCAGGCAGAGACGGGGGCGGGTGCTCCCCCTCTCCCGGGGCGCTGTGCCGGTCCTGCCCGGCCCTTCCAGCCCCGGCGGCGGCTGCCGCTGCGCAGACCCTCCTCTCGTTGCCCGTGCGGCGCAGCGGGAGCGGGGCTGTGGTGTCCAGAGCTAACGGCTAGACTGAAATCAGGAGAAAGTTTTTGTCGGCTTTGGGTCAAGCCAGTCTTAATGTCTTTGTGGTGTGTTTGAAACAAAACGTGTATTTTATGCGTAGCTCACGTAGAATAAGCCAATTCAGTATTTTGTGGTATTGTTCTATTAATTTCCATCCCCTTCTATCTTGCAGGTACTTGTTTAGTTTAAAAGTCTGGAATCAGGCTTGGTAATATTAGTAAATTTTAAATCGGCATAAATAATACAGAAATTAAAACCTAAGAAAGCAGGAATTATTTGAATACGGGTGCTATCGGAGGCTTTAGTCGCCTCCTGAGCTTTCTGCATGTTGCTGACACATTGAAAATTATTTATAGAGAGTGTGTGTGCTATTGTTTCTAATTTAAATATGTGCACTGCCTGTTTTAAGACCCGGAGACAGCCCTACTGTGCTGTTAGTAATGCTGATGAAAACGGACATGTAGACCAAATTGTGCTGTTGTGGCAAATGACAGTTCTCCAGGGTCAGGACTGAAATGTTTCATGTTGCACACTCAGAAGCAGATGGATTTTATTCTCTTGCTGGGTGTGATTTCCCCCCAGCAAGCTGGTTGAAGAGTGTTTTGTTGAATTAGGATAGTCAAAAGGTTACAGCCCAGAGACCTAAGCACCTATTAAGTTGTAGCTGTGGAATCCGGAAATTTAAGTCCAAGGTGCAGGATTCAGTAGCCACAAACGGAGGGCAACTCGCCTCTGGGTATTGTCGTGATTTCTGTGTGTTCCTCTGATACCGGCCTGGCACCGTGGCAGCTCTCGGTGGACCAGCGTTTGTGCGAGGCAGGCTGTGTGTGACTCTCATTAAATACGTGATGCTGGAGGCACTGTTGCGAGCAGACAGCGAGGTTCGGGTCTGCTTCGGTCTCGGCGCTCGGCCGCCTGGGTGCTGCGGAGGGGCCGGAGCTCCCCGAGGGGCATCCCAGCACGGAGCGTGCCGGGGCGGCGGTGCCATGGGTACAGCCCCTGCTCGGCAGCGCTCGTGACTCTGGGGCTGAAGGATCGACCAGAACACCACCCGGCACAACACGGGGTGGGTTTTGGGAGAGGCCGGACTGGTCGCACCTTTGCACAGTGCAGAACTGCCCGGCGTTATCTCGTCGCAGGTGTAACCGCTTGCGCCCATGGTTGCACCAGACCCTCTTCGCAGCGTCTAGAACTTGCCTATGGACTCATTTCAAATTCAAGAATAAGCATCTGCGTTTGTAAATAAACAGTTGTTAAACTTGCTCAGATATTCAATTTGTTCCATCCCAAGGATTTCCAATCAATATTGCACTCTAGCAGAAAAATAATGTAGTAAGCCATTATTAGAATAATGTTGTGTTCGTTTGTTGATGCTCAAAACTGACAGCAAATCTTTATTTTAATTAATTCTTAGATGAGTTAAATAAAAGCCATTCTAATTTTTCATTCCGCTCTTCTTTTTAAGTTTTATTGTGCTCCTAGTACAGATAAAATTGGCGGCATTGACCAGAATTGTATATTCTGATACTGTGTAATGTTTTATTTCTCAGCACTGCTGATGCAGGCCTATTTTTATTTTTGGAAGTTAGTTGAGTACAAATAGCAATATCAGTTTTCATAAAATGCTGTGGAAACAAGTTGTTTTGGAAGTTCCACTCTGCATGGTTCTGATTAAAGGTATTTTGCATATATGCTAATGCTTTAGCAATTTCCAACTTGGCTATATTTACACTTGGCATATATCTCGCAGGGTGTGATAAAATGAAGCATTTTAGCTTTTCTAACTTGAAAGAAGTGGGCTGATGCCAGGTTATTGTTATCCTATAAACCAAGAGTATTTCTCATGTAACTCCCAAGAACATCAGTGCATGGCTTGCATCTTCATGTTAATTATGACTGGCCATATACTTAGAGCATTAGCCAATAAAACATCATTAACAATCCCTGGTCAAATAATACAGAAAGTACATTAAAAATAATTTTGTTGTGCCTACTGTACACGGAGAGTCAGTAGAGGTTGTGTAAGCATTTGTAATAAACCTCTATATTTAAAAACAACTCAGAACTTAATTTTAACGCTGCTGTAGATATGAGCAGAAGATTTTGTTTCCTGTCCCAGAAGAAATTTGAGATTTCAATTTATTTATCCTCTTTACTCTCTCATATTGCTGCCACTTTAAATGAGAGATGAAAGGACAATTTGTGTGTGCATGAATGCAATTAGTCTGAGGAAGAAAACAGGCCCAGGAAGGATGTTGCTTTGCCTCCAATTGCTTAAAAAACAACCAACCATAAACTGAAATGGTAAAGCTGCTGTACTCTGAACTAAAACAAAGCTTTTTCAATGAATGCTGCTTTGGCAATTGCAATTTTTTTTTTTTCCCCCCAAATCTGTTTTCTTAATTTGGGACACTGAACACGGCCTTTTTCCATAAGCAGTTTTTGTCAGAGCGGGAAGAGGACGCGGGATGTTCTTGTCGGCATCTAATATTTGGTACCTCACCACCCCCCTCGTGCGCCTAAGTGACCTGAATTGGAGAACTGAAGAGCCCCTGAAATTTATCGATCTTTCTTAGCAATGTAATTAACTTGAGAGGAGCCTAGGTACTCCTTATATAGGCATCAACACAAAACTCAAAGACAGACTAAACAAGGCACTGGATAATAACTTAGAAGCCCAGGGGAATATTCTGTGCTATCAAATCGCTGGACTGGATAGCCTAACAGGATTTCTGTCCCCGGCAATTAGGATTAATCCTGTTCACAGCTGGTAAAGAGTTGTCAAAGGCAGAACTTTTTGTCGCTCTCCTTTCTGAATGAACACTGGGAGAAATGAATGCATACTTAAAGCTCAGGCCTGTTTCACCCTTCAATAAGGAAATTTAATTGTGACGGTGCTGGGTGAAATGGTAACTTTGACATTGCCCAAAAAGCATGGAATTTGCAGAGGTATGTTGGGTTTAGCGTAGTTTTGGGTTGGTACCTCAAGGTATGAAGAGGACTGATTGACCCTGATGTGTTTTTCTTTTTTTTTGGTTTGTTTGTTACAATCATATTTGAGAATGCAATTTATTTTAGTTTCCATGAAATTTTGATGATTTTTTCCCCACTGTATAACTGTTTGTCATTGGGAATTGCTCCATCCACGTGCGTGCCGGGGTCTTTAGGGACTCAGCAAGTTGTGCAGCCTGTCAGTATTACTTTGTTCCTCTCTCTTTCTCCTGGCTTGCTTGTGCATAGCAGGGAACGTGGACTCTCACATTCAGCACTTTTATACATATTCTCCCTTGCAGACCATGAAGGTTTAATAGCAAGCTGTTACTGCCTCTTCTGCGTGCTTTGCATGCTTTTCTTGTACGCGTGTTGGAGGCAGCCAGGTGAGAACCAAGTTGCCATAGACAAAATGGGTGAGAAAATGCCCATTAAATTTCGTACTGGAACTTGAAAATTAGTCATGCTTAATTTTAATGTAATCTCACAGTAAAGTCTTCTAGCTGAGGCGATTACAAGTGAGTACCTTCACAGAAGCCCCCTCCTTCTCCTGTGCATGCCACGCTGCAGATGCTCCAAGGCGGTTTCTGCTGCGTGAGTCACTGCAGGGACCTCTGGCTGATCCGCGAGGGCTGAATGGAGAGGGGGTGAAGTAAATCCATGTGGGCTAAGGGGGGCTGTCCTGATCGTCGTAGGAGTGCGTGCAGCACACCTGCCCGATACCGTACCCGTTGGAGCCGATGTGCTGTGATGGGCTCGGTGATACAGGAGGGTGCTGGGAGCGGTGCTGGGGCTCAAATCCTGCAGCGCGGGAGACACTTACTCTTGCAGCCGCAAGGTAAAAGCAATGGACAGAGGCTACTCTGGAAAGGCAGGGTAGCGAGGTCGGTCCTCTACGTCTCACTCCCTTCAATGTCGAGGCTGGGAAGGGAAAGTAGATGTGCAGTTGCCTCGTACATCTCCTGCCCCCTCCTTTCCAAAAGCAAAAAGCAATCCAAAAGATTGCTCCATCAGCTGATCTGCTCCTTGAGACAAGTATTTTGTCTAAACTTTACAGCATCTCCGGGTTTTCCTGTGGTACGTAGCTGTATCCAAGTTCTGCAATATAGGAGGACGCAGGCTTAAATTAGTCCAGACTAGTGTATACTAGGTACGCTCCAGGTGCATCCTATTTATTGTTGTAGTAATCAAATACAAACAATTTATCTTCTAACTGGGACTAAATTGTCATTATTATTCCTGAAAAGCGAAATAATACCACTACTTGATCTCCTAAGACTATTACTATGCCAGGAAAATCCTTGCAAATAGACATTTTGACAGGCTACATACTTAGTCAATGGCAAACTGACAGCTACACAGTTTTATGCAAAATTAAAATGCTTAAGTCTTCCCTCTTTTTTGGAAAACCTTATGCACATTTGTAGTCTGCCAGTTTTCTGAGCAATGTGTAGATGTTCCGTACTGAGGAGAAAAGTACATGCTCGTTTTAGGTCACTTTTTCCCCTATCTGCTGTTTAATATTGATGATGTAAGTTGCTATGTCAAAAATATTAAATAATTGTAACCTGTATAGAAAAGGAGTTTTATTTTAACCTTTGGAAACTATTTACATGTTTTAGTATACATGAATAATGCATAAAGTCAGGCACTAAGGTTATTTTCAAAGTCAGTCATTTCAGGATCAAGCTGTAGAAAACAATAAAAGAGAAGAGTGGTTTCTTCTCTTGCTCTGCCCCTTTCTTTAATTCCCCAGGATTCAGGAAATAGCATTGAAGTCTTATGCCACTGGGATTTCTCACTAAACTACAAAGCTTAATTTAGTCTCTGCTGGAATGAAGAGAGGCATAAAGCACGCACAGTGGAATCCATTTAAATGAGTGACTGTGAAAGAAATACAGTTTCTAAGAAAACAAATGTTCTGCACAGTCTTTTAACAAAAAATACTCTATCAGAGCGGGGTGGCGAAACCGCAGCCGTGCCCCCGTCCTCCGCGGCAGTGGGCGCTGTGCCCTCCAGCGGGTGGGGGTCCCGGCGCTGCGCACCCCGGGGCGGCGGGGCGGCTCCTGGGGACTCGAGGCAGGGACGCACCTCCCGGTCCCTTTGCACAGGACGCCGGACCAACTGCCCGTGCGGTCACACGTGCGCGTACTTGCATGCCTTTGACAATTTTCCAGAACATCATTTTAATAGGGTAAGTCAGCATGGAAGATTTGGTTTATTTTCCAGCGTATTTGATGCTTCATGAAGGATGTAGTTTTACTTCAGAGTGCTCCTTTATAACCCTACTCGTCAAAGAAATGTTCTTGTCATTAGCAAGGTGTTTCCTTTAAATCATTTCCCTATCTGTATTTTTTATCCATTGTGACATGAATTTTCTTCTATGAAATGAGCTGTATAATTTTGCTAAGGCAGCGCTAAGTGCTTTATTTTAGAAGCATTATAGGTTAATGCAGACTTTCGACATAGCTTAAACCAAAGGCTATGATCGTTTGTTCTGCCTCTGCAGTGGTTTTATGATAATTGCTTGTAATCCAGTCGAGGCGTATCTGCAGGAAATGCTCCAGCTACGCAGTATTTCTTCTGACCTACCCCACTGATGCAGAACTGACCTTGAAAGATCTCTCCACTATGGTCCACGAGAGAAAATTATTCTTCTTTTCAATAACTGTAAGAGCTTGCAACTCCATAGCGTGTCCCGTCCGCAAACCCCAGTGCTTGACGCTGGGCGCTGCTGAAGGGCAGCAGCGATCACCGGGTGGGCAGCAGGCGCTACTCACTGCACCGGGGCAGGACCTGACGTAGCTCTGCCAAGGCTTTGGTGAGCCTCGAACCTCGGAAAAATCCCGCCTGATGTCCCCAGGGTGGGCAGGAGACAGGAGCCAGGTTGGCAGCTGCAGACCACCCTCCCCTGGGCAGGGAGGGGACGAGCGGGTCCAAAAACAGGGGAGACAGAGCTCTGCGGTAAATGGGCAGGCAGGGGGGGAAGACCGGCTTGATGAAATGAGATAGCATTAATTAGAATTGATTTCATTTAAAAATCTTCGGGCTTATCACATCATCTTGACTATTGCATAAAACATTTCATTTTAATAATGCACTTTAATCGTATCTCTTTTCATTTGTGGGAGTGCTTGGCACCGGTTCACGTGACTAAGAGCCGCCATCCTTCCCGCTGCTGCTGGTCAGAAACACGCACCTGGGAACGGTGCCCATGCCCCATGTGCAGAAGTTATATACTTGCTGATATGTTTCTCGGATTTCCTTGGACACGCATATGAGTTGCTGTGTATGTAGGAAAAATAGCATTATGGTGCCCCGTGAGAGGCCTGCAGGTCGGAACTGGACCGCGGTGTTCGGGTGGGAGGCTGAGTGCTGGAAAAACTTCTGACCGGAGAACAATTAATTGAAAATAAATAGAAGCTGTGAGGAGCAAGAACAAATGCTGATAGATAGATATGTTTGCTGGTCTAAGTATGAAGGAAGATAAAAAATGCCTTCCTAAGAGACATTGTGGTTCAAAGGGCAAGAGCTGATTTACAGTCCATTATAATTTGTACATCTGGAAATTTGTTAGAGTAATTAAATGCTAATATGAAAAGGAGATTCAAAGGGATAGCTTCCTTAAAGATTACTCTCTACTACCAGGGTCAAAAGTAAATTATAAGTAATACAGTTGAGAAGTTGGATCTTTCTGGCTGAATAAATGTCACAACTGAGAAAAGCGGTAACTCAACTTTCTATATTTGAACATCTCATTATATTCGAGGCCATTGAAAGACACATTAGGTTCCAGAGAGGTGACACGTAAGGTCTCATGCTGATAATCCATCCTTTAATTATTTTATGGAGGTTAATGTTGCTGTAGTAGAGTAGTAGCTTGGTCTTAGCAGTGAATAATAGGTTTTAGTAGAAATGAGTTTAATGGAAAATTAATAAAGCAGTGCAGAATGGCTGAATTGCATATGAAGGCTGGTGATGACGTTCGCGCTTTTCTTTAGTACTGCTTTAGAGGCTTTATTTTGCAGTTGGTTTCCAGGAAGCAAACCCTTTTTCTCTCCTGTTATGTCCTCTGTTCCTAGTAATTTCCTAGTAAGGCTTACTGCCTTTTCTTTTTTTTTTTTTTCTTTTTTAATTCTCCCCTTCCCCCCCGTCCCTTCCCCAAGAGTGCAAGTGCACCTGAGGAGTAAGTGGCTCGCTAACTGAGATGCCCACCCAGTCTCTCTCTAGAGAGAGGTTGTCTCCCACCTGCATGAAGAGCTTCCCAGGACCTCGGCTTTGGCACGGGGAGAGGGCTCACTGCTCCTGTCTTGGGAGAGGGCTCACTGCTCCTGTCTTCAGCCAAGTCTGGCAAAACTTGTTTTTGGTTTTGGGCCGTTACGGTGTGTGTCTGCAGTAAGCTCACGTGTGTACAGCGGTTTTGTATCTGCCCTGGTTTGTGGGGAGCGTGGCCACCAGCACCGTTACTGCCTGTCGTCTCTGGGGATGTTAGCTTCGGGGACCAGGTTTTTCAGTATTGGAGCACCTGGGGAAGGTTGCGCATTGACATGATGGACCTCACACAGGTTGCAGAGCGCTGCGGAGGGTGTCTGCAAATGTTTCATCCTGCAGGTCTCTGCAGTGGCCGTTCTGGAAGGAGAGGATAAATACAAAGCGTGAGCAACTTCTGTCTGTAAGAGAAAAGCCGGTCAAACTTGGTGTGGCTGGAGGTGCCTTTGAGCTCTTGAGTCAACAGCATCAGTCGGGATCAAACAGGAGAGTGGTCGGGGTAACCCGAATCCAGATGTGCAGCAGGGCAAAATGTAGCTGCAATTTAATGGAGAATCTTGTTTCCAACTTGTTTATTGTGACGGTTGCTCGCTTCAAAAAATTCAAGTGTTAAACTCTTCTCCTTTTTTCCAATGTAGCATCTCTGGTTTGTTCTAGTTGTCTGCTTGTGACTCATCACAGCCTTAACTTCCTGAAGAAAACTGAAAGCTTGAGGGAATTGCATGCATGTTTCCACGTCTAATATGCTGCTATCGAATACAAAATAAGAAGGAAAATGTACGTGGAGTGAACATCAACATGGCTTTTAAAGGCATGATAGCTTATTTTTTTTGACTAAAACATCCTGGTTAATTAAAGCTCAGTGTGATAAGCATAGAGCTTAGAGCTTGTTGAGCGTAGGAAAACCTGCCTTGCAGGGAAATTGCTTGGGTTTTTTTTAGTAGTTTGCTTCATCCGTCCCTATGTTTCATTAAAATGGATGCAGGGGGAGAAATAATTCAATAAAACCTAACATTCACTAATAGGCTTCTCCTGTGTGACAGTCCCAAATGCAACTTAATTTGGCTGATTTTGGTAGATTTATTGCTAGTGTTACTCCCTGACCTGGCACGAAGCAGAGGAGTCCCAGTAAAATTTGGTCCAAAATCTGTACTGGCTATAACAATCTGCTTCCTCAGAGTCTTCTGTCCTCTTGATCCTGGTGGCAGGTTTTGGACTCTGACTATTGCTTCACCTGTCCAGATGCGTGGAGGTTTACGTGGCAGCTTGCAATGTATGAGGATCTAATACGTTATGTGACTTTGGGGTATTCTCTATTTAGAGAGAACCCCATGAAGAGTGGGAAAGATGAGCGATCTCTAAACCAACTTCTGGGGGAATGGGACAAATATAGCTACTTGAGTCAAGTTCTGGGGGTCTTGATCTGCCAGAAGTCCTCTGTGGTCAGAGGGAGGTGACCTTCCAGGAGAGGAGAGCAGACAAAAGCTTTCCTCTCTGACCTGCATGGCGCGAGCCACACGTGGTGGTGGTTCACTCTTCGTCTTTGGTGCGTCTGACCAGAGTGCATGCACCCAGCAGTGACATGAGTGAAGCCTGCATGCTGTTTTTGTAGGAAAGGCGTATTTTCATAGTCCATGAATGGGTATAATGTCTGTGCAAGATTCTTATGGCGCAGTTCAGCACGCCATCGGTGTCTGCTCTGCAAACCTACTGCAGGGCTTAGGTCAGCTGTGGCAGAGCGCTTGGTCTTTCCAAATGCCATTGAATTGCTGACCTAGGATACGCGGCTAAAGCAGCACAGATTATTTGCTCGTGCAAAAAGGAGCTTGAGAGAGAATATGATCAACGTCTGTGAGCACATCTGGGGGCAAATAAAAAGGACTACTTAAGCTAACAAAAAAGGTAGGGCAGCACGAGCTACGAATATGTTCAGGCTGTTGGTTTGAAGATTGTTCCTAAGCATTAGAGGAATGCTCTAGGAGAGTAAGGGGTCAAAATACTGCAACTGTGTTTAAGGCAGAAGTCGATGTATTTCTGTGAGTAACTTGCTTGTGGCGATGCAGGCAGTAGCAGGGATTGTGTGCAGTGGCCCAAGAAGCGCTTGTCTATTCCTACAGTCTTAAATGAACCCTTGCAGAACATATAGCAAGCTGATCTGTACGTGTGTGTGTACGTATATATGTATAGTGTATATAACGTTTGTATATTTTATAAAATATATATATAAATAAAGAGGCAGTCCCTCTACCTCATCCATTAAGAATTGGTTAGCTACAATTCCTTTTTTAAATGAGCTGATTTTTGGCATGCATAGAGCTAATGAATATCCATAACTTTTGCCAATTCTAATTTTAGCCACCTAGAGTCTTCATTATAGGACACGCACATAATTAAACAGCCTTCTTGAGAGTTCACAAACTGTCCTTACTCTCAGCATTTACAGGTTTGAAATTATCAAAATATTTTTCAAATGATCCTATAAAGCTATGCCAGACTAGAAAGGCAATGTAATAAAATGACATTCTGATAATCTTCATGTTTAGTGGTGGACGCAATTGTGGTCTGTGATCTCATGCATATGATTCAGCGAGGCCGAGAGCAATTTCTTTCCGTGAAGTATTTGTGCGCCTGGCATAGGCTGGGCTCAGATTCCACGGGACGTGACCCACATCCATCAACAGCAACTGGTGCCCAAATGGAACTTCAAAGTGTTTCAATGCCTAATTTCAAAAAGAATCTGCTCTTTACTAAGTCACAGTAAAGGTGATGATAGTGCTGTTTTGTAGCATCCTAATTTATCCACTTTATGCTTATGTTTCTGTACCTGTGTGTTTGTATACTGTCTGTGGTGTTTGTTATATCTATCTAGCTCAATGTTGCTTGTTTTTGAGGGTAGCAGGGGACTTGTGGAGACAGTATTAAAACCAGACTAATGCGCACAGTGGGGCAGCAGTCCCAGGCAGAACAAGCCCGGGTGGTTGGCTTCTCCCCAGCAGCCGCTCTCATGGCTGCGTTTGCACCCTGTTCCGTCTCTGACTCCCTCATCCCCAGCCTGGCCCACCGCGAAGCCGTGCTCCCGTGGGGCGCGTGTCCGTGTGCGCTCTGCTCCCGCAAGTGCACGCAAACAGCGTCCAAGTGAAGGGCAGGGCAGGTTCCAGCTCACTGGAATCTGCATTTGCTGATTTGAAGGAATGTACAGTGCAGTGTGTGTATTGTTTTAGAAATATGACCATTTTTGCTATTTAAAGAAAGTACTTTTAAAAAATTCTTCCCACTTGTCTTTCTGTGGACTTGCAGCATCCTAACTCAGTTGCTTTTCTTCAAGCTGTGCCACTTGTGTAAACAAAAGGAGATTTTGTCTTTTCTTGTGCACCAGCTCAGTCGACCGCAGTCCCGCACCGCTTCCCCACGGCCGCTGGGCTTTTGCTGCCGTGGGAGGAATTGGGGAGCGGAGATGGGGCAGGAGAGCCCCGCAGCAAGGCCCGCACCCGCCGGGTGCTCCAGAGCGCAAAGAGGGGCCGCCTGCGGAGCACAAACAGGGAGACGCTCAGGGCAAAGTCTGCACCATGTCCTGTGTTTTTTTCTAAAGCATCAATGATACACGTGCAGAGGGAGTCCAGCTCTGTTTATATCATAGAATGGTTTGGGTTGGATAAACTTCTTGTTTTATTAAAACTGGTATTTTCACTCATGTTTTTAAGGAATCCTTTATTTCACATGAACAAAAGCATCTCGCAGCAGGGCGCTCCCTCCGCACTGCACTCACAGCCCAGCGCGGGATGAAACAAACGGCGCGGAACTGCAGTGAGTTAGAAATAAAACACGCACCGCTGCTGGGGGTGGCTGTGCAGAGCAGCAATAAGTAGCTTAACGTTTTTCGGGTTGGCCCGCCTCAGCCTTCCTCCACGGCTGGGAGGGGAGGTGGGATCCTGCCCGGGCTGGGGCTCATCCCCTTTGCTCCCCGCGTGGTCGGGGCTCATGTCAGTGCTGCCCAGCTGGGGCCGCTTCTAGCACCCAGCACGGCGACATTTGGCCCTGGTGTGTCCCTGGCCCCACCGTGACTCTACGGGCGCAGGGATGGAGCAGGCACAGGCAGCAGCCCCTTCTCTCCCACCCCTCCGGGGCCTCCTCCACACCCCTGGGGCCAGGTCTTGGGACTGGTGGCACTCAGGGATTTCCATCCCTGACCATGCTGAATTTCTGCTTCCTCCTACGGATCCCCGGCTGTGCACCTCACCGCGGGGGGATGACCCACCTCCCTGTGCAGCTTGCGTGCCCCAGGCCGTGCCGTTCCTGCAGGGATGCCTGGGGTTGGTCCTGAGGCATCTCTCTGCCCACCATCTGGGGCACCTTCGCCCACCGGTGCTTTTCTCCCCCTGCACCTCGGACACCGCTGTGGCAGGTGACCTGCCCAGCAAACCTGGGAGAAGGAAGCGAGTGGGCTATACTAAGAAGAAAGGAACTGATTTCCTTAAATGCTCAGATGAAAATTGTTTATCAGTGTTAAGACTTCCCCCCCCGCCACCCCTTTATGTGTGTCCATTTCCACCAGAGCTGCTGTGAAAGCCCAAGCAGCCCCTGGCAGGTCTGTGATAGCAGCGGGGGCAAGAAGGCGCTGCAGAAGCAGGGATGCTCCGCGGGGAAGTTCTGAGCCGTTTGTGCAGGGAGGGGCACGCGCAGGTAGACACTAATAGCTTTTTGCCTTGGTTTATAACCCCATTTCCATCCTTCGTTGCTTGCCTTCTGGAGCACTTAGTGCCCTGAAGAACACCCGAGAGTGGAGAGAATTTGCATTGCTCAGCAGACTCCACAAGTATCTTTGCTTTAACTGCTATAAAGCTCTGGTCTTTTTTTTTTTTAAGAAAAAATTATTTTATTTTTAAACACAGCAGAGTGCTACCAGGCTATCATCTTGGCACGTACTCTCTGGGCAGCCCTGTGAAGTTTCTTCCCCTCAGGGCTTCATCCACTGTCAGGATGTATCTGTTGATAAGATCTTTCATTTCCTGGGTGAATGGCTCAAAATCCTTTTGCTTAGCACCAGACCGCTTGAAATTCCCATCCCTGTTGTTCTCCACGCAGAGCAGTCGGTCCTCTGTCACGGTCATGTTCAGAAACTCCACCATTTCCTTCAGCTTGGGGATGAGGCTCTGCTTCAGGTCCTCGTAGTGGATGACGAGGAGGCGCTTCCCGAACTTCAGCCAGTCCAGGACGTGGGAGGCCCACCAGGAGGCATAGCTGTTCACGAAATCGGGCCACTCTAGAGGACGGAGAACCGGGAAAACGAGACAATGTTAGCCATGCTGCGTTTCAGCAGTTCCCAAATGTTATCTTGTGCAGCAAGACGGGGGCGGCTGGGAGCGTCTGACGGTGCTGGATGGGGGCGCGCTGCAGCAGCGCAGCATGGCTGGGGTACGGCACCTCGGCTCTGCAGCTCCTGGCACGGAGACAGATGATGCTTAGCCCCGCTGCCCCCCGCTCGCCGGGACGGCACCAGCCTGGTGGCTCTTAATGGGGCTGGGAGCGTGGCCGAGCTGCTGCGGAGGCCCTGCGGGAGCGACAGGCCACGGCAGCGCCGCGGTGGGCAGAGCTGCGCCTCTGCGTCTCCACTGGGCCACCTCTGTGGGAGCTGAGCTCTCGCGCCCGCCAGCGGTGTCTGCACCGGGCAGGCGGCTCCGCGCGGGGGCTGGGGGGGACGGGAGAGTTGGGCTGAAAGCCCGTGGAGGGGTATGAGCAGGGAAGGCAGCGGGTCCCGCTCGGCTCGTGGCTTAACCAAAGCTTTGCCATGTAACTTCAAGCAGATTCTTTTTCTTTTGTGGTTTTCCTACCCTTTTACCTCCATTTCAAATGTAGGCTGAGAAGGAGACGGGCTTATTTTTTAATATATATATGTAAACTAGTAATATATAATAATATATTAACTTTTTAATCAAGACACTGAGCTTGGCTGTGGCCCAAGGTGTTCTTGATTTCCAAATCTGTCGAGTAACGTATCTTGGAGACTGGATGAGGAAATAGGACTAATAGGGAAGATTCTTCTGTTGCTGGCACATGGAAGGGGTTTAGGGTCACCCGCCAGGATCACTGGGACAAAATTTACTGAATTATTTTCCCACTTTTGCCTTGGGCATTGATGACACCTCAATCTCTATTTGCTGTCTCTGATAATTTAATTTTCTGAGGATCAAGATGGTCCCAGCTAAAGCTTTTGGGCTGGCCAAAGAGCATACATGGCTGAAATGTAACAATTTGTAGTTTGCAGTGCAGGAAAGCAATTCCCTCCAGACTTTTTCTCTTTTCTAAGTGCTATTTTGTCTGTTTTTTTGATGAATATGTTCTTGAGTTGTGGCTGATGAAAGGTGATACATGAACTTGGGAAAGAAATATGGTGTGACAGAGGAGAGTTCCCCCAGCCCTGTCCTCTGCCAAGCCACAGCTGTAACGCCTAAAATACGCACGATGGGAAATGCGAGCCCCGTCTCTTCTCTGCTGCAGGGCCTGAATGCAGCAGTGTGGTCAGTGGGGACATTGTAGTCCAGCTTGCCAGTCCAATGCAGGAAGCATGGCAGGCTATTCTGAAGTCTTTTCATGCGTTCAGGGAACACTGACTCTCAAGTCCCCTTATTGCTATTATCCTTATTTATCTGCAGTGCAGTAGCACCTGTGCAGTGCTGTAAAATTTCCTTCAGGAAATGTCATGCTCCATTGAATCCTCCAAATCTTAAATTAGATTTCTCATGGTTATTACATGCTGCAGGGGCAAATTTTCTTCACCTGACATAGCCTGGCAAATGGGCTGTACGCAGGGGTGTTGTACCTGGACACGTTTTCTCTGCCAAACAGTACGGTGGCAGCAATGTTGCTGCGTGCCTGCGGCCACAGCACTGCAGCTGCGCTCCCCTCCTCACCGTGGTGGTGGATGTACGGCAAGAACACAACCCCTCCCAAAGAGCAGGTCGGAGTGCTTTTGGCACTGATCTCGGCTGCGGTGGGACTCGAGCCCCGCTGAATTTGTTTGCAGTGCTCACTCAGGTCCCAGTGCGTTACGCCCTCCCAGCGTGCCGAGAAGACAGGCTTCACGCTCTGTCCGAAGCGGCCGCGGGCATCCCGTCCCGCACCGGGGCAGCACCTTACCTTTGCTCTTCCAGTTGCGGTCGGTGGCGTAGCCCAGGTGCCCGGCGTATTTCCTGTTGAACTCCGCCATCAGAGACTTGTACGGGTTCCTTATCAACAGGATGGCAGAGTCGAACATTTCAATCTCCGTCTTGCCGCTTTCGTGTGTTTTCACACAGATGGTCCTTCTGCTTCTCCAGTGGTCTTTTTCTCCTTTGAAACCTGTTTGACAAGACAGGATTGTTGGCTTTTTCACTTGATTATATGTCTGTGTCTTTTCACACTCTAAATCATTCCTACAGTGGTGTAAAACTGTTGTGAAAGTACCAGTCAATTAAACCCATCAACCCAGGACCTGGGACGAGGGCTGAATTTTATTCTCGGCCTGCCCCTGACCTGCAAGGCATATTGACTTTATTAGGTTGGGAACCACCTCCTTGTGTGCTTCTCCACACCTGTCCCTGGTTGGAGCCCCCACCGTTGAGCCGGGCGCGCGCTGGGCTCCCCTCCGCTGGGGAGGACCTCGTTGGCACCTCGCTGCAAAAGGGCTGATTCTCACAGGGCCGATGCTTGGCGCTTGCCAAATACCGTGCCCCGTCAGGATACTGTCCTCCCAGAGTAATTACTAACATTTAAAATTTAACCCTTGTGTCTCATGTGCTGCTGAAGGCTCTTACCCTCAGGGTTTAGTCAATTTTTTTTTTTTTGGCAACTGGTCTTTTGGAGCAGTCTTTGCAATGGGAGCTGCATGCGTGTGTGTGTGCACAGCAGCACCAATGCAGGCGACGTGCAGGCTTTGCGAAGGGAGAGCCTGGCTGCTGTCTGCGCGAGCAGCCGCCTCTCGGGCTCAGGGCACTGCTGGAGCAGTCCCTGCTGCTGTCCGCACCGCGTGAGACCGCTCGTTCCAGGCACGTCTTTAAATTTGACCGAACGTGCTGACAGTGCCAGCCTTTGCTGGCTCCGAGCAGAGGGACGCTCGAGCGAGTGAACGGAGCTTTGCGCCTCAGCAGGGCTTTGCGTGTCCCATCCCTCTGGATATGGTACCTTTGTTGTAGAGAGCTCCGTCGAAGTAATAGCTTCCCGTGTAGTATCCTGTGGCGTGCTCTATCAAATGGCGAGCCCATGTATTCCCAGCCCCGGGAAAGCTCGACAAAGCAACAAACACTTTGGATTTGGTGGTTAAGAATTTCCTGTCTGTGCAGCGGGTGTCTGCGAGTACAGAAGATATTTCATTGTTAGCATTGTGGCTTTTTAATAATTCCACTGACAGCTCTTGATTACAGGGTTTATTGCTTCTTTTTCTCTCTCCTATGAATATAGGATATCAATTTGAGTCCGGTTGTGAGTCAGCTACTTACCAAAATTAATTCAGCCGTAAGAGGCCAAAGAGATTATCCTCAGAAGAGGTTTTCGCCGGTTTTGTGTTAGGCAATGCTTTTTTATAGAGCTCCGGCAAACCATTGTACTTGCCAGCAAGTTGTGATAAAAGCCCCTTGATGCTTGTTTGTGAAGGGCTATTTGCCTGGCAGGTTGGCTCTTCAGTGAAACCCTAAATGTGCCATTATACCTGGAAATTGCGAGTTTTGTAACGCAGGAGAAACCCCTCCTACTGAAAGGAGCTGGCGTTCAGTCAAACCTCTAGCCAGCGATTCCTCTCAGAAGGGCCCAAGGCAGTGACGAGCCCCCATTGCGTTCATCACCATGGGGGCTGGACACCTGGTTTCCATCCGTGCTTTTTGTAAATCCTAACCTTATTTCTCAGCATGCCAATAAAAGCAAGGATAGAATAAGAACCAGTCTTGACCCTCTGTGATGATTCAACAAGAAGCCAGGAAATAAATTAGAAATCACTCTCTTCATTCTTCAAAGCAGCCTCTAGATGAAGCCCTGGCTAGAACGTGCCAGCGCAGTCCAGAGGCGGCTGTCCTCTGCTACTACTGATCTACACAGATGTGGGAAGTACTAGCAATTTCACGAAAGCAAGCGTTCTTCTTGCATTATCCTTTCATAGAATCATATCATAGAATCATAGAATGGTTTAGGTTGGAAAGGACCTTGAAGATCATCGAGTTCCAACCCCCCTGCCATAGGCAGGGACACCTCCCACCAGCCCAGGTTGCCCAAGGCCACGTCCAGCCTGGCCTTGAACACCTCCAGGGATGGGGCCTTAACAACCTCTCTGGGCAACCTGTGCCAGTGCCTTTCCTGTTCCAGTGTACTTTCACGTACAGTGTCTGCAGTTTACCTCTGAATGGGGAGATGGAGGAAAAAAAAGGGTGTCAGGTTAAAAAAAGCCCAGCATCAATCCAGAAAAGCACTTAATTTGTTTAATTTTAAGATAGCAAGAAGTTTCACTGAAGTCGGTGCAAATCACTGCATGGATGAAGTTGCTGGTGCCACCTAAATGGTTTACTGGATTGGAGCCTTACTCTCTGCTTTATTTTCCAGCTTTGAAACATGTATGCAGATGAATATTTTAGAGGAAGATGGGTAGGACAAAACTAGTGTCTGCAGAGCTGCCTCGGTGGCTGCGTAACGGGGCTGGGTGTGCATTTAAGGAGCAGGACTGGAACCAGAGTATGGGGTCCTCATCCCCGGCCGCACAGGGTGCAGCATGGCTCAGGGAATGCCTTCCCAGGCTCTGCCTTGTTCTCCCCATCTGCAAAAATAATTGGGTTTTTTTTTGGGAAGGGGGGAGGCTGTGCTGCTTAATGAGAGAATGGAAAGATGCATATTCATGAGCGCGATTGCAAGGGGGGATTTAGATAAGGGGTGTTTCCTAAATTCCTGCCTGTATTGCGATACCAACCGTTGAGGCTAAGACTGCAGCAAACCGGGTCACTTTTACCCACTGCAGAAGGGGCGCGGGGGCTATTTCCAGCACTGGCGGGTCTGCGGCTCGTACCTTGCACCGGTGTCTGATAGACCATGCAGTATTTTCCCTCAGCGTTGTGCGTCCCACTGCAGAGCAGCCCATCTGCGCCGTCGTGCAGCGAGAAGCGCCCGGTGGGGTAGCCACAGTAGCACTCCCGCCCTCGGATGACTGCCAAGGGAAACTCCTACGAAAGAGAGAAAATAGATCAGTGCGTAAATGCTACGGCATCAACAGCCTGCGGGGAATGCTGCTGCTATACAAAGAAAAATAAATCTTCACAAGGCCACTGTCAAGATCAAAGCAGTGTTTGATACATCATTGTAAAGCTCATGCTTCTTATGCTACTGTCTTTCATATGGCAATTCCTTAAAAATTGGTTTTCAGGCACAAGCTTTGTAAAGCTTGAAAATGTTATAATATTCCTGCAGCACCTAGTGTGTAATTCCACCTGCAAAACACATCAGTGTGGGAAAAGTTGCTCTTACTTACCCCCAAGTGAGCATTTTTAATTGGATAACCTTTACACTTCCATTTATATTTCTCCCAAACTGAGGAGTCCGCTGTTAAAAGGTTTGCCTTATTCACTTGATTTTACCAGAGTTTATGTGGAGGAAGCTTGCCCATAAACTTAAAGAATTAAAGCGACAAAGGAAATTTAGACCCGCTAACTGCTGCAATCATGTTCAAAAATAGAAAGAAAAAAGCCAAGCCATAAAAAAATATGCGTCTTAGTCTGACTTCTTCACAGTTTGCAAAAAATGAATGTGCACAGAGGGTGCGGGAGTGAGCTCTGGGCACGCACAGCTCTGCCGCTGTCTTCAGGCACGGACACGTCTTGGTTGCTGTTACCTGCTTCCAGGTAGGGACACCTCCGGTGAAACCCAGACTGACCGCTGCAAAGGATACCTGGTGTGTCGGCAGAGCGTAAAATGTGCCACTACGAGAAAGTTATAGGCAGTGTTCATTGCAAGGAAACAATTCCCAAGGAAAATTTCTGGCTGTAAGAAATTTCTTTTCAATGGATTTGATGAAAAGTGATTCAGTTTTGGTGTACCAGTCTTGCCCCAAACAGGCAACAGGCGGCAAAGCAGCGCTGCAGTACGGTGGCAGCGCAGTGAGGCTGGGCTGCTGGGCGAACGTTGATGAGAATTGAGAGAAGTTCGAGGGAAACGCGTGCTAATTATTTGCTGAAGAAATTAGCAGTTGCTTATGTGCTCAATAGGAAAAGCACCCTTAGACTTTGCTGAAACTCCCCCTAAAATTCAGTCTTTCTCCTCTTTCCCGGGAGGACTGGGGTTGTTTTTCCCTGGGTTTCCGAAGCCCCCGGGGGCTCGCACAGCGGCGTGGGGCAGTGGCGTGCAGGGGTGGGCTCGGCGTGGCCACAGAGTGGCTGAAGGAAGCTCAGGGGTCATTCGAGTGCTGGGAGTTCCATTCCACCTATTCCATATCAACACTTCTTGTCTTTTAAAAGTCTTTTGGCGTCTGGGAGTGCGTGACAGGACTGCTGAGCAGCTTATCTCGGGCTCTTCCCCACGTGTTCATCCTCTGATAAGGAGTCAAACACAACACATGTGCCATCTGTGCCCAAACAGCCAACATTTGCTTAGCGAATGAGATATGACATTGTCAAAAACTATTTACTGATTTGATCCAAGGGCAAAATAGTTCTGTTTCTGCCTGCAAACAGAAATTTTTCCTTTACAGTGAAGTAGTGTTTTTCAGTTTGAGAAATTAATAAGTGTCCCGGCCCTCAAACACAGCCTAGCATAAAAATGTACCTTGTACCTCGTGCCAAGTGCCACCTGCAAGCGACTGACTTTTCTGGAAGGCTGGGGGTTTTGTGAAGAGACCTAAGCAAACGCTTCTCCATACGCGTGCGTCCGCAGAGCGCTGGTGCGTACGGCGCTGTTCTGCAGCGTTCCTGCTGCTGGGGACACCGGTGGGTGAGGATGGGGAGAAGGACGGGGTGGGCTCCACTGGTGGGGGTTTGCAGAGTTTCCGTGGTGGCGGCACAGGCACGGAAGGAAGCACGGCAGTAGTTCTGGGAGTCGCACCAGGATCCGCAGCACCGGTACAAAGTGCTGTAATCAGCCGCTGATGATTGGGACTGTGCGGATACCTGATGCGGCGCTCAAAGGGATTGCAGAGTCACCTATTCAGTCTCGACTTCCCATCAGTATTTAATCAAAACTACAAGCCGTCCACTTTGCTCACCTGTGTACTTGTGTATGCCCCACGCTGCGGTTATGGCTTTAAGCAACTGTGTAACGCTTAAGTGCAGGACTAGTCGTCAGCGCGCGCAGATCTGCGACGCTTCACTCCAGCCAAACACCAGCGTACCGCCAGAGAAATCTGCGGCTCTGTGAGTGAGTGTTTTTCTGGATTGAGCTTTCGAGCGTGCGCTGACGGGCTCAGGTGTCACTGCAAGCTGTGAGTCGGGGAGAGCTGATGTCAAGGGGACTATTTACAGAAGAATTTGCTAGAGGAAGCCTCAACAGGTAGTTTTAGGCGCTGTAAGGAAAGCAATCATTCTCCAATAGCAACACAGATGATGCGATGATTCAATCACTAATTGTTTTTTATTAGATTGTATTCAAATTAAGAATTATGACTAGATTAAAAACACACTTAATGGTTCTACTCTGATTACTCTGCTAAATTGCTTTCTTTTCCAACTTCCTATACTAACTTTCGTATCTGACGCAGTTAAAAATTTGCTCTCAATCTACCAAAAAGAATAAGAGATGGGGGGGCTGGCTAATCATGGAAGGAAATTTCTCTCCTAAGTAAAAATGATGGATTTGGTTTATTTAAAAATGGGCATGTTCACTTTGCAACAAACCTAGAAGTCATTCTTCAAGTTTTCATTGAACTGGATATGTTAAGAGCAAAGAATAAATACCATAAAGCCAATCGCGCCCTTGCATAAAAATCTGGCTTGTTTCACACTGTGATTTGTTGAGGGGAGGGGACAATTCCTTCGTGCACTGTTATACCCAATGTGACCCTGATTTGAAATACTCCCTTCTCACTGCCGCAATAAAGTCAGAGAGGCTGTGGTTATCTGTGCCAGTTGAGGTGGTCTACTTGTCTTTGTTTTATGGTGTTTAGAAAAAAATATCTAAATGAAGCTATGGAAACACTCTGTATGACTTCTACAGGGGGATTTGGATCAAGATCCCGGGAGTCTCTTGTTTATGGATAAATAAGGGCATGTAATTACATCTGGAATCCGAAATAGCAGGTCTGCTTTTAAAATAATAAGATTGCTGTATTCTGTATATTGCTATATAAAGAAAAGAAAAAGCATCTTAGAGTTGATAATGTTCAAGTAAGCAAACTTGCTGGCATGGCTTTTGGATGCATTGTGATACTGGGGTTCTCTCCTTAAGACTTAGTGTTCTCCCAGGTTTTATTCATGTCATCATATATAACTTCATTCAGCAGCTGAGTGGTAAAAGGACAGTGTATTTAAAAATATAAATTCAAACGGAGACGGCTCATTTAGTATGCAGGTTGGCTTATAAAGGAGCATATATGAAAACTATGGCTTCTGGCCAAGGGACCTAGCACAGAAACACATTCCTGGATCTGTATTACGGGGCGATAATGGGCTGGTATTAAGCCATGTCATCACTCTGTTAATTAAGAAAGAAATTGATAATTAAAGGTATTTAGCAGGTTTCATCTGAAGTTGTTACCTCAAATTCATATCTCAAATCCTTCCAAGGGCTGGAGCTACCATTTCAGCTGCACAAAGCAACCTGCGTGGCTAACAAATAAATATGGTATGCCGCAATTTGGTTTTCTTTTAAGTCCCAAAGAGCAAGAGACTTATTCGTGTGTTTAACTTTAAGCATCCAACTAGTTCAATTTAAAAGCCCACTAGCTTATCCCACTGGTGGGGTAATTCAGCGTAACAGGCTGGACCAAAACGTCAGCGCCATCCTCATGGTTGTTACTGCACCATTTTAGGGAGGGAATAAACGAGAGAGATACCAAACCTTTTCTTCACCTTCCTTCGGTACCTTTGCCTCTTAATGTTGTCATTCTGCGGCCCCCTCCATGCCCTCTGTGCAGAAAGAGTCTGTTTAGATACTCCTTCAGGATTTCTGGTTTGCTGATGGCTTTCCCACGCAAGCCTCACACATGCATTGGCTCCAACTCTGTTCTGCAGAGATGGACAGTTTCCCCCGTCCTGCTGCTCTCCTCTGTCCTAGTCCTCTTCAAATGTCACGCCAACGTGGTACGTTTTGGTTGTGGTCTTTTTCCTGTCCTTCTCACTCACCAGTAATTTCTGATGCTTCCACTTTTCTGCTGCGTGGCCAGAAAACCCTCAAGGAACTATAGTTCTGAAACCCCACTTATTTAGAAAAGTCACCTCCCAAAACCAGAATGGCATGACTGCGCTTAAAAACATTGACCTCATATTTAGGCACATCTGAAAATAACTTCTCCAGATATTTCATACCATTCTCCCACATAGAGAAGCAATAATTAATTGCACTTCATCAGAAAATATTAATAAAATTATGTTACGTGTGGGTAAACTGAGACAGAAAGATTAAGATTTTTTCCACCATTAAACAATAGATTAATGGCAGAGCTTGGAATGAATTGCTCGTGAAGTCCTGCTTTACTGAACATTTATATGCACAGAGGATGTGCGAGCGCGTTTGTATGCGTGTTTGTACGCTACTGTGTTCGGGGTACACGGGTGATTCACTGCAATTCGCTGCACAGAGTTAATTCCATGATGCATTCTTAAAACACTGATGAGCTGGTATAGAGGATATGTTGACTGGGAAAAGCTTTCCCACTCTACCTAGTAATTAAGAAGATTTGTTGTTCATGCCTTAATAGTTTTAATCAATTTTGTGATGCTAGAAGACAAAGTAATTGAATGTTCAGTGTAGTGCATGAGGCTGAATGTGGCTGTGGGCTAAATCTGACCACTCAGTGAACCCTCCTGCGTGGGAGGAAGGGAAGGGAACCAACCGCTGCAACGGCTGCTAAAGCAGGGGGTGCCCCAGGACAGATGTTCCCTCCCATGAGGATATCTGAGTCCATCAGAGTCAAACTCCTTCAGTTCTTAAATCCGTGGTCTTACTCTGTGGTAAGCGTGGTGGATGCGTCAGGCCAAGAACGTGCACCAGGACAGCGGATGTGAGAGTGTCCCTTCTCACCGTCTGTCCAAGAGCCAATAAGCGCACAACTGACCTTATTATTTGCTTTCTTGTAGTCTTGTATATTGGCATGAAGTTCTACAATGATTCCATTTTAAATTATAATAGATTAGATTTAAATTACATAGGTTATAGTGAAAGTGGTGTAAATTTCTTCTAGTGTGGAAAGAGACACATTTGTATGAAAGTACCAGGAAAGTCCACTTGCTTTCAGTGTGCTTATCTGCTAAAATTTTTTTCTGGCAGCTTTTTTTTTTTAATATTTTTAATATTTAAGATTGTACCATGTTCCTAGCCAGCACAGTTACGTGCTGGTATAAAAACTGTGTGTAGTACCTCAGCATTAAATCCTCTTGCTCGCCATGGCAGTGCCTGCTGCTGCACTGTCAAGGACCCTGGGACCAAAAGGACCACCCTGGAGGGGAGCAGACGGGGCCGCACGCCGTGGAGGCGCTGGGGATCGGTGTCCCTGCTCTGCCCACGCTCTGCCCGTGTCTCCTGGAGGGCCAAGTGGGGACCAGCTCCCCGGCGGGCACCGCAGCCGCCTTTGGGGCGCTGCTCAGCCCACCTCCCCCCGCTGGCAGCGTGTCTCCCCGAGAGCCACCGAGACCTCCCCCGGGGTCCGACCTGGCTCTGGGCTTGGTTTGAATGTGACACGGAAATGGTATTGATTTCCTCAGGGTCGATACTCGTCACTTAGAATGGCTTTTCTGTGCGTCATGTTTAGTGGCATCCCTCTGATGGCTTTCCCTCCCGCCTTCCCCACTCCAGAGAGCGGCTGGACCAGATGCATCACTGGGTATTTACTCTAATGAGTTTTGGCCTTTAGAAACTCATTTACAAATTCAAAGCTCTAAGGCACTAATCTCTGCTATTCCCTTAGTAGATTAAAATTTAAAATAACAAAAAAAAAGAAGAAAGGATGTGAAATGAGAACTGTTCTTACTTTCTTGGAGCAAAATTCAGAGCACATCTCCACCGTCAAATTGGGCTGTATCAAAGAGGCTGGAAAGGTGTCTGTTAAATTTTCTGGAGCTCTAAAACATCCTCGATAGATAACATTCCTCCCTGCAGGGATATGAAATAGGTTTCTCTTGAGAAAACAAAGTCCGTAGTATCCTGCCTCTTCACAAAGAACAATATTAGGTTCAGAAGCTGAAAATAATAAAATAAATTCTATATTCCAAATGCTGTAGAAATAAGAGAAACCATGATATACACTAGAAAAACGTGTTGCAAATCCTGTGGTATTGAAAGGAGCACATGCCCTTCGCTTTGTACTAACCACTGAAAGTAGGGCTGCAGCAAAGAGTTTAAATTAAATTCCGCCAGTGGAGGGCATTGCTATTGTTTGCAAGTCCCAGTTTTCTTTTGAAGACATGCCTTCCCCTGAAAGACTTAAAAGCCCCGATAAAAATCTACAAAGCTTCCCGTGATCTGCACCAGGAAAGGAAAGGAATTTAAATGAATCCTGGGAGCCCCCACAGGGACGCACCTTCCTGCACATCTGCTCAGCTGCTGAGCTCTCCCTCTCCTCTTCCCGCTCCTCCTTTCGAGGGCCAGGAGTTTGCGGCAGCCTTGGCGGTCTGAACCAGGCTGTGGTGAGCTCTTCAGGGAGGGCAGCTTGCTGCAAGTCTTCAGCGTCAGCCTCCGATCTCACCTGCTCCTGTGTAAATGCCACAGAGCTTGGCAGAGTTGCTCCATTTTTTTGCATCACTGTGACTGAAGTCAGGATTTGGCCCAAATACTTGTTACAAGCAGCAATACAATTCTCCCTCCCGCTTAAAAGAGAAATATCCCCTCACAGAACCATTGACCCAAAGCTGTCGCAAAACTCACTACCGCAGGTGAGGCCGTGCGTTTGCCCAGAGGAGTTAATGGTGATGAAGAAAATAACATGGGGTGGCTGCTTAGAAAAAGAAAATGGTCTGAGTGTTGTACAACACTTTGGCAATTCTTAGGATTTTGTGGGCTTTACAAAGCAGGAAAATGCATTTACTTCATCGCTCTGCACTAACTATTGACTGAATTTGCCTAGCATGACTCAATAGGGAGAAATGTGGATTTGGGAATGAGTTTGGGTCTTCTGAGTCCTGGTCCACACCCACTGGCTGCCTTAAACAATACTCTCTAGAACTGATGTGGGAAATGTGTTGGATGACAGGAGAGATGCAGCACAGTTTTGGAGGGAAAATTTGGTTCTGCATGAATTTCCTGGCAGAAGGGCCCAGATTCTCCAGCGTGGGCCAAGAGCTACCTAAGGAGAACCTGCTTAAATATTGTTCTAATAACTGTTCAAACTAGTTACTAGAAGCAATGGTATATCTTTGGGATCACTCAGGAGATGTGAAAATAAAATAACTCGATGCATGTCGGGGGGAAGCGGGAGTCTCCCTGGGACCAGATCACTGCAAGCACGGCACCAGAGAATAAAGGAACAGATGTTTTTTGGCTTCTCAGGATGCTCTTGAAAGACTTCCTACTAAATCTCAGACTAATATTTAATTCCTGAACAAAATGTTTATGAACGTGTTTAGGGTTGTCTCAGCGGGTCAGGAAGAAAGCCTGAACTGCCCACGCCGGTCCTCGGGAGGGAGCAGGGTTTGGAGGGAGCAGGGTTTGCGGAGAACCCACGGAGCACACTGGAAATGTGCTGTATTTCCATCGCCTGCCTGCTCTCCCGGGAAGGACGGCTGAATCCTGCCCCGAGGAGAGCGGCACTCTGTGCCACAGCGATCCCCAGGCGGCAGTAGCTGCAGACTTTGAGCTTCATTGCGTTTAATGTGACGTGAGGGCACGAGTCCTGCGGCGCAGGAGCTGCCAGGGCGGGAAGGGGGAGGCGAGGGGCGGAGAGGGGAGCCAGCAAACCCCTGTCTAGGAGGGGTTAAATGGAGATGCCACTGGATCTGCGCTGCATAAGGAGAAGCCTTATGCGAGGTCTGTTCTCTACATTGCACAGTGTAAATCACGGATGCCGTTACAGTTTCAGAGTTACTTTCCAATATACTTGTTCATCATGATTAATACTTCTGTTGGCCCCTCAGCTATCTTGTGTCAGTGGGATTCTTCAAACAGTGAAATATCAGGTATTACTAAGGGCAAACAAAATACAAATCTAGCTCCAGGCTAGACTAATTTGATGACTAATTCATTAATACCTAAGAAAAAAATAAATGCCGCCTTTTCCTGTGAAATATGTATATATATTTTATGCTGAAGATTCAAACAGTGATGCACGTCCCGGGAAACCTGCCAATGTGCCTGTCAGCCTGACACTAGCAATTTAGGTCTATGTACCTTTGATATATAATTTATATGTAGCTGGGTGGATTACTGTACAAACCTTGACTTGTCTTTAAGAAGAAATGAAGTACCATCAATACTGGCACAGCCTAAGGTCGTGGTGCTTCTTCTCAGCAAATAACATCCCTTAAGGTCTTGTGAGCTTGCCAGAAGTAAAGACTGCTCAGCTGTTTAGATATTTTATGCGCTTTGTGTTGGCCCAAAGGTTTATCTATCGTATCTCCTGTGGTAGCTAATTGAATGACAAGTAGAGCAAGTGTCATCCAACGATGAAACAACAATCCCAACCACCGCTAAAACAGAAGTCCTTGGAAGAGCGAAACTCTGTGGTCTCATTTCTCTCGCTTAGGAGAGAAATTGGTGTGCCTCTCTCTCTGGCCACTACTTATTCTCCTGCTGCCGTCACATGGCACTTACTTTGTTCGGGATCATTTCTGAGCTTAGGGTGGCATTGATACAACTATTTTTCTGCCCTTCCGCTATAAGGCGCCCACTTCAGGGATGTTTCTTAAACACTTGTGGGTTTGTCCCTCGGCAATGGATGCGAGAGGGAGTAGTTTTTCCTCAGCTGAAATTCTGCTGCTGTTGCAGTGGCTCTGCACTGTATTTTGTTTCCTCCTCAGTGACACTAGCTTTCTGTGTGGCAGCCCCGAGGCAGCGTGCCAGGCACGTCTGGCCGCTCCGAGGCGGTGAGCAGCACTGCTATTCCGGGGAGGGAGCTAGGGACCGGACCAGCAGCAAATGGACACCGTGCCCCGCGGGCACCTCTGTCCTTTGCTGTTTGGAACCGGTGACAAATGGAGCGAGACGAGCAGCAGGGACAGCCCACACGTCTCCCCCGTGGGGCGAGCGGCCGCCTCTCTCGGGTCGCACACCCACTTACGTCGTCTCGCTCCTGCCCGCAGCTCCTCCACCCTGTAGACGGAGAGCCGGTTCACCCCTCCGCAGACGGAGCCCTTCTCCCCCTTGCACTCGCTGTTGCACTCCTCGGGCTTCGAGGCGGTCGCCGGGAGCTTGTTCCCGCAGTAGCACTCTGCCCCGTACGCCAGGCCCGCGTACGTGTAAGCCCTGCGGGGAACAAAACCAGGCGCTGTTGGTACCGGCACCCCATCTGTTCCCGAGTTTGTACCTAACGAAGGCGGGAGCCTGTCCCCGTGCGCGGCGTACGCCTCTGCTGCCCGGCTACGGAGGCGCTGCCGGCCCCGGGGACCAGCGCAGCCTCTTTGGGGCAGGCGGCCATCTCGTACCGCAGGCAGTGGTGGTGGCCAGAGTCCGCCCAGCGCGGCCGGCCTGGGCCCCGGGGCAGTCCTGGGGAGGGCAAGGTGGGCTTTGCCTCCCGGTGTGGGCGTCTGAGCGACAGCCCCGTCTCCGGCTGCGTGGCTGTGCTCATTCCCGTGCTCCCGCGGGAGCACAGCGTGCCTTCGCCCTCCCGACACCGCGGACGTCACGGCCTCGCCGCCGGGGTGACGCCACCCCAACCCAGAGCTACCACTTCAGGTTTTGACCGGAAACGTTTAGCGTGGTTTCGAGTGGCAGAGAAGACAAGCCCCTCTCAGAGGTCCTGTCACCCAGCGTTTTGGATGCAGTCAGGCAATTCTCAGTGCTCAAACCAAGGCAGGGCCGTTGCCGGAGCAGCAGGCCCGGGGCTCGGTGCCTCTGCCGCACTGACCCCCCCGCCGGCCGCACCGCGCCAGGGCCGGGCTCCGTGTCCTCCGCAGCCCGTCTGATGGGGCCTGGCGGTCTGTCCGTCCGAGGGGAGAGTGCCGTTTCCTTCACCCAAGGGACAGCTCCGTCTGGGGCATCGTTGTGTGTCCACAGCGCACTGGGCTGGAACGGGGGTCCGAAAGCCCCTCATGGGCTACAATAGATGGGATTAAGCTGCAGTTTGGGCACCCCTAAAGCAACGGGCTCCACGTGCACTGCACTGCCCTACGGACCAAAGGAAGCAAATTTCACAGGAATAGCTCTAAATTGCATTGTTTCTTCTGCTTTCTCTAGTGCTTAGGAACAATGGGAAGTCTTTTTCATAAATAGTTTCATATCGTCCTGCCCCAGGTACTGGTGATCGCCCCCGGCCCGTGCCCTGCCTTGGCTGACCAGGGCGGGCAGAGCGGTGCAGGAGCTGCCCCTGCCCGTTCCCCGACGAGCACCAGCTCCGCGGGCGGCGATGGGAACGGCCCCGCTCCCCGCCGGGCACCCGGTCGTCTTGCTCTCTCCTGGTTCTGGGAGGGCTAACTTGTCCGTAGGTTTTTAAAATATTTTAGATCAAAGATTTGGGCTAGAGGGCAAACATCTAACAAAGATTATCTAACAAACCAGTAATTTTTGACCAGGACAACAGGAAATATATTGTAAGTAGCCATGCTATAATAAAGCGGATAGGCAACAATGAAATAGTCTACTTCAAGCAAGGTAGCAGAGCTGTGCCATGCCTGAAGGTATGAGATAATCACAGTTTTCACAGATGCTATATATTTAACATATGCATGCTTTTTCCATTTCAAATTCAGTTCCACTTATTGTCAGAAAAGAGAAAACTTGCAGTGAAAAAGTACCACTCACCTCTCGGCACAAGCTTCCTGACAGTGAGATACTGTCATCTTTCTTAAGTCATAAAACACAGCTCCCTTCAGCGTCCTGTCCCTCGAATCATCGCTGAAGCATCCCACGTAGGTGCCTGTGTGCATGGAAGACCAGAGTTAGGCAGCGTGCACGGGATGGAGACGGGGGAGAGGGAAAAAACCACCCAGCGGCCGTCCAGCGCCGTGAGGTGGGAGCAGGGCTGTGTTGGATCAAGTCCCTGCCTGCGGGGCAGCCCTGCCCGCTGGGACCAAACCTTTGTGGGTGCTATTGAAGGGTAAGCCCGCGCGTCCAGTGGACATGAACCGAAGGTAACTTGGACTTTTCCCTCCCCCTGCCTTTGCAGACCCGGGGTGTGCCACCGCCCCGCAGCCTGGGTTCCCGCGGGCGGCTGCCACCAGCTCGGCACCCTCCCGTCAGTGACAGAGCATGGCGAATCGCTAAAGTACAGGAGAAGGCAGTCTTCAAAACGGCATAAACTTTGAGAAATCTCGTTGGATTTCTCTCAAGTTTTCTTGCAAATCTCTAGTTGAGAATAAGATGTTGCAAGAGAAATATTAAGAAAATCAATTTTCTTTGGGTACATAGAGTTATATTAAAGCTATAATGGAAAGATAACTTCAGTCTTAACAAGGCAGCACTGTCTAGCTATCGCATTGAACTATCTCTTTTTCTCCAGTGCAAATGAATCTTTTAAAATACGTCTTGCTTTACTTAGCATATGAAAGATAAATATTTCTTTTAGACTGCATCCTATGTTAGGCCTCATTTTGTTGTCACGAGCAAAACACTATTAAAATCCAGCCCATGTTTTAATATATGATTGGAAGGAGGATGTAGAGTCCCACTATTACACAACAATCGTGCGTATATAAGTACATTTTATCGTTAAAATATGAAGGAAAAAAGGAAATTTGATTTTAGAAGTAGCAGTATTGAGATGATAACACAGGGAAATTAAATAACATGAGCTGTGGATAGGAAGAGAATATATGATGAAAAATGGAACTAAAAAGCATTATATTAACAATAAAATAGTCCACAAGAAAAAGAAAGTTCAGGCCACTCTAACAGAGATTTTTGGAGCTAGGAATAATAAATCAAACATTTAAATGTTACAAACACAACAACAGATTCGAAGACCTGTACATTGGTAATTTGCAAACATGCAATTAGAAAATTCACAAGCTGTGAATATACACCCACAGCACGCTGTTAACGAGGTGGGAGTCACACACCTGCAATGAAGATGTTCTGTGTTTCACCGGAGACTTTTGATTTGGGTGCTTTGATTCAAACCAGTAGCAGCGGCAAACTCGGGGTGCGGGGCCCAAGAGCCCGAGCCAGGAGGCACGAGAAGCCGGCGGCACAGGCGGCGCCTGCCCTCCTCCCTGCGTCCCCCCAATGTCGCATTCATGTCCTCCTATGAACGAGTCACGGGGAGACTGCGTGGTGTCAGAGCCAAACGTCACGACACATCAGTGACCCGGTCCCTGTCACCTCTGCCCCTGTGCAATGGCCTGACCAGGCCAGGGGAAACACTATGAAACACCCCATCCACTGGAAGTGCTCCTAACAGAAAACTTTCATTTTTTACCTAACAAATTCCTGTTTCCATTTGTGGCGCTAATAGTATTTGCCAGTCTCCCTGGCGGGAGAAGATGCGATCCCTGCTCTGAGCCACTTGCAATGTAAGCAGGTAAGGTAGCTTGAGGTGGAGTAGGAAAAAAAAAAAAGCCTTGAATTCTCTCCCTTCGTAGTGGACACCGAGCAAGGCAAAGCGAGCCGGGAGGCGCTCGCAATATGCTGGAGCAGATGCCATCGGTTTGTCTCAGGTTGAGGGTCTGCCCGGGAAGCGCACTGAGGATGGCTTGCGATCCCTGTGCAGGGGCAGGGCAGAGCGGCCGTGCCGCGCCGGCACGCCGGGGCGCTGTTGGGATGGCACCGACGAGGACGGCACTAACGCAGCCTCCGTGGTACGGCAACGTGCCGCTTTGCTCAGCGGGAACCGCAGGGCAACCCTGAAACTTTAACGAGCATTATAACCATGGAGGAGTTCGTTACATCTTGGAAGGGATCCATAATGAAATAACAAGCCGGGAAGTTTACTAGAAGTGTGCGCGGGGGGAAGATAACATGCTCTACATAGGTAGTTAAAGTTTTAATTGATAATTTCCAAAGGCATTCCAATGCTTGTTAACAATACTGTTATTAATAATGTCACTTTGTGTTCAGTCAGATGTTCAAATGATGCATATTTGAATCAACGTAATTCAGTGGGCTGTAGCAATAAATAGTCCTTCTGGCTCCTCTCAGTCAGCAGTTAGAACTCGAGGGAGGCACTGGCCTTCACTAACTTTATGGATAATTTTCAAAATTTATTTTTTTGGGTTTAATTTGGTGTTAAGTTTTTAAAGAACAGGTTTATACTCTGCCTGGTATTAGAGTGGCTCACAAAGACTCACCACGTTTCTCTACTTTTTATCTATTCTTTTGTTCACCTGGGGAAAAAAAAATCCCCGAACACCAGAGGGACCGGAGCAGCCCAAGCGGCTGCAGTGGGTGGAGGGAGGACCGGGCGCGCTGGCTACACGCAGTCGGGGCTGGGGAGGAGGCAAAGCCAAAGGGCTCGTGGGCACTCACCGAGTTTTCCATCATTGAACCCACCGAAACCACCCATGCAGTGTGGACGTACAAATCACAGAGCATCCGGGGCAAGGGCACGTACCGTGCCCTGTTTTTCTGTGCTTTCTCTCCTCCCCGTCCTGGAGCGGCAAACCTGCCCAGGCAGCACCCAGCCTGAGCCCCTCCTGGGTACAGCCACAGCCGCCACTGACCAGCTGAGACCCAGACCTCTGCTGCTCGCAAAGAGTGAAAAAGTAATATTCGTGAATGTTAAATACTGGTTTTATGAGGTGCAGGTACTACAGCGGTAGCCTGGAGGGTTCGTGTGATTCTTTTCTGCAACTGTCCCTGAAGAGCTTATCAGAGTCGGTGGTGACCAAGGTCAGCAAAAGATGTATTTGCTGACGGTGAAGGTGCGTCTCCCTCCCGCAGAGCCGGTGGTGTCTGCGTCCTTCCCGACGGGGACAGGGATGGGGACAGCTTTCTGCTCCCCTGCGCCAGGCTTGGTCACTGGTGCGCCGGACGGAGCAGCTGCACCCTCGTGTTCCACGGCAGCCCGGGGGCTGTCACCAGGCCCTGAGCACCCAGGCCACGGGCTCAGGGCACGTCACGAAACGCAGCGGGGTTCTCTGGGAGACTTCTGTGCTTTGCAGCCTCTCTGCGCTGCCACCAGAGCCTGCCAGCAACGGGAGGTTACAAAGCGCCTGTGGAGCACTCCTGGAAGCTCCAGCGTGGTGCTCCAGGTGACTCCGGCGGTTAGTTTGCCTGACTCACACTGTGTGACTCATCTCCCGTACACCATCGCTATCGCCTTCGTGTTCCCATTTCCAACAATTCACTCAGGAGGAGTCATGAGGTGGCACCCATTTTGTGGGATTTTTGCAGAAGATACCCTTTTGTTTGGGGAAATCTATTCACGAACTAAAGAGCAGTTTAGTAATGTGGTGTCTCGTCACCCAGATCCCCTTGCTTTTGTTATTATCAGTGAAACACCTCCAAGAACAACTAGTTCTTCTAAAAGGCAGTGCATCAAAGATGGCAAAGTCATAATTTGATGCTGCAGCCTCGAGAGCATGGTCAGTCCCCTAGCTTGAATCCCGGTGCTCCCCACGGGGGCTCCTCTGCTCCCGGGGACACTTGGCCGTCGGTGGTGGCTGTGGAGTTGGGGCTGCAGCCCCCACTGCAGCTCAGCTGTGCCACAGCCCCCGGCCGCGCGCACCCAGCCGTGCCCCCGCCGCGCGCCCTGGGCCGGGGGCTGCCGGCCCCCACTCGCCTGGGGGTCCCTGGGGTGTAAAGCCGTGCAGGAAATGTGAACGGCTACAGATTCCTTTTGGCTTCTTTCCTTGCTCTGGATAATAGTTTGTTAAAAGCTTTCCTGCTGGACACACGGAAGCAGTCCGCGCAGGTGTTTATCAGCAGCGGTTAGGGCAGCAGAATCCGGCTCACCTGACGTGAACTCCGATTTCTGTCAAACCTGAACGGCTTTCCATTTGGGTTGGAAAACACAGTTTTGTACCCTCTGCTCTGGCCGCTGATGCACTGCAGCGGTGTGAATTCCCCTTGCGCTCCCCTTGGCCTGTTGCTAATTTCCAGCAAACTCGCCAAACACCGGGAGTTTGTCTCCGATCCAGGAGCTCTCGTTTCCTTGCGGTGCTGGTTTGGCACTCAGTAAGGGAAGAAGTGTTTTACGGCCCACATCTTGTCCCCCTAAGAACAGTGTGTCTGCAGAGATGGTCCCAGAGGGCAGGTCAGGAACAGCGACGGTGTCTGCAATAGCGGGATTTGGTATATGCTAGCAGCAAGGAGGCACTCCGAGACCTAAGGTATTGTGTGGGTTTGGGTAGTTAATTTAATAAAACCCGTTTTTAAACTGTTCCCTGTTCTGAGAAAGAAAATCAATTAAATGGTGTTCATCTCTGCCTGCTTGAAGAAAAAAGAATTTAAATTATGGAAGAATATTTCACTGCCTGGGCTTCTATTCAATCAATAAAAATACATTTTTGGAGGAAGTTGCAGCTCAGCGTGACCAGGGACGTCAGGATCATGCTTTGGCCTGTGCGTACGCTCAAGAACTGGTTTGAACACGGTGATGAGCCATAAGGAAGGCGTTCCTGCAGGGACGCTTTGTGGTGCTCACCACTCTGCCTGGGACAGTCCCTGGAGGAGATGCGGTTTATGCGCATGCCAGAAAACGGGGCTGGGGGTGCATCCCTTACCTCTGTGTTCAGCAGTGTGCTTCATCGCTTTCAATCCCGCTGTTTGCATGGGCTCCTGGTCGCTGATGAACCTGTGAAACCACCGTCTTCTCAGCTGCCTGAGCTCCGAGTTGCGGGACACAAGCCACCGCGGGCTGTGCCTCTGGTCCAGGGCCGGCTCCTGCATCGCGTCCATGCCCGCCAGCAGCCTGGGGCTGGGGTTTTGCAGCGTCCTGGGGTCCACGATCCCGACCCCGGCCATCCCGTCCGGCACCGGCAGGGCCTGGTTAGCAGAGGTCCCACGCGAACCTTGCTGGATAACCAAGCGGGTCCGCTGCAGCAGCAGGAGGCTGCCAGCCATCAGATAAGCTGCTGTGAGGAAGAAGAGCAGAAACTGGGTCCGACGGAGAAACTTCTGTAGCCTGAAGAAAGCTTTGGCCATGCCCTTACTGAAGCTGGGCCCTTCACGCCTCCCGACGGGCCCCTGAATCTCCGCCTGGCCGGGCGCTGGTGCCTCCCATAAGTTCAGCCCATCACTTCGGTGCCTTCTCCCGGCGAAGAGCCTTCTCCTCGGGTGGCCCCGGCGGGGAGAGCAGCCGGGGGTGGCACAGCCGCGGCCTCAGGCGCCCCGCTGGCCGAGGGGCTGCGCACACACCCCGGGCGATGCCATGGTCACGCTCCGCCAAGCTGCCTAACAGCCCATGCTGAAACCTGAAATACCGAGGGGAAAGGGTTGGTTCACACCCAAATAGAAAATACCTGTCATCAGGGTGACTCTCCCCCACCCACCCCCTTTTTTTTCAGCTGAGCCTTTCTCCATCTGTTGTTTATAATTATGCACTTTAAAAGCTATAATCCAATGAGGATTGATTAGGCAGAAGCTAGTTTCAGTTCTTCAGCCTTACTTTTTTTTTTCTTTCTTTCTTTTAACATGGAATGAACAAGAAATACCTTTATGATGAGGTTATTTCTCTTGGGATGTTTGGAAAAAAAGTTCTTTATTTTCTTTTGTCAATAGGCGACATCTCCATTCTTTGTCACTGGCTGGAACACAGCCACACTATGGGCATCTTCTTAGGAAGGTGTTATCAAATTCCTTCCTTTCAGCAAAGCAGTAGCTAAGCTACAAATGCAGATCAGAGGGAAACAGCAGTGTGGGGGTGTGGGGGGAAGAAAGAAATGGCATCAACTCACAATAGATAAGATAATTATTAATCTCTTTGCAGCACAATAAAGTCAGGCGTTATGCTGGAAGGATATCTGGGGGTTCTGTAGTTACACACAGAGCTATGCGAGTTGCTGTGCATGTCCCTTTAAAAGAAAGCAGAGATCCTGCTATTTTTTTAGTGGATTTCTGTTGCCAAATATTGACGTGTGGCTGCATGGACAAAAACTAGTGAATGTTTGAAAAAAAAAATCATTTCAAGTTTCACCAGATATCTCTTGACTGCTTCTGAGCTTTGCAGGCTTTAGCCGTGCTGATGTACACCATAATGGGATTGTCTGGGCAAGAAAAGCTCCTTTGTGCTCTAGGGAACCTTTAACCTCCTGTAGCAAATAAAAGCTGGCATCTCCCCATAAGTTCCTGTTTTCCCAGTCTGTCACTTCGCTGTGGAGCCAGGCAAGTGCTGAGAAAAGATGCAGTGTTTTCCGGAAAAGAAAATATTATGGCTTTTGCTTAACTTGCATTTGGGGCACACTCTTGAATTCCACAGTCGTGGCAAAGAAATATCCGTTCACTGTATTTCTCGTTTCAGTATCTGATTTCAAGTTTTGTGGATATTCATTTATGCACCGTTCTTAAATAGATGCTACCGATTAATTAATTAGCATCTTAAAAAGATGCTACCACCCATTCCCTTTTTCAGGTAGTTGTGCAACTTATTTCTATCTTAAGCAGCAATCAGAAACAAAGCTCAAAAACTTCTAGGCCAAAAATATTAAAGATCAGCTGAATCTTTTCTCAGTTGAGCCCGAATTCCTTTTGTGTGACCTTTCAGCCTCGATTACTAAACAGGGTTGGCCCATGGCGGGAATCCCCGTCCTCTCGTCCTACACGTTGGGTGGTCTTGAGGACCTGATTTAGATGCTTGTTTTTGATAATTTTTTTTTTTAAGTTTGTGGACACTGGTCTCAATTGCATAAGGCTGAGTCATATCCAAAAATGTTCTGTGTGTTTATCTCTAGACTTTCTCCAAGAGCTCGGTCTGGGAAGGACTTACTGCTCTCTTTCCCCGGTACCTGTGGGTCCGTTGGCAGCCAGTGCGCTGGAGGGAGCGAGGAGCTGCAGAGGGCTGCGAGGCAGTACCACACTCAGTCAATTCCGAGCACTTTCTCCACTGTTAAAGTTACCACAACTCCCTTCTGATCAGCTCCACAGCCAGAGAAAATGCATTGATTTACACCAGCTGAAGAGCTGACCCTTAAAGTTAAATTATTGAAAATCTCTGATCAACGTTGTGAGTGCTCAAGAATTACAGTAAAAAGGTCAGAAGTACCGAGACAGATGAGCAGGAAATTAGCCATAATTAGGTACTGCAGATTGTTACTGTGCTAATTTATCTGAAGAAATACTGTCTATCAGCATAGGTATGATTTGATGTTGTTCCCAACATGGGGCTACTGGAAACTTGCGCTATTCCCAAAAGAGGCTGTCTCATCTAGAAGAAAGTGTGTGTATTAGCCGTTTGAGATTCTGGCTAGGAATTTACCATGCTCCTCGCGGCAAACACTATTTTGAGGGAAGGCTTGGCCAAGGAGGAGGCAGCCGAACGCCTTGGTGGCTGGTGGCGGAGCAGACAGCACGCTGCTCGAGCTGCCGTCGAGCATGCAAAGGGATGGCCTTCGTAATAAAAAGCTGCCGCAAAGCCTCATCAGTGACATGATTAACGGCTGCAATCACATAGGTATTCAAAAGGCTTAAGATTTTTTTTTGCCCCTAGCAGAAGATGAGGCTAGATAAATTTCTCAGACTTGCAATCATTTTTGCCCAACTGTAATTCAGGGTTTCAGAGCTCTTTTGGTTTACTCACAAAGTGATCAAGGTACAACATCAAGAAATGCTTTGAGCCAAAGTTCTCAAGTGCGCCCAAGTCACGTGCGTGGGAAAGGCGGGCTGCGGCAGCCGGGAGCCGTTGGGCGTTGCTGATAAGCAATGCCGATAAGCGGCCGAGAGCGGCCAGAGAAGGACCGTCGAAGCTGTGTACTGGAAGTCAGGGATGTTATGCTTGAAACTGCATCAGTGGCCCAGTTTAGTCCCTTTTAATGCCACTGTGCACAAGTCATTCAGTGGATTTCGGTTGAGTTTCTCCATGTCTGCGGCAATGTAAAGTGGAGCAGGTGGACGCTGCATCATCCCCGTGGCGAGAGGATCTGCCACTGGTCTGGGCAGCACACGGCGATGCCTCCTGGTGCCAGGGGAGACGGGTCCGGCCACCGCCTGCCCAAACAACGCCGGTGTGGGGCGATCGCTGCCCCACGCTAGCCGGATGAAAAGCCTGCTGTGCCCCAGCACAGCTGGGTAACCGCCCCGCGTATCGGACCTAATTTAAGTGTGCAGCAAGCTCTGCAGCCAAACACCAGAAATGTGTAGCTCCTGGAAACCTGCCTCGTTTTATTTATTTATTTATTTACTAAGGAGAAGCTGCTTCTGGGTGTCAAAAGGCTAACTTTGCCTTTGCCCAGTGGTTGAAAAAGTTTAAATGGTAATAGCCAATTCTACTGCAGTCAATATGACATATATAAATTACCTCCAGATGCATTCGCCCTCAGTACAGTTGCCATGACAGTACATTGTAGTAAAAAGCCAACCAAATAAATAAGCAGACTCTCCGCCCACAGCAACTGCTGCAAATGTGCAACTCAAAAATTAAATGTTGCTTTTTAGTGGGGAAACAGCAGAGCGCTGCTGACATAAAAAAAAAGTCATTTGGTTTTTCCATAAACTGCATATTGCAATATCATCAAAGTATGCCTAAAAGAATTGAAGTGCATCACTTTTGATGATGATATTAAAAAGGAAAGAGTAAGGAGGATATGAACTAGTATCTGGTAATAGAAAATGTATCATTTGTCTTTTTCATACATGTTTCACTTAAAATGAATGAAGTGAAATGGAAGAAAAATACAGTCTTCTGTTCTTATTTATCAGTTCTCACAGCCAAAGGGGTTTTAGGACCGCGTTAATTGAGAGTTGAGTTAGTCAGTAAAATCATAAAATGATAATTGAAAGGACTCCAAGATGGGCAATAAGAACTGTTAAATAGCGGAGAAGACCTCTAGGTGAAGAGAACAATGAAAGGGTTAACGCTGCAACAAGAAAGGGGGAAATAATTAGCCCTGGCAAGGATCAGCTTTGGAGGTGGTGCATGGCAGCTGCAGGAGATCTGTGGGGTGCTGTGCCTTCAGCAGGGAGAGCATCCCCTGCACCACTAACGGGGTGGTGTGGCTGGTCACATTAGAGAAATAGAAGAAAAATGGTAAAGTTCTTGGCAATTCTACTCTCCTAGCTAAAGGAGAAGTTACAGAATTTTCCAGGGAAGACTGAATGCTTTCCGTGATGCCATCAAAGTCGGTAAAGGCTGAAGAAAGTAAAGAACAGCCCCAGACTTGCAGATGAAGAGTTGCTCAGTTGAGGGCTCTCCCTTAATAGGTTGCTCAATGCAGAAAATTTGGTCAATACAACATTGTCGGTTGCAGCTCATCAATAGTTGATCTTGTCTAAAGACCAGCAGGATTTTGCAAATTCAGAGTTCTTGGCACGGAGGCAAGACTATGTTTTCTATTGTAAACTGAAGGGAATTGGACTCATGAACACTATTTTTAGAAAAATCCATCCGTCTTCCACGTTTCTCCTTTCTTTCATCAGCTTTCTTTGAGGACAAATGTAGTCCATTAGGACCTAGCTGAAGGATTCTGGCTCGCAGCCCTTCTTTTGGATACACGTTGCCATTTTCTTGAGGCTGTTTGGGAAGTCAAGGCCAATATCATACTGCGTGAATGCACGTAGGAAGGAAAACTCTTGAGAAGCCGCAGATTGAATGTTGGGATTCTGTCAAATATTTGCAGTTCCCTTTATTCCGATAGCTAAAAGCACCCTGAGTAACCCCGATATCTGCCGGGTTCGGTCCCGAGGTGGCCGACAGCAAGTGCCTCTCGCAGCCGTGCTGTCGTACGTGGGCAGAGCTGTCTCTTGAGTTTTGAGAAGGGGTTACAAAGATGACAAAGGTGAGCTGTCTGAGCTCTCCTCTCACACCTCGAGTGGAATTGACGGAGAAATTCCACGTTATCCCAGTTTCCAAATCATGGGATAAGAGAGAAAAATGATACCGTGGCTCACATTTTTGTGGAAAGCCGCACACGCTAACAGTAAAGCTTAGAAGAAATCTGGTGCTCTGTCTTAAGCCAAAATCCACTCGGATCGAGATATAGGTTGATGCTGATGGATTTTGGCTCAGGTCCACCGTTACTTTTTCTAGCGCCTTAAAAAAGTGTCATGTGGACTCCTCTCACTAACTTAACAATGTAATTTAGGAATTTGTGCAAAGAAAGGAAGAAGAGGTGATTTTGTAATTCACCTTTCCTAGGATATTCTTTCACCAAAGAGAAAGGAAAGTTTTGATGAAGCGTTACTCTAATAATAATTTCCTTCACCAACTTAAACACGCACTTTTCTAGGCGGTAAGTCTATGGAATATAACCTGATCATTGACCTTTCTGGCAGTTACAGTGCAGCGCTCAAACGAGACCCGTCTGGAGCCTTCCCAGAGCGTTCCCCTTCAGACGGAGAGGCCGCGGCACCCTCCATCCCTGGCCTGGGCAGGTGCTCCCCCTGCGCTCCTCCGATAACCCTGCGCACCAGGCGTTTATCGCAGGCCCCGCAGTGACCGCAGCCACCGTCCAGCCACGTGGGCTGTCCTGCGCGGGCAGGGCTGAGGGACAGCCCTGGCGTGGCTCAAGCCTGGCACGGCGGCGTGCCGCACTGCTCCAGCAGCCGCTGCAGCTCATGCTGGTTCCGCTGCTCCCCAGCTCCCTCATCCCTGCCCTTCCTCTAAGGCAAGTGGCAAACTCAAGTTGCCCTTCTCCTTTGTTCAAGGCAGGAGGTCCAGCCCCGGCACGCGAGGCTGAGGGTGAGTTAGCGCCCGTCCTTTGCTCGTGCACACCCCGCATCTCCCTCCATGTGAAACACCCCACGTCATTCATTTCTCCTGCTGCAGAACTTGCTGGGGGTTGGTATTGAAATACAATGAAAGGGTTTCTACCACATCTCTTCCCAAGCCACTTCCCAAGCCACCAATAATTTGGCTTGTAAATATTTCTAGAAACTAACTCTTCCACCCCTTTCCCATCAAAATGAAGCTTATCACCGAGGAATTTTCAGTAAGGTAATGAGGTGCCCACTGAGACAGAAGTGGAGGGACCTTCAGCCTGTCCTGAAGCTCCGACGTGTTGTGCCAGCTCCTCTACCGAAGGATCTGGCTTTACTGCCCGGGGCTTTCAGAAGCAACGAGCGCTTCTTTCAACTTACAAAGTTTTACTTGCAAGAGGATGGATCTGTGCCGACTCTATGCACATGCCCGGCTCAGGAGCGACTCTTTCCTGACACAACGCTGCTTTGAGCGTTGCTTTAAGCACAACATAAGGTCTGTCAGCAAACTAGAAATGAGGTAGAAGCACCAAAATTCCTCCACATGCTGTAGTGGCAAACATTGCAGCTTGAGAGGCTTTCTAGCAAGTTTACCGTTTCCTCCCTCACCTGCCTTCCCTTCCCACACGCTGTTGAAAGTGCGTTTGCTACAAGACGTAATCAGATTGCAGAGTTATCTTTGATGCTGATATCGTGTTAAATCTGTTAAATAATGATGAAGTGTGATAAAGCAGAAAACAATCTTTATGCAGAGGTAGCAGAAAGATGGAGCAAAACTCTATAGTCCATAAACTAGTCAAATCAAGTTGAAAATGCACAAGTGAAAAATATACACAATCTCTACTGTAAACAATATGGGAGGAGGTTTACAGTTGACAGATAATTCAGCTTTGGAAGTGAAAGGCAGTCACAGAACAGAGCTGCAGGCTGGAGAGTCAGCGCTAACTTGTGCAAATTTGGTCACAGCAGCTCCTTCACTAGATAGTCCACTGTTTTGAGACCCGTTTTCTAGCACAGGTAGGTGTAAAGCTAGGCAATAATTTTGGTGGTGACCGCAGCAGCCTGTGGTGAGGGATGCAGAAGAGCCTGCAGGAGGCAGCTGGTCCAGCAAGGCTTGTTGTGAGACAGAGCGCTGACTTGGAAAGTGTTCAGTGACAGCTTGTAACAGACAGCATACCATGGCGATACGGTATTTCTGCCATCAATCCAATACTTTTTACCTAGCTCAGTGATGAAGTAATAATCAGGACCACTGATTCCGTGCCAGTACGGAAGAGCTGCAGACATAGACATGCCCACGGTTTATATGTCCACAGACACACGCATCTGTATGCGTGTGTGTATACATTCTGTACGTAGAGGGCTGTGTACTCCAACAATAACATACAATCTGCTGTCACCATTCGCTGATAAACTGAGACCTATCAGCAAACAGTATTCTTGAACCTAGAAAGTATTGTTCAATAATAGACCATTCATGCATAATGCACATCCCTTTGTTATTAAGAACTCAAGCACCCTGCAAATGATACTTTATCTGCAATTTCAAAAAACCCCAATATGGTTCTGTGGCTATAGGCTGAAGTTTTGCAAGAGATTGTTGTAAAAAATGTACCATATATTGTTTTTTTGCCTCATCCCACAGTAGCTAGAGATGAGATCTCTTCCTGTGTGCAAGGAAATCTACTGGAATTAAAACAACATGCAGATCTGTAACTAAATCGTAGGTATTTAAAAAGCGTCTTTCATAAACCCCTCAGCATCCGAATTCCTGCAACATCCACCTACTAAAAATTGTTAGGGTGTATTTATTTAGCACAATGATGCCTCAGAAACTGTTCAGAGAAGCCGAGCGTTCCAGCCTGCCTCCCCAGGCTCTGACACACACACACTCGCGTTATCCGTGCCTACTTTTCAAGTATAATGTTTTGTGGATGCTCAGAGAAGGGCATCTCGAGAGCAAACTGCAATCTTTATAAATAATGCAGCTGAGCCTCGTGTGCTTAGATGCCACGGATAAATTTAATAAATCAAACAGCCATTCAGGCTGCAATGAATGTTAATACCTCAGCCCCTGCAAAAAGTTGTCTGGTTATTACTTGTGTCGAGGCCAGCTGACAAACAGCTCGCAGAAGCAGATAATGCAACTGTGCAAGAAAAGGAGGAAAAAAAACTCACCTTCCTTTTCTGGTCGAGGAACTCCTGCTGTAGCCAGGCAAAGTCCTAGACAATCCAGTGAAATGTTATAAAAAGCTGTAATGCATATCTGGAAAGCTGATAAATCCTGCTCCCTCTGCCCTTCCCCGCTAATCCTTCCCCGCCTCCCCCTTCCAGCGCGCGGAGCCGTAATCCTCCCGAGCACCCCTCCGCGCTCTGCCCGTCTCTGCGCGGCACTCCGCTCCCTCCAGATGTTTATACCCGTGACTAACGCAGCCGCCGCGCAGCCCCGCACATGCTCGCTGCTCACCGCCGCCCGTGGCGGTCCCTCGGTGGGGTCCCTGCGGCTCACCGGGCCGGGGGGCCGGGGTCCCGCGCCCCGCAGGGGCTGGCGGCGGCGGCACGCTCCATGGCCTCCTGCGCCAACAGGCGGGATCGCGGCAGCCCCAGCGCCGCGCCGCCGGAATCCTCAGCCACAGTGGGTCCACTCGTGTTTCGTAACGCTCCCGCTGGTCGGGGAAACGGAGCCTCTCCTTTACGTCTGCTTCACGGAGGAGCTCTGCAGCCTTCCGCAGCCACAGACGTTTCCAGACCTCCCCATACGCTCTATCTGTCTGTGTATTTGCCTAAACGCACGGATGGCTGCATAGGCAGAGATCTAAGTGGCGGCGGCAGCAGCGGGAAGACCTAATGCGATCAGCTGAACGGATGCGCCGGTGTTTGTTTCTCGGTGCCTCTTCCCACTAGGGGCAGATCCCTCTGGAGACCCGGACCCCTTCCCAACAGGTCCAGAGGGTCCCGGGAAAGCGAGTCCCCGGCAGCTCCCGGCACCAGCTCGGAGATTTCAGGCAGCAAATTGTTATTCCGGGCACAGGTGGAGAGGAGTAAATTATTTATAAATGTGAGAGCTGAAAGGCAGTTTGCTCGGTGTCCTTAGGACTGCCTGCTCTGCTCTGCCGTCCTCACTGCGCGTACCGCTCCTTTCTGCTGCTGGTTCGCAGGGAGATTGATCGATTTATAATTATTCTTTAAGCATCTGCATTTAAATGGGAGTAGGCTGCAGGCTTGTAACTGCATGTGCTTTTGGAGCGCCCCGTAGTCTTTGCATATTTAAGTCAAACCTTAAATATGAGGGGATCTGTCTCGGGGGGCCCAAATGGGATGCGGTCATGGGGACCCTCGTTGTTCCTCCGCGGAGGAGCGCGGGTCGGTCGTGTCGGACTGAACGCCGGCCTGGCTGCGGGAAAGCGGCACTCGCGGCTTTTCTTGGATCTGAGAGGAAAGAGGGAATTCAGATGCCAGTGGGGACTGACCCTGTTGCCCTCCCGTACGCTGCCCATCGCCGCGGGCTCAGTGATGCTGCGCACTGCATCTGTCGCCGTAGCACGCCCTGCGCGCAGGATCTGCCCCTGCCACCGCCATGCTAACGCTGCGTGACTGACGCTTGGCTTCCGACCCGCGCACAGTTCAGAGCAGAGGCACCTGGCTCTTGGGTTCGGATCTCGGCACACGTGCTAGCTGCTTTCTCTGTTTGGGATCCGGCCTGGATTAGAAACGCACACAAGGACGGGAGCTGCAGGCTACAAAGATGGGAGCCACAGACTGACCTCACTCGGTCACCGCCTTGCGAAAAATAGCGCAGTGGTGCTGGAAAGGGTCAATCTTTAGTTGGCGCCAGCATCAAGGGATGAATTTTACCACCGTTGTGTTTGCAGTGGGTTAGTGACATGCGTGTTTCTTGTCTTAGACCTGTGTAAGCAGACCGTGCTGTGCCGGGCTACTGCACTTTGTCAGTTTACTTTTTCTTCCCTTTCTTGAAGGCTGTTTTGTCTTAAAAGCAAACAAATCCAGGAACTTCTGTTTCTGGCTACAGAACGTGGGAAATCGTTTGCAGTCCTGGCAGGCCAAAAAGAAGGACTTTGTATTTCTGCTCGTTGCCTTTCCAGGGCCAGACCCTTGACCCCCCCAGATTCCCGGGCGGGAAGCCTCGGCTGGGCGGGCGGCAGAGCCCCTCGGCTGGGCGGCGAGCCCCTGCGGGCGCTGCGCAGTGGGAGCGGAGCCCACGGTGCTGCCCCCGGCACATGGCAGCGCCCCTCCAAACGCGACCGCAGCGCTTTGTGCCTGTGGCGTTCCCAGGGGACGAGGGGCACCGGCGCCGTGGGGACCGCTGGGACATGGGGGTCTCCTTCCAGCTCTGCCCCCGAGGGCCCGGCGACCACGGGCGAGCTGCGTGCTTCGCTGCACTGCGCGCATCGTCCCGCTCTTCGTGCCCCTCGCCGCACCCGGCCACGCACCGCAGTGCTGTGAGCGTGTACTTTGGGGCTCGTGTGGTAGAATTTAAAAATATAAAATCACAATGACAACTGCAAATCCATTTAGCCACAAGATATGCTGATCCTTCTCTATGAGAAAAAAATGGCAGTTGCTGGCAGAAGAGCCTTCTATGAACAAATTTGCAGTAGTTGCAAATAGTTTTCATATACAGAAATCCAGGAAGGAAATACAGAGAGTTTGAAGCTGTTGGAGCATTCACATAAATCTGGTGATCTTTCAGACTTGATAAGATGTGAAAATGAACAGCTAAAATGTTTTTGCTCTTAACAAATATTTTCTGGGACTTAATGTATTTAGAGGGCTGCAATTGTACACTGATTTTGTGAATTTTGATTAATGGAGAACCCTGAGACTTTGCAATGTAACGTTCAAATTTTGAAATACTGATGTCTGGAGATGTGTTCTCAGCCCGAGAAGTTGTGCATCCGTTAGACTGCAACCCATCCAACCTTTACGTGTGCATACAGCTTTAAGGCTGCAAGAGTATGAAATTAAGTTAATTTTACTGAAATTAAATTGATCAAATGTTTAATGTAATGCCATTTTTAAATGTTATGCTGGGTTGGGGCCTAAATCAATAGAATTACAGGAATCTGCCCAGGTGAAGCAGTGGCAGGAAATGAAGTTCAGCATTATCAGCGAGAAAAACGATGCTGAAAATGTACCAAACTCCCAATTCGCAGTGCGGCGCACCGGCAGCGCGACGCGTGCCCCCGCGCCGTGGCACTGCTCGGAGCCGTGAAGGCATCTCCCCCCGCACCTGCAGCAGCGGAGGATCCCTGTCCCCTGCACGACCCGGGGGTGGCTGCGCTCGGCCGGGAGCCGGCGGGAGCCGAGCGGCGCTGGAGCGGTTCCGCGAGCGGCACGGCAGCGCGGTCAGCGCAGGTCTGTGGGGGCGCCTGGGGCAGGGATGGCCACTCGGGACCTTTTCCGCGAGAGCAAGTGGCAGGTCGGGTCTGCAGCCGCGTGGCACGCGTGCGAAGGCGTTGGCGAGACCTGCTCGGCATGGCGAGCGGGTCCCAGGGACGCGCTGTCGCTTTGACGTACGGTCTGTTTGCACAGATTTGACATGAAAACAACCCGCTGCTGTCTGGGGGTCTCGCAGCTGCTCTGCCGCCAGTCCCGGGTTCGGGCAAAGCCCGGACAAGCTGCCAGGTTTTATAAAAGATCAGCCCCGCTGCGCTGAGCCCTCGTTAGTGCCGGCTCGTTTCCAGGGGTTGTGTACAAAATGCCACCAGGGGACTGGCGAGACTCAGTGCCACCGCGGGCACATGAGGTGACCCCACCGAGGGGCTGCCGGCCGCGAACAGCAGTGGCCTCTGGCTGCTCCGGACTCCACCAGCGCCATTCTGGGGGGGTCATTGAGGAGAATAAAGGCAGGGCGGTGCTGTGTCCAGCGGCGATGGCAGTACCACCCCTGGCAGCGCTGCAGCGCCGTGTTGCGGGGTCGGGGCCCGGTGCTCGGTGTCCCGCTGCGGCGCGTGGCACTGCGCGGAGCCGCGCTGGGAGCGTGCTGGGAGGGGGCATGGCAGCACCGCAGAGCGCCGTGCGTGCCGAGGCACCGGAGGTCTTCTGTACGCAGAGTCTCATTGGTTTAATCTAACTTAGTTAAAGCAAGCAAAAGTCAGTTTTAAAGCTTGCTTTATTATTTCGGTTTAGTTTGCCTAGTGAGACTAGTTAGGAAGTCGGTAAACCCTTTGGACCGGGTGATGTTAACAGTCACGGGGAGCCGAGAAATCTCAGTTCTGTGAAGACGGGAATTGCCACGTAGCTTCAGTAAACAAAACAAGGCATTCATAAATTGAAGTAAGGTTGCCCACATAAGGTTTGCAAAGGCTTAATTAAGCCAGCTGAATTAAATTGGTGTATACTTTTACAAGGCCACCAGATGAGATGCCATAGTAAAGCGTTTTGTTGTCACCACACTCAGCATTGATAAGACCTACATCATGTTGGACAGTCTCTTTTTTTTAAAAGAAGGGTTACTATTCTGTGACTAGATAATTAACAAATCGCTAGTAGTACCATCTGGCAACTATTAAGTTTCATCTCTTCTTACCAAAGAGTAAGAAATAGGGATTAAATCCACAGGAGCTTGGGGGGCGGGGGGGGGGGGGGGCATTTTAGCAAGTACGCTTTTCGTCTTGTAGAAAATATCTATATATTGAATCCGCGAGGTCTCCTCTACCCTTTGGTGTGCTGGTACTTCATTTCTTCTGTACCTTGCAATTATCTCTCATTCCACAGTGCTCATGTCAGCTCTGCTTTGTTACTAATATGCTATTACATGGAAAAAATAATAATCAATAGAGTGTTCCAGTTGAGAAAATAGGAGGCCAAACTCTGCGTTTTCTGTGCCCTGGTGTAAATCTGAAGCGATGCCCATAAACGCCGTGGGAACCACTCCAGAGCTGCGCCTCTGTTAGATGAAAGCAGGACGCTGCCTGGTGAGCCCGGGAACGTGGAGGTGGATGGCAAAAAACATGACGCTGTTAAAAAAAATAATCAGAAGGTTAAATGTAATGAAAGCTTCTGTGAAAATGCTGCTTTTTTTTGGTAAATGGAAATGCAGCTGAGATAATCGAACTCTATATGGAAGCTGTGATGGGAAAACCAGGGGCGGTGGTGGGAATCTGAAGGCTGTTTGCAAATGCTCGTCAATAGCACTTTGGTTTTTCTAATCCAACAATATGCAGGATACCGATTCACCGACATCTGGATTTCAATTAAATCCCGAGAGGCAGTACTGGTTTCAGCGCCGTCCCCTGCCTGTGCATCTGGCCCGGTACCTTATTTCACATGGCCTCAATACAAAGCAAGAGAGGACGGGGAATCGAGCTCTGACCGGAGAAAAGTAACTGTAGAAACCCTCTGAACGAGAAAAGCATTTGAATTTGAGAAGGCGGCTGACTGGGGGGGGGGGGGGAACGCGTTTCTGCTGTTGGTTATGCCAAATTCTACTCAAACTTGGATGAAAAAGAGAAGTGCAGCATTTTGTCTAAGACAGCAGCCAGTAACTGGAGGGACCTGGGCTCAGTTCCTAGCTGTGCCACACTCACCATGTCATCCTGAGACAGAGGGGTCTGAAAGCCTTGACAGGGAGACTTGGGGTGCTTTCACGAGTTTTCAGGCTCAGACCTACGGGACACTGTTCTTGTTTTACTCACTGTTTTCTCGTCTGTGTCATCCGTTGTCGACAGAGAAGTCGTGCCGTGACGCGGCCCATGTAAGTGCCTGTCGCAGCTCCTGTTAAATGAAGAGGGAAACGGATCAGATCGTAAATTCAAAGGATAATCTGCTGTTCTACACGGCAAAAGTACTGCAAGAATGAGCTAAGGAAAGGAAAACTAGGTACAAAGCTGAGCAGGATGCAGACATGGAAAAATGATCTATAATAACACTAAGAGAAAAGGGGCAAAACTAGGAAAATAAAGCATGTGTGCATTGTGGTCATGTTGTAAAATCAGTCATCTGATGGAATGAGTGGCAGCTGGAGGCATTCTGCATCTGAGTAAAATCCTAAGCGCTTTCTTCCTCTGCTTGATGGTTCTGTTTGGTTGTTGCACAAAATACAGCGCAGAAATTTTGAAATGAGTGGCATTACTTTTAGAACCCTGTTGTGGGAGCAGTTCTTGTGCTAAATGACTCAAACTTTCAGTCACTTCAGAAAATAGGCTCAATTGTAAAAGTAAGGATCAGTTCAGGAAAGTGACAGTTTTTGCTAGTGTCGTTTCAAGAAGAAACATCTAAAAGACTGTGTGGTTTCATAAATGAATGTAATATAGCAAATAGTTTTCTTGTCCTTTTTATTTAATAATCCTAAATACTCAAGGATTAGGCATTCCATGTAATGCCTACCTACAATTTTCAGTTACTTCATGAAACGACTGAGCAAAACGGCTGTTTAGTGCAGTGGTTGACAACGTCATTCTTGTTTTCGGAATGACTGGTTTCATAACATAAATGCCATATTATGCATAAGGTAGGGAAAACTATCAGGTCTGATACAATTATGGGCAAAACTCCCAATGATCTCGGAGCACCCGATATGTCAAATGCCACACACAGAACATTTACTGAAGATTGTGCAGATCAGCGAAGAATCTTACATTCCGAAGACATCTCAGGATTTGCTTTAGCTGTGGAAATAAAGGCAGATGCCAAACCGGTGCTAATCCGTATAGCGATACTGTGTGCTTCAGAGGAAGCGACGCCATAGCTCAGGGCGTTTCGCTGTTACGTCTGGTTCAGGTGACGATGGAGTGTGGTTCAGACTGGTGGGGAGAGGGGTGGGAAGGTGCAGCAGAAATCAGCCCGTCTGGGGCTCCGGAGCTCCCTCTTTCCCACTGTCGCTGCTGCTAAGGCAGGTCGTAGTTTTGGAAGCAGCTGATACCACTTTGCACTTTTGGGGGTCTGAAAGGAGAGCTGCTGTTCCCAATAACGAGTGCTTGAAGAAACAACCCCTTAAAAGAAAACATGAACAAAAAAGGATAACATAGATGAGGGTCTTGAACACGTTCCCAGTGTCTAAGTGGAAGTGAAGTAACATTCAAAAAAATAAGAAATGTAATAAAGGGAAGCCAAGTTAATTTCCCATTTCAGAAGGGATTTGGAAGGTGAAGGTAAACTTTCAGCACAGATCAGGGTTGCTGTAACCGAAGCTGTTCCTGTTGCTCAGCTTCCAGTTGATGAACGGCTGGAGCATGCTGCGAACAAGGAACAGGTAAATATGATGAGTTTTGGTCAGGATGTTGTGGCCTAAAGGTCGTTAAGATTTTGTTTCTCACCTTTAACACAGCATCATGTAAAATGGTGAGAGGAAGCTTCAAAGTAAACAAAAAGTGGGGTGGTTCTTTGCCCGGTGTGTAATTAAGCTGCGCGGCTCCGTGCTGCTTCAGTAACCGTCGCCTGGCGCAGAAACGCGGGACCGCTTTGGTTCCTCTGCCAATGGGAAAGTTTTTCGGAAAGCGGCTGCCGTGTGCGCGTTGCGGGAGCAGGAGCGCGCCGGCCCCGGCGGGAGCGTGCGAGGCAGCGCTGGGGCAGGGCGCCCCTCCCAAACCCCCGGAACGCGACGATGTTCCCTTTCTCCGGGCGTACATATGTCGTGTTGCGGGTTTTGTCATGTTTCATTTACACTCCTATAAGTTCCAGAGTTATTTAAATATTTTTTGAAGAAGTGCCAATGACACAGATGGCAATTGCACACACCGCTGCACACGGCAGCGCTGGTGGTGCGGTTGGCGTCCCTGGGAAAAGAAATGCAACTGGTGGAACAAAAATCAGATGACGACATGGCTTTTCTGTCCTGTTGACGAGGAACGGGACAGAGAGGTGTTGTCAGGGGGCGGGATGGGATTCAAGGGAATCAGCTGCAGGCAGCGAGCAGAGTAGATGGGTGTGTGAACGTGAGTTCTGGGGTAGCATTTATTGTTAGCTTTGCAGTAAAAATCAGCATTTTGCTGATCTCTTCTGGTCTTTGTGCTTGCGACTTCATGCAAAAGCAACTAAATTGAGGGTATCGTTTGACCTGATCGTTAAGAGACGATGTTGATGCAAATNGAAGAGATGATGTTGATGCAAATGAATTGTTTCTAAGTACTAAGTTCTAGTTGCTGCTAAAGGTAAATTTGCTGAAAGCACCACTCAAAGATTTGGACCCAGAAACACAGTAGTACTTCTGGCCAGTAACGTACTGAGCATATGGCAATATGTGTGCAGGAATGGTTTTATGTACCGGTAATCGTTGAGGTGATTTGATTATGATTTGGGGAGTGAGAACCTCAGTCACAAACGATGATCTCTGGTCTACCACGACCACGGGGCATGGCTGGGATGCACGTTTCTGGGCATTTCATGGTCTGTATTCTATAGGAAGCTGGACTAAACAATCTTCATTCCTTTTGGCCTCAAAATCTGTTCAACACTTCTGGTCATCATGTCTCCTGTAGTCCCCTCTGTTCTGCCCATGCGTTGCTGTTGATTTGTGATGTCCACCTGCCTTTGCCGCAGTAGAAGTACTTTGACCTCCTGTGGCGGCCATGTGTCGGGGGACCTGGGGTGCAGGTGGTCTTTGTTCTGCAGTGTCTCTCCACCGGGGCCACCAGCGCTGGCCATGCCCGAGCCCGACAGGACCCACCATGGCTCTGCTCCAAGGAACGGAGCCGGGGAGCAATAGCAAAATGTGGAGCGTCCCGGTCTTGAGTGTGTAAGCACTAAGGCTTGTGAAGGTACCAACTAGAAGAAAACAGCGTGTTTGCAATCGCCATGTGAAGTGGAGCGCTTCCTGCTATTCAGGTGCCTTCAAATGTAACTTGAACGTGTATTCCTTCCTGGTATTGTGTGTCTAGCTGTGGGATCCCTTTGTGCTGAGCTCAAGGGAGACGGACAGTCCTTGCCCAAATCAGCTTACTATCTTTGTCCTTCCTATTTGAGTGTTTTCAGCCTCAGAAAACACATTTAGCTTAAAGTACTCGTGTGTTTCTGAGTGGTGCCTTTTGACGTTCTTGACTGGTATTATCTTTTAAACGCAGCTGTTTGTTGACGAGAAGAAAGGCCAATGTACCTGCAGTTTCCCCATCACCTTTCATCGCGGCTGTCCCAGGTAGGTACGCAGGGGTCCTGCACCGCATCGCGTCCTGAGATGTTGTCTCCCCCCTCCCATTCAGACCCAGAGATGGGTTTCAAGGGGTGCTTTACTGGAGCTGCTCAGCCAGACCGCGTGAAGGAATAATGTGGATAACAACACCTTACACAGTGGTAATCACAAAGCAACACCAGCTAAAGTCTTCAATCAAATAACTCTGCTTTTGTTTTTTTTGCTTGAAGGCTTGCTCTTTAGACAAGTGCAGGTAATGTCTTGTTCTTTATTTTTAGTGGACCATAATAAACCCGAGTAGATAGAAAGTCACCTGCGCCATAAACATCTGAATGTTTTCAGTGTCTGCCCATTTCATAACCTAGCAGCACCAGCACCGCTCCCAGAGCTCCGTAGCCTCCCCCTCGGATGCTGTAGAGACACGTGAGGTGGTTGGGGCGTTTTGCCCAGGGGTCTGTCCCATGCTGGCTCAATCATTCGTTATCAGGAACTGACAGCAACAATTAGTGAGCCCTGAACACCCATCACAGCGGAGATCACGCTGATTCGGAGTTTAAATGGGAGTCGGGGTAGCGCATGGTGCTCTCCGCGAGCTGGCCTTGCAGTGACGCTCACCACCTTTTCCTAGCTTTGAGAGGAGAAGCAGTTGAGTCACGGCAATTAGTCTGCTGTCTTCGGCGCCCACGAATCAGGTTGCTCTCTGGCGGCGCTATCCAGTTGGCCAATTAGGTTTTCTATGGCAAAAGCTGCCCCCTCCCTCCGCGTTTGAGTGCATCACAGCCAACAAACGTGGCAAATTATCAGAGGGGAATCTACAGAGTGCGGGATCACAACACAAGGGCAAGGGCAACATCACAGGGAAATGTAGGAAGATGAATGGTAGAGAAATAATGAACTGGAGGTGCTAAGTTAATTTATCTTGTCACCTCGGAACAAACAGGTGTTCAGCAATGCTCAAAGTGAGTTTCAAGACTTAAAAACCTGTTTGCGCAGTTGCCTGGTGGCACGCAAGGAGAGGGAAATACATTTCTGTGAGGAAATAACAGTCCCATTAGTGACAGTTAAACAGAATGAAGTAGAGGAGTACAGCAAAACATTTCTTTTCTCAGTTATCCACAAAATAATTTTCCTGTGCGCTCACAAAGAATGTGCCAGTAGTCGGCATCAGTGACGGGATGCTGAATTGTGTGGACAACAGGTTTCTGTCCCCAGTCCTAATTTTTTACGTGATGAACAGAGCAGATGTAGATGGGCATTTCTGGTATTGGCATCCTCAGCCGTCTCCTACAACGTTTAATCGCTGTCTTTCTGCTGACGTTTCACGCCGAGGTGTTTGGACCCAGACCTGGGCTCCAGACGGCTCGGGGCGCCTGGGGGTGCGTGCTGCCGGGGAGGTGGGAAGTTTCGGGGCCAGTTCCCTTCACCGAATGGGTGGAAATAAAACCCCTCAGCTCTTTGCACAGCTTGGATGTAAGCTTAGATTTTTGCCAGCTCAACTCATAGCCTAAATTAAGCACATGTTGTGCCTAATTCTCATTTAGAACCGTAATGGAGGTAACAAAACAGCTCGTGGATGAGCGTAATGATATCCTTGTCTGGAGTTACTGGGATGCAGCACCACGGAGCTCGGGACCCAGCCGGAGATGTGGGTTTCAGCTGCTCACAGAAGCAGCCTTGGAACGTTCAGTCCCAGGAGCATTTATTTTCCTCTTTCCATGGTTAGATCCCTGAGCCATACAGAATCCTGCAGAACACTTCAGTGCGTCCAATCCATGTGAGAACTCTTAACTTTAGAGTTTTGTTTGCTGTTTCCCTTAGTTTTAGTAATGTGCGTCAAATAATGCTCATAGTTACACCCACATAAAAGCAGAGCTCTGCTGCTGCAGTTACTGGGTTCATTTCAGATTCGGCTCTTCTCCCCGTCCCTCCCTCAGGCTCTGTCGAGTCGGTTTTCCATCCCCACGGCGTCCCAAGCCCCGGGCTGTCTCTGGGCAGCGCTGGGATGGACGCTCGGCCCCGCGCGCCCCGGCTGCGCCTGCTCCCCGGGCCGTCCCGGGGGAGAGCTGCGGGGTTCGCCCCCCCGACCCTCCCCGAATTCGGCGGCGCTGCTGGCGGCGCGCAGGGGCTCAGCTGTTGCTTGGTAACCGCAGCCGCAGTTCAAAAATGTACCCTTTTACAGCCAGCTTCCCAAACTAATGGCTTTGAAAGGAACAGTTGTTCTTTCAGGATCATTTTCATTTTGTTCTTTCTTAAAAAGAAAAAAAAAAAGAGTCTTTCAGCTCCAGCTTTGCTTTTCTTCTCCGCTCTCTTTCCTCGCATCTGGTCCCACAAAGGGGGGCAGTGTCACATGCCCGGGGGCGAAGCCCTTTCATCCTCCTCTCCTCAGGGTTTAGCCCTTATCATTGCGAAATTTCAGGCTGAGCGGAAGCAGGCAAGCGCTTCCCTTAACGTCTGTGTTTGTCTTACCTCTGCTCTCACTGAGCACAGTGTTCCTTTTCTAAGAGTTATATATTTCACCATCTTGAGGGACTTAGCGTGGTAGGGAGGACCGGTGCCATCGGAGTGTTCAGGCTCTGCTCTCAGCTCCCGTCGGGGTTTGCTGGATGTCCCTCTTGGACACTGAAGCTAAACTGCTGCTCCTCACCCAGTGGTGGCCCTCTGCTCCTCCTGAGCCCGAGGGACTGCCGTCTCAGCCCTGCGGGGCGGCTGCCGCAGTCCCTCCATCGCTGCCCGAGGCCGGCAGAACGGCACATGGGCCTCCCCAGCAGCATCAGTTGGCTTGGCTGGAATCTTCATGTTCCTGCCCACGCAGCACCTCTGGCGTGGATGATGCAAGTGCTTGGGTCTGTGGGAAGCTGAGCAGCCGTTGTATGGCACTCGCATTGCAATCGTTCCCAAAGACACAGCACAGAACTGTTGTTAGTAATTAATTTCTATCCAATCTTAAGTTTTCGTATGGCATCAATATCGGGACATCTTCCACATAATTACTTTTACAATGCTGGCAATAAATACCAGGAAGATGATTGCTCTATCCTGATCCCTTGATTAGCAAATTAGAAACTTTCCAAATTGGGCGCACAAGGGCGCAAATTCTCACACCCATTAAATTGCTGGGGATGGAGAAGCGGCTCTGCAACATAATCAGAGTTCACTGGTGTAATGAAATATAAACCTTTATCATCAGAGCGGTGAGAAGGTCTGCTTGGTATTTGCATGCCAAGGCAGGTTTTTCAGGTTTTAATGATAGTTCCGCAAGCTTTAATGTTCCTTGGCTGTCCAAATGGCACTCTTCCTACCTCTGAAAACATCAAACGCTGTTGCTGTTGTTTTGAGTTTCAGTCCAGCCTTTAGAGCAGGATGTCACAGCAGCAGATGAGAAGGCCAGCCGCACTGCCAGCAAAAGCGAGTCGCAGTGAGGCACTTTCTATGCCACTAGCAGTATAACATCTAATTGTCTTGGCCAAATTCAAAGAGAGACAAAACAGGTTGGAAGCATCCTGATGACCTGCAAGTTGCCGCAGGACTCTGTGAGGAAGGTGTTAGCCGTGCGATCATACGGTATAGGATACCAAGACAACTTTGTCTTGGTCCCTGTTGCTGTAGGCTCTCCCACATCAGTGGGTGAGCCCACGTAGGGACGGGTCAGGTTCTTCATGCAGAGTCAATGCTGGGTGACTGGTGGTCTGAGGAGGCTGGTGGAAGAGCCCAAGGTCGTTCTTTGTGTACAGCACCATGCACTTTGCCAGAATGGGCAGTGGTTCCAGTGTCAGCGCAGGTGCACAACCCCTTTCCAGCAGGACCCAGATCGCTGCTGACTGGCAGCGGCAGCGGTAGGAAACGTTAGGTCATCCCTTGTGTTTTAAACGACAGTACTACGTCTTGGGCTCAGAGGTCGGTCCCACCAATCATGCTAAAGCCATTTAGTGCATCTGAAGAGTTACATTCAATTTGTGCCAACTCCATCTGTTTAAAAATTGAAATGACAGTGTCTTAACAACACTGGACGGGGACTGTCACTTTTTATTTCACCACTGCTGTCCCATCACCTAGAAGCACACACAGCTGCAGAAGAAGAAATGGCTAACAGTGCAGAAAACACACCTCTGAGCCACATCCCAAATCTGTAGTGTCATAGCAAATGCACCAAGCTGGGCACCACCATCAGTTTGGTGCTGGAGGCAGGGATGCATCCAGCCCGCTGCTGGAACCGGAGATAAGGCTGACTACAGATGTCTTTGTGCCTTCGAATCTGAGCACCGAGGCAGGTCCTGAAGGATCTCCTTCATGGCTCAGGACTACCTGTGAGCTCTTTCAAGTGCCTGGAGCTGCCTTGGCTCTTTGGGGACCATTTCAGGGATGAGGCGTGAGAGAGCACGTCGTGCCCTGGCTGTCCTGCAGGGTGGTGGGCTCCCTTTGGGAACGCCGGGCTCAGTGCTGTGGTATGTGGCTGCATCGTGGTGGATCGCGTTGCTGTAGTGTTAGTGGGCAACAGTCCATTGTCTGTTTATTGCCTTTCTTTGCCCTGTTCCCCTCTTAGGAGATACTCTGCTGATGCGTTTGCTTGTGAAATCTGCCTGAAACTCTCAAATAAGGTGAAGTGGGATAAGGGGAAAGAGATGTTTCTAGAATAAATTGTAGGAGAAGAAAAATTTCCTTGGTAGTTTCCTTTCTTTTTTTTGGGGGGGGGGACTTTCACTGTGATGAACAACAAATCTATACAAAGTCTCTATGCATCAAAAAAATGCCAATATGTAAAACAAGAACGCTGTTCCATGACACAATTAAAAACAGGTATAACTCGAGCAACATCAATATTCTTTCAGAAGGCAGTGCTGCATTACAGAAGTAAGCACTACTCACACATTTATAAACATCTGTCAGAATTATTTCCTGAGGCAAGGGAAAGTGACATCCAACACAATCTCATTACTGAATTTATCCTAATTTTCACAGCTGTGTAGGTAAAAAAAAAAGTGCTTAGAGCAAATACCATCTCGTGCCATAGTGCTTGGGTGGGAATTGGGCTGGAGGAAGGAGAGTGCTCACTTAATCTTCACCTGTGCCAGGAACTGTGGTTAACACCTTGTAGAGCACCCGCCGAATGTGTCTTCCTTCATCCACGCCTGTTTTCTTGTGTCCCCTGTAGCTCCCATGGAAGTCCCCAAGCCCCTTCTGCAGTGGCCCCTCTGTGCCCGGCTGGGGTGGGATTCTTGAGGCAGAGGTGGTCTTTGCTTATGGCCCGAGCAGCACCACACCCATCCCTCAGATCATTATTCTTGGTAATAATCATAATCGGTATCATCATTTAGGTACCCTCACTTGGTTTTATATTGCAGGATGGGACAGAAGAATTGAAGAGCTCTGTACCTTTGGCACCGTTACTGAGTCGTATTTCCACAGCAGTAGCGTCTCTCCCAGAGCAGGCGTTCGGGGCCGTAGCTACCTTTGTTCACGTAGGGATGAACCGTGATCAGTCGGGTGTGGAAAGAAAAATCCCGGTCTGTATTAGTCATGTACTGCTGATGTCCACAGCCAAGCCAAGCAAATATTCAGAATGTTTCAGAAGAATAAGACAAGAAAATCGCCCATCTTATTTTTAGACTAGCAATTGGAAACACCCAGAGAGACAGGCTGTTCGCACAGGGAGAGTGTGACACAGACAGGGCCTGGAAGGACGCGAGCGGGACAAGCGGGGCAGTGCACGGGCACTGTGACAGCCGGGCACAGGCTCGGCAGAGCTGTGATGGAGGGCACGGGGTGAAAACAGAGCCGCCGGAAATCACGCGGAGAGGAGTCGGTGCTAATAAATATTGCATTAATAACAAAAAAGGATCACTCGCGTCTCAAGCTGAATGTATGCGCACCTCCTCTTTTAACAGCAGGTTCGGAACCAAGCGTTCGTTACGGGTTTTGCTCTGCCCGTTTGCTTTTAATTTCTGATTCTCTGTTCTGGGTGGTTGCAGCCATCGGAACCTTTGGATGTGTTAATGTTTTAGCGAGATGGGCAACAGGAGGCTGTGAAACGTCAGTCATCCTGGAAAAGCAAAGAGGATTTGGAAATAGATGATGGGCAGGTGGTTGTCTTAATTCAGCATTATAACAGCAGAGATAACACTGACTCCCTCCTCTGTCTCCTCCCCCTCCCACACACGCACACGGAAAGGAAAATAAAAGCCATTTGCATGCATTGGCGTGCGGGTGATGTGCTCTGAAGGCTCTTTATCCAGCCTGTAACCAGAGTCACCATTCCCTCCCCTTCCCCAAATTCTGGGTGGATGACTAGTTTCCCTTTGCTTCTCAGATGGATACGGCTCTTCAAAACATAAGCATTGATGTAATAAATCAGAGAAAGAAAAAAAATAGGGCGCACATACTCCTGTATCGCAAAGGGCTTGCTCAAGACAAGCAAGAGTGAAGTCAAATGGCACACTGCTCAAAGCCGGCGCTTGCAGACGACCGGAGTTAGACCTTCCAAGTCCACACTTAGCGTCCTTTTAGGAACTACTCATTCATCAGAGTATTTCATATAATCTGACAGGAAATTATATTTACGATGCTTTTAGCTCCATTTGGGACATTTTTTTAATACTACTTCTGGGATGTAAATTATTTAAAAATCATCAATTTAGTTCTTTACATGAAGAGATGAAAGCTTAACCAAAAAGCTTTCCTATTCATGGCAGTCTTAAATTTTCTGGGAGATCTATGTGTTTTTGCTTAATTGAACACCTAAAGAAAAAAAGAGCTTGGCCTCATAACATTTTTAGTGGAAGTAAATGCCAGATTTATTTAGCCCCATTGACTTTTGAAATACAACCACTAATAGCATCTGTTTAAATATTGTCCTCCAGAATGGATAAAGCGTTTTATCACCGGGCATTAAATTCACTAACGGAGCATTTTATATACCTCTGTGTCCCTCGCACGGCTCTTCTGGCGGCTCCGGCCGTGTACCCCTGATGGGTGATGGGTGAAGACGCGCTCCCCGCGCACCAGCCGTTGGCGGCGCAGCCACCGGGCGTAGGAGGGGACGCACCCGCGACACCCCCAGGCCGGCGGTGGGGGCGCAGAGCCCCGCAGCCCTCCGGCTCCCCCGTGCTCCCCGCAGGCGGGGAGGTGCCCGCGGCTCGCTCCGGCCGGCGGGTGAGACCTTGGCACCGGCTGCGGCCGAGCAGAGGCTCCAGCAGAGCCCGGTGCGCGCGCGGCGTCCCGTGCGGTGCGTGGCGCTGGGCGCAGTGCTGCGTGCCGGCTCTCCCCGCTGTCCCTCCCCGCCGCCGGCACCGCTCGTCCCGTGCTGTAGCCTTCTGCCCACGGGAACTGATGTTCTTCCTTAGGTGATTTTTTTGGTCGCGTGTGATTCTTTTGTCTTGGTGATTCTTTTAGAGAAATAATGGGAGCAGTGTTTACGAAATACGTGAACTCGTGGCAGATATATAGCAGATGTAAACAACCTCAGAGACCAAAGACAAATGTAATTGAAAAGTCTCCAAATGAAAGATGTCTGTACGGATACCATTTTCCTCTCTGAACAGTTCCAATCCCAAACTAATCCTCGGGAGGCGGGTATGGGATGGAGCCACAAAACCGATTGCTCCTATAAAAGGGACGGCTCTAATTGCACAAGGGAATTGCAGTGAATGGTTTTGACATTCTTTTAAACCCAAAACACATCTGTCATGAATAAGAGTGTGAGAACTCGCTAAATATTCATGAATCTGGGTTTTCTTTTGTTCCAGATATGCATGGCGGGTATGGGATGTTTCCCCCCCACCAGTTATTGGCTGTCTGATCTCTGTCAGCGCAAATCTGAGGGCAGAAGGACACATTTCACATCAAGGTGCTGCGCCTGATCCTGACCTGAAAATCAGTGTGTGAAAAGTTGGTGGTTGCAGGTGAGTGTCACTACAGATGCACTAGAGACACTGGGATTCCCCACTGTAATTAGCATTGATTCCCCTCTCATTTGGGGGCTTTGTTGTCTGTGAACTCATTAAATTATGACCTGCGTGTAAGACTTGCTTTTATGCTCTGGAAAGGTCAGCGTATTTGCTATAGGTTATTATACTCCTGAGGCTGGAGTTGTTTAAATGCATGTGATGAGAGGACTGTTTAGAAATATTTCAAGTAAGAACTATAAAAGCAGGTTCCAAGGGTACTTTTTTACAGCCAGAATCTGTTCTCTTGCCTAAATGTGCCACACTAAAAAGGCAGCACTCTGTTTTTAAACCAGCGTGGAATCTCAATGCCTGCACTCATTGTTCCTGATGAATAGGGGGTGGCAACAGCACTGATGGAGCTTTCTTGGAGGTTGATTTGGCTCAGTTATTGCTTTCTTTAGGAGGACTTGACTCTTTTTTTTTTTGTGCTGCATTGACTTCCAAGTGATGCTGGAAAACCCAGATCCAGCACCAGGTGCCACATCCAGCGGCGCTCTGCAGAGTCCCAGAGGAGTCTCTGATGGAGCGCCTCCAGTGAGACTTCTCCTTGGCGTAGGCTCTCCTCAGCCCAAGCTCCTGTGAGCAGGTATTTGGGAGGAAGTGCTGCTTGAATATGGCTTGATGTAAACAGACGTCTTTGTCTGAAAGGAGTGAGAAAAAAGTCATTTTCATCCAAGAATGAAGGTGAATAAACTCAGTTCTAAGGCGAGAATCGACACTCAGCAAATCAACAAATCTTTGATTTCCATGTACATGTAAAACACTGATCTATGAAACAAAAAAAAATAGCGTGCTCTCTGTACCACGAAAGTCCCCAGCCACAAGTTGTGTCTGGCAAATGCTTTCATACCACTGATCTACTGGGCTGGACCCCTGTACGGCCGTGAGACCTCTCTCTCAGCTGTCGATTACCTGCAAGGCTGAGATGACTTGAATTTAGTTTGGTTTGACGCGTTTGAAGTATTTAGCAGGGCAGGGAGAACCAGGGAGCTGTTCACTCTTCCCTGCCAGAGTAAAATACTACCGGTGAACCCGCTAACGGGAACGCGGAGCGAGTAACTCGCGCTGCAAGACAAAAGAGCTGGAAAGAACTGCTCCATGTGCAGTCGGGTGCCTTCACCTGTAAACGGCTCTCCTAACAAAGAAAACAGGCTGCAACTTAGGACTAATCCCCCAAAATAATGCATTGTTTGGAGACCTGTCAGCTTGATTTTCCAAGGCAGAATTCCGAAGGCGTGGGGATACGGAACAGTTCCCTAAGGCCATGTATATACCTGAAACCCTCTGTTTAGGGGTGACATGGATTTAAAGGTGTGATGAGATCTTCCACTGGCTCTCCGCAAAGAGATAAATGTTTCCCCTATGGGCTGCCCAAAACTTAGAAGCTCTTCTACGCTGTAAGAGACCAGGTGAAATATGTTTATTTTCAGACATCATTCTGCCTGGAGAGATACCCTCAAGTGCATGCTGTAAATAAATACACAAAGCGAAAACATGCCTGAATACGTCTAGAGATAGAATAGCACCTATTGGCATTGTGACAAGAAATTTATGGTCTGCCCTGAGTATTTTAAGTGATGCAATGGACAGTGAAAACCCTGAGAGTAGCTATGGTAACACACAAAAACTTCCTTTGTAGACAAAAACATTTCTGCATTTTTATTGCCATCAGACCCCTAATTTAAAGAAGGGATCACTATAGAGAGGTCATGCGAATTTAACACAGTTTTCAGCTCTGGGTGAGGTTTGCTTCCACATTTGAAATGTGAAGAATTTGTGCAGTGGCTGTCGGACCAGTTGTGTGCAAAAGGTGAAATGTTGTGACGGAAAGCCCGTGGTGTGTCGGGGGGCAGGTCCTGTCCCCTCTCTGCTCTGCGCCATCAGAGCCGCCTTGTTTGCCTGCTGGTTGTTCCCCCGGCACTCTGGTCCTGCCCAGGCCACCTTGAGTGGTAGCAGAAGTTTGTGGTTCGTCATTTCTAGAGCACGGGTTGCGGGGCAGACGTGGGGGTATGTGTAGTCAAAGCACCTAAGAGGTATTGGGTTAACAGAGCATGAGCGATAGGAAAAGAGACACAGAGATGTGGACGTCTCCTGGAGGCCCCGAGGGTGCAGGCTGGTACCAGCACAGGTGAGACCCCCCAAGGAGCACTCATGGACACCTGATGTCCCACCCCATTCCCTGCAGACAGCGTGGGGCCCTGGAGCTGAGATTAGTGCCTGGTGTGGGGGAACAACAAGCTGTTCCAAACCAAAACAGAGCAAAGCAGAAGGTGAGCCTGGGTGTTCACCCTGCTCTGGCCACCCTGGGAGCCGGTAACCCCGAGGGTGGTCGGTACCTGGAGAGGAGGTTGACCTGCGATTCTGTGAGGTGAGTTATGAGCACGAGCGTGGTGAGCCCTGAGCTGGGCCCGTCTCCGTGGGCATCTCCCCGGAGCCACATCGGGTTGTGCGATGAAAGTGCTGAGCATAGTAATGCAGGCGTTAACTAAAACTCGAAATAGAACAGTGCTGGGTGGAACAAACACGCAAGAGTCCTTGTACTTTAAGAAAAAATTATTTCAGAACTTGGGGGATTTTAAAACTCCAGGGGGTTTTGTTCCCTGTGTTCAAGGGGCACAAGGAATAAAAAAAGAATTAAACTGGGGAAAAAGACAGTGAGCACGGCAGGAACATCTTAGAGCAGCAAGACGGTGATTAGGCAGTTGAAGTCTCCCCCTGAAAATCAATATGATGTGGAAGTATAAATGACTTATGCAGAACCATTTCCTAATCCAAAATAAAAAGAACCCCTTACTAAGAATTGAATCTTGTTGTCCTTACGTGTGCTGGGCTCCTGGGATATTCTATGTTTTAAATTAATGCTGAGTTGCAGAGCTGGTGCAGACTTACCTGGTAGACCTAGGGTAGCTCCTGGTAGCGCTGTTCAGAGGGACGCGGGTTCTGTCCCACACCACAGGAATGAAGTTGCATAGAAAATATAACCCTGCAGTGACTGCACCGGCATTGCAAAAGGTGTAAGAGAGGAAAGCGTTAATGTACCTGCGTATGAAAAGTGAGACTATATCTGTGTCCGTGACCAGTCACCTCCCACCTGAATGCCCGTTCTGGACCACGCAGAATCATCAGCTGCCTTCACCTCCCTCCGCGGGGCTGGGAAGCACATGGCGGTGCAGCAGGGACTGCCACGTCTCGGGGTGTCTGGTCTCGCCGTGGATGTTTTCCTGCGTACAGGAGGCACAGGTACTGCGCCTGTTCTTAAACACTGACATGCGTAAAGACGACGGTATTTCTACAACTCAGTGGAAGGAGCTCCAGAAGTAAAAATGTGAGGAGGATCTAGAAGGAGGTTTTGTTTTATTTTGTTTTGTTTTGGGGGTTTTCTTGGTGAAATTTGAAGCTGAACATCTTCATCTAAACTGGGGCTCTCAGAAACACTGGAATTAGTAACACCTTGCTCAACAAGCTCTTCCTTTCTAATAGAAAATGATGAAATTGTTTCACTACGTGAGCTATGAGGGCTGCCTGCGTTGGGCATCGCGGTGGCTGGCAGACGTCTGAAGAGCTCTTCACAGACCTGCTGCCGTCAGCTCTCCCCATGGGCTCGGAGAGAGTACTATGCGCTTTGGTGTTTTTTGAGGGTTTGGGGGGCTTTTTTTACTGTTGGATTCAAACCAGAAATATCACAGGGTAAGGCAATTTGTTGTCCCCACTCTTAGGCCAGTATTCACCAGGGGGCCAATTAAAATAGTGCAGTGCTTGTTAATAATAATTCAAAGTAACTTTTCAGTTCAGTTTTGGTTTGTTTAGTGATGCACGCTGGGACATACCCAGCACGCTTCAAAGGACCGAGCGCATTGCATGGACCAGACGCAGCTCGGGCTCTCCACTCTTTTAACCGTGGCTTACCAGGGCAGCTGAAGGACAGTTTTACTGATTCTCACTGGAAATACCGATAAGTGAAGGAGAAATTAGCACAAGGTTTCTGTGTTGTTTGCGTCCCACTTAACTCCTGGGCGCTGAAGTGGAATTTCAGTTAAAGTGCCGTTCTGGGTCTTTGCAACTCTGATGGACAATGTCTCTACATCAGTCATTACACTACATCGTAAAACCATGGCGTGATTTACATACTTTAGTAAGTAAATGGACACACATCCATAGGTCTCATAAACTAGTGAAGCTCCGGTGATTTCACTCCTACAGTTAATGAGGTGCTGGAATTAATTACAAATTTGGTTGATGATATTCATGTATATATAGCTCTATTTAAACCTCTCTCCTCCAGAAGGCAAGCGTGTGCTTACATTACTTGTCCTCAAGAAAACTCCGACCTGTGGTTTAATTTAGAGTGCGTGATTAAATCTTACCAACCTCAGTGGGGCCCTTTACTGAGAAGAGGTACTGTCTCAGCGGAGTTGCATTTTAGGCGCTGCGGCTTCCCAGTAACCGCGTTTGTCTGCAGGCGCTGGGGCTCCAGCGTCCTCTCTGGACTCCCGTTGCCGAGGCCGCTCCCAGCTCGTCGGCTGCCCAAGCGGGAGCACCGGAGCCTGGGAGGGACCCCTGGGCTCGGAGAAGGGGGGCTGGAGGTGGCCGTGCCCGGCTCCTCGGTGGTGGGGTGGCCCGTGGGGCATCCTCTGCAGAAGGCTCTGAGCTCACTGGAGCGGCTGTAGAGCTCCTGCTCTGGGCAGGGGACTTGTTTTGCATTATTCCTTACTCTGCCGGGTGGTGATCTGTTTTCCTCGAGGGTGGAGCGGAGGGAGAGGTGACCTACGTCTTCCTGCTGATGCTTTGCATGGAAATTCCCTGTGGTCTCTCGGGGCCGTGTCCCTGCTCCGGGCTGGTGGCACCGGGGCGCCTCACGGAAAACATTACAGCGTGTCGTAAAACTCCTGTTTTATATCCTTCTGCTGCTGTTGTCCGTGCGCACTCACGACCTCTGTCCTGGGGGTGGGGGGAGTTCCTCGGGAACCCCTCAAGGTAATGGCATCCCACAAGTCGGAGTCTGATTTCCTCTTGGTGCAATAACGCATCAGCTGATGGGATCTCTCCGACTTAGTGCATCCCGGTAAAGCACAGGTCAGGTCCTACAGTTCGGTTAACCATCACTGTATTTCCTCTGGCTTTTTCTTTTCCTAATACTGCGATGAATTAAGTCCAGGATTATCATTGTTTGGTAAGCTGAATCCCAGTAACCAACAGAGCAGAACTAGTGTGGGCGGTACGAGATGGAGTTGTGTGCAGGCGGCGTTTGCCGTCTCGCGGGGGAGCGGGATGCAGGGGGGAGCGCAGGGTGGGCTCGGCCGGGGCAGGGAGGGGACCTGGAGGCGGTCAGAGCTTTGGGTAGTGGCAGACGCCGTTTCCCCCCATGACTTCGGGTGTGACGGCGCTGCTGGCGGGGGACGGCCATGGGGACAGCCATGGGGACAGCCAGCCCCTCCAGCGGGACCCTCTGTGTGCGCCCCGGAGCGGCACCCTCGGGTCAGGGCCTCCGGGCCCCCCGCGGCGCCGGGGCCGAGCGGCGGAGCCCTGCGCGGGCAGGGAGGGCCGGCGGGCTCTGGGGACGGCGACGTGCTGGGAGGGCCGCGGCAGACCCGCGCGCGCTCGGAGGGGCCTCTGCGGGTGCGGAGGGCTGCGCTCGCCGGAGGAGGCTGCGGTGCGGTGGGAGCTGCGCCTTCGCGTTGGGCTGCAGGCCGTGCCTGCGCTGTGCACAGCCGTCTGCTTCTGTGCGGGGGAAATACCTGCAGGAGAGGAGTTTTGGTGAGTCGGCCGCGCCTGCCCAGTGCGGGCAGTGGGACTGAGATACGCAGTCGTTGGGTTCTCTATTTGGTAAACCTTGTGAGAAGACAATCGAGCTGAATATGTGCGATCACTGGAGTGTAATAAAGCCAACCTGAATGGGTGCGTTACTGCAAAGCAGACTGTTTAAATGCATAACATTTGTGCGTCGCCTGACAGCACAGTCCTCTGAGAAATACCGGGATCCAGGCAAATACGACTTGCAAAAATGTGAATGGATTCCACCACCCCTCCTCTGAAACCTGTAATGATTCGAAACGCACCTAAAGCCCCGTGGAAGGCGCAGGTCTGTCCTTGGCCGGCGCCGAGTGGTTGCCCGTGCCGCGGAGCAGGGCGTTGGAGCCCGGTGGCCAAGGGGGACGGTGGTGGTGCCGGGTCGGCGCGCAGCACCGCGGGGCAGGAGCCCTGCGATGGCGGGACGCTGCCCGTTTCCAAAGCCAGAGATTGTCATGCTTTTGGATGAAATGTCGGCTTTCTGCTCTCCTGAAAAAGATGTGAGGTACTTCCTTTCCTCCGCCAAAATCTTGTGTTGTCTCACAGAGCAGAGAAGATCCATCTTAGGAAGACTCTGCTCAGCCTGTACCAGTTCCCATGATTTCCTGCCTCCCCAGGACCGAGAAATGAAGAAACACAAAGATAACTGCAGTGCCTCCAGCCTCTCTGGTCCCACAGGCGCAGCTCGCTGTGAGAGAAGAGCGAGACAACTCCTGAGCACTAAATGAACTCGTACTTAGTGGCACACCGCACCCGGGACGCCGACTGCTCTGAAACCGCGCGGGCCGTGGTTACGGGGGGTGGTCCTTGTGCACTTGCTTTGCTCTATGGCTATTTAAAAAATACTCCCATCTTCATCTCCTGGACTATTTCCTGCCTTTAGCGTGGATTTGTGAATTCTTCAGCTTTTCTTGGAATTCTTTCAGCTAGCTTGTATTTGTCACAGTGCAAGTTGTGCTGGTCTCTGTAGCCTGGCCTCCCATCCCCGAGGTGACCCGGACCCTCCAGGGGCCCGTGTCCGTAAGGCTCGTACGGAATTCTCTGTGAGCTTGTGTTTAGTTAACTCCATAAGGACCTATCATAAGCTCTACCATTTTGGTTCGATGATAATTTTCTTTAAAAAGTGGCAGTAAGTGTGAATTTAGTCTACTTATTTTTGATGTCCAGTGAAGCTTTAGACAGCAATTTAGTCATTATTATTGCTATTGTACAGCTGCTCTCTGGAGGACCTTAAACCATGTCAGAAGGGGAACCAACATAATGAGTCTGACAGAATTTCAGAGGGAACGATTAAACTTAGGATAATGAGTTCTGCTGAATTTTTCATGTTATTGTAACAATTCACACCACTGCAGCCTGTTCGTCTCTGGACTCAAAACTCAAATGTGCAGTTGGGAATTGGGCTGCGCATATATGTCCTTCTCCAAGTCTATTCCTCTTAAGAGAAAAAGAAAAAAAAAACAAAAGGAACCTTACAAGTTCTCTCTTCCCCCCCAGTTTTCTGAAACCTTCAGGCTGTGCAGCCGCTGGCCATCCTTCCCAAATTCAGTGTCTGTGACACACAAACCTCCAGCCCCCAGTGAGGCTGTGGGTATCTCTGTCCTGCTTCTTCCCCGAAGCTGCTGAGCAGGTCCCAGACCAGTTTCCAACTGTATGGATGATACCATCCTTGATAGCTGGGGACTGAATGAGTAGAGGAGAATCAAACTTCATTAAATTGGCTATTTTTCAGTGGTTCTTTAGAAATGGGTAGTGGGCATTGGAATGTGATTAGTTGCAGTGAGAGGAGGACAGTGCTGTTTTGTGTTCTCGCACTGAACCTTTTTTCAGATACATTCCGGTTTCTGTACCTTCTCAGCAGCCTCTGAACAAAACCTTTATCTATTCCGAGTTGGGTTTGAATGAATCCTACCTGTGTATGAGCTGAAACAGTCCATTCCTGCCTTCCTGAATCAGACACCAACATACACGTGAACTTCAGCTTTGTGAACTCCCATCTGTGAATTTTTAGAACTCAGTGGTGACTTCGGAGAGGGGGAGGCAGTGTCAAGCGTGTGTGTGTGTGTCCGTACGTGCACCAGGGAAGTGCCAGGAGAGGAGGGGCGCCGGGGCGGTGGTAGGAACGCGTTATTTTCTTGCCAGGGCTGTAAGCAGAGCTCGGAGCTCAGAAGTGCTGATAAACGGCATCTTCCACTGGCGAAGCGTTACTCCCGGGCTTGTTTACTTATTGCTGTCGGCCTCTCCCTCCTGACAGGCACGGCATCTCTGTTTGGTATTGAGAACAGTAATTCCCTTATCTTGGGTGTTGAACAATGTGATATAATTAATAAAAGTAATGACAATTTATTCGCTGAATACCAATTAGTGTTCAGCTTTCTAAGGGAACAGAGATTGGGAATGGAGAGCAGATTGGATGATACCACGTAAAATTATTTCTTTGTGGTAGAAAACATTAAGAAAGTGTTTCATCCACGACAGGATGAAAAATGAGGCAAGCTTTATGGAAACCATAAATATTTTCATCTGTCAGAGGTTTATTCTTTAATGGAGACCTGAGGGAGCATAGTTCAACACAAACACCCCGGTGCTCGTGGCCTGAAATGTCACCTCTTCGCTCACGAGTTAACTCGGTTCTGGGGACGCAGTTGCTGTAACAGAATTTCTTCCATCTGAAAAGATGCACTGGTGACAGAAAGGAGAAAGCGCAAACCAACGCAAACTTATTACAATAAAAGAGAAGAAGCAGACTCAAATTATGTTGTTACTCGGGTTTAATCAGCCCACCCTGCTGCTCCTGCCTGCACAGAACATCAATTGCTAAACCCATCTGTGAAATGTGACATTTGAGTTGCGTTGGCTGAGAATGAACAATATATCTAATGGTTGCTTAATCTGTTGTGTATTTTTTTATGGTGTGCTGAAATGCCAGGGTGAAATCTGAAATGCCTCATTTATTAGCTCGGTATTAGGAAGAATAAGGATGCAATTAGGATTTGGAAAAATTAGGTTAAATACCCATTTCCTGATACAGAGATATTAAGGCTCCTCCTGTTTCTCATTAAGTTCCAAACTGGAGGGCAGACTGGACGGCAGCCCTGTAATTGGTGCAAACGACACAGGACATGCTTGGAAGCACCTCAAGGGTTTAACTTCAGCTAATCTGACTCGTAAAGAGCTGCAGGAGAGTCACGGATCCTCACGCTTTTACTGCAGGCGAAATCGCCTTTGTCCTTGCTTCTCCTTCTTCAGCCAAGTCTGCTTCTAGTTCAGATCTCACCAGCTTCATGATAAGACGGATGATCGTCACTGCTGCCTGTCCTGTCCTCGCTCCTCTGACTCTTCTCCGTCCCCTTCCTCAGTCTCTCGCTTATCCCTCAAAACTGTTCCTGTTGGTCCTCTGCTGCCCTGGCACGTGAAGGAACTTGGGGACGTTGTGAGAGGTGGCACACTGCCAAAAGCCCGTGGTCACCCAACGGATGTCCTTCTCCCTGTGCCAGGCCAGGGGCACCTATTTCTTTCTGGATCCTTTTATTAGCTTTCCTGAGGGAACTGATTTTTGGAGATGCCATGACCTCTCTGAGCAAAGAATCGCATTGTTGAGCTCTTAATCTTTGAGCCAGCTTGGAAACGCGTATTCCTGGGATAAACGGAAATGTACAGGGGAGAGGTTCTTAAGCTGGTCCTGCTAATTGTGCATTGGTTATTTGCAAGCGCTGGGATGAAGTGAAGCAAACGCTCCCAAATCCAACCGTACCCTGCGGAATTGTGAAATGACCTTTAATGTGGAGTCAGGAGCTGTCGGTTTGCAGCAAAGTACTGTCCTCTGTTAATATATCCATAGCGTTTCCTTTGAAATACTGATGAATTGGCATAGCGTTGTCTCGCTGATGAAATTCAGCAGCTAATTGGTCCCCAGATAAATGGCCTTCCCAATAAGGCAGAGCCTTTGTCCTAGATAGCACTCTTAGAAAAACATTGTTTCTTGAAAAAATGATTTTAAAAATATACTTACTTTCCACTGTGCGTCCCCCTGGTAAATGGAGCATGATGTTGTTTAAATGCTCTATGAAAAGCGTTCTCGAGATAAGATCATTAGTATATAAAAATGGTTTCTTAACAGAGGCAGCTTTTGTTGGAAAACCTTCATTGGTGGTAGATTGGGAGTAATTAAGTGCAATGTAATTTAATGACTCAAAACAACAAACAAGCTTTGGCATAGCTATTTATGAACTCGCAGTTCTCCTGGGGAAACCTTCTAATTTGTCATGAGCGCGAAACGTGCGTCGTTTCGGGGGGTGCCTCTATGCCAGGACAGACGGACAGATGGGAGCTCGTGGGGAGCTGGTGGTGCCGCGGCTGCGAACCCCCAGGGCTGTGCCGGCCCGCAGAGGGGCTGAGGGCTTCGCCTTCCCACGCGCGGTGGCTCGGTCGGACCCTGTGGCGCCCGTTTGTCACTGCTGCTCTGTGCGCTGCGGGGACAGTGACCTTCAGGGGGCTCTGGCTTTGCATATGGTTGTTGGTCTTGGTTGTTAATCGGAGTTCCCGTTGCCACTAAAAGTAGTATATATCCTCTCCGTGCACCTCCTAATCCTTTATGCACTGCTAAACGCGAGTGGTGGTGTTTCCAGTGGAAAAACCCCGTGCAAACGAGCACCAGCCTTTACAAGGACCTGCCCAGAGAGTGAACCTCCACTGCCTGTGTTTTACTTCAGCTAAGTGATGCACGGTAGTGTCGCGGAGGACAGTCAGTCCTGTGGTGCTTTTTAGTACCTCTTAGAGACATAGGAAGATCAGAAGTTAATTTTCATGCCTCTTCTATAGCTGCTTTATAATTAATTTTTCTGAACCAGTTTGTTTTTCTGCTGCCAAACACTTCAATGCTGCTATGTAAATTGTCAACATCTGAAGCCTTCTTCCTTTAGAAAAGAATACAGGGCAATCATCAGATAAAAGTCATTACATATTCAGAGCTACTCTGCTCCACTGATAATAAAACATTCTTAGGGGAAGGTGACCTTTTTACAATAGACTTATTAATGTCAGGACTTCAGAATTGTCTTTTCTCATTACAAGTCTTACCAAAAACATTAAAAAGAGTGAAGTTTATGATCTTAAAGATGTGTCAAAGCACAGCCGTTAAAGACGTTTTCACAGAATGTTATTTATATAACCCATTTTTTGTGTGTTATGTGGCAAGCGTAGTGAGTCTTAACAGAACTCTGTGTTCATGACTACTTTCTATTTCTGACCTTATTCTTGAAATTCCAGATGAGGTTTCCAGCGCTCATGTCCATAGGCTTGGACATCTCCCCGGCTGCACGGGTGGTGGGGTTGAGTTGGCCTCCAGATGAGATGGACTCACCCAAACTGCTGCGCTCCTTTGAGGAGCAAGCGTTGGGGGACAAGTTTTAGGTGAGGACATACAGAATTGTTCTGCTAAGGGAGAAAATGAAAACTCTATTGTACAATTTAAAACCAGGTTTAAAAAAAAGCCGCTAGTACCAACTGTAAGCATGGCAGAGGATGATGACTTCCCTGGGGAAGGGTTAGACGGCTCTTTGAGAGGAATCCCATTGAAGCACCCATTACATTAAAAATATGCACGAAGGATGACAGTCCTAAAAAGCATAAATTTGAGGGCCCAAGCTCGTAAGAAGAGAAAGATGTAGAATATAAAGCTGGAAGTTTAGTAAAATTTTTTGAAAACTGTCTGTGACCAGTGCACCCCCAAGGCAGCAGGGGGCTGCGGGGCAGCGTCGGGGACAGAGGGGCGGACGGCGCTCTGGAGGTGTCGCGGTGAGCACTGCGCGAGGGCTGCTGGCGCACTCGGCAGAACCCGGCCAACACTTGCCGGGGGAACCGAGGAGCGAAGGTGCTGCGGGAGCTGGGCACGGTGTCAGGAGTCTTTTCCGAAGAAAATCCAGTGTTTCTGAATGTGGAAGGGCAGAGGTCTCCCAGCTGCTGACCGTGCTGAGCCCCCGTAGACCCACCTGGCTTCACCGGGGAGTGTTTCTTCACATTTAAACGTAAAGCCGGGGTGGGTTCGGTTTCCTACTGGAGAAGTTTTGTGTCCGTCTCCTCGGAAGCAGGATCTCCCTGCTGCTAAACCGGCACGGCAGCAGACACGGTTGGTTCCGAGATGGAAGCCAGTCATTCGGTGGGCAAACAGGTCGCAGACACCTTTTGGGTCTCCTTTGACGGTCAGTGGTACCCGGCATTTCATCTTTGTCACTCTGAATACCACCGTGCCCCCCAGGTCTTGAAAGCACGCTCTGTCTCTCAGCTCTCACACACGCGGTGGAGGGGTCTTTTAGAAAAACTACCGTATAGTTTTCATTGCTTTTAGAGGAAGAACTGCACGTTATCAAAAGTTATTGACCGCTGCTGTGGTTAATGTTCAGGAAGGGTATCGGTATTAAGTACGTGCCCAGCTACAGGCGTCTGAGCTTTGAAATCAGTTGCAACTCCATCGTAGTTTCTTGCATGTTTTAAAGTAGAGGATGTGGTTGGGTGCACCCGGAATTGCCCTCTGTCTCGGGCAGGAGATGGATGATGCATAGAGCCCTGTTGGGACATGGCTATGTGGAAACAGACACATTTCCTTGTCTTTAATTTAGATTTGGAACTCGGCGGTTCTGGCCAGGCGCTGTCACTAGTGTTACTCGCCTGACAGGGGCCACTGCAGCCGTGAGCCTGGGCTGAAGTTCTGCAGTAACAGCAGAATCTTATTTTCATTGCCTGATGCGTGCTGGGAGCTTGTCTCTCCAGAATTGGTCTCAGCGAAGCCCAGAAAGCTCCAAGGAAAAGATGTGCGTGCTTAGTGGCAATGCACAGCTGATACAACACGAGTTTGGTTGGTGGGGTGGGTTTTTATTATTTTTTAGTTAAATGAACTAGTTTGTGAAACTGTTGTGAAAGTGGAGAAGATGACTTGAAGCATTTTAACTGAAATGCGTGACAGGCTTTAGCGAAGGAAGAAGAAGGTGGAAAAAGAGAAAACTGGGACTTAATTTCCTAAATTTATCTCTGAAAACATTCATCAGGTTGCACGGTGAGCCCGTTTATCCAGTGAGCTACAGTGATATGTGCAAGTGACAACTTGATAGGTCTCTGTCATCAAATACTCCTGTACACACGAGGGAAGCGTCAGCTCCTTCGAATGTGAAAACATTTTTGTGCTGTTCGGGGTTTGTGCACCGAGCTGAGGGGAGGTCTATTGCAACCATAGCCCAGAATTTCCCTCTGCTTTTGCAGATCTCCGTCCCGCCCTGCTGTGGCCGGTGGTGCTCATCCTTGAGCTGCTGTGACAGCAGCCGTTCAGCCCCTTGTGCCTGCGCTTTGGCCTCTTTCCAAAATCAATATTTTAAAGAAACGGAAATTATTCCTCCTACTGGAATCGTGATTCATGCCATGATAGCATCAATATTAATACAATAATCGAACTTTAATTTCAGTTGCTAAGTAACCTATCCTCCCCACAGAGCAAACCGGACTCGAACCAGAACAACTGAAAATGGAGAAAACTTCATGTGAAAAAGGAAATATTAAGGGGGGAGACTGTCCGTTGAGTACCAGTTTCTGCAGAACCATCCTCTCGGCTCAGATAAAAGCTGAGATCTTCCTTTTTCCCATCTTCTCTTTCTGTCTTTTCTCCAGCCCCCAGCTCTCTTGCCCAGGACCTGCGCCTCTCCCCCTCTGTGCCGGGCGCTGACGGCGGCAGCGCTGCCGCGAGGGCCGCGGGCAGGAGTCAGAGCGGAGCGCTTGTTGGCGCTGCGCTGTTCGGATCTGCCACTCGCTGTTCAAAAGGTGATCGTCGTAAAGAAGAATGAAATAAATATAACCCGTGAAGTTCATTCTTCTGTATGGGTGACATCTGTAAGGCTTTTCTGCTTGAAACGTGAGTCGGTGAGAGTGCGCCTCAAAAGGTCAAACAGATTTCTCAGTTCAGGCAGTTTTCGTGTCAGAGACGTTCAGCTGCTGCCGCGCTCGTGTGACCCCTCTGAGCGCTCTGGTTTAGGCACTCGCAGCCGCTGACGCTCCCGGCAAAGGGGGAGCATTGTGGTTTTGCTGACTCTGGGTCCTGGGCCACGGTTGGGGTGTTCGCGCCGTGCCGTTGCCCAAGCGGTGGGCACTGCTCGGTTGGGTCCGGCGCAGCGGGGTCTGAGCCGCCGCGACTCCCCGGCCGGTGCTTGGAGCTGCCAACGGCCGGCAGCGCTGGAGCCGCTCCTCAACCACAGCGCTCACCGGCAGAAAGGGTCATGTTCAACTCTGTTAAAATTCTGTTGAAGTAAAGAATGACAAAGAAATGTTTTTTTTAAAAAAACAATCTGATTTTCTTTCTGTTTTTTTTTTTCCCTGCACACTTTTGAAGAAGACCGATTCTGTGTTTTTCTTTTGGCAAACTGTTTTGTCAGAGAAATCCCAGAGCTGCATTTCAGCTGTTTGAAGGTTATCTAATGGGTTTCAGTACGTCCGGTTTAGAAGGATGTGTCTTGATGTGCAGAGAGCTGGGATTAACAGAAGAGAGGAAAATTACTTATTTCAATAGCTCTTTAAATAAAAAAGTAAGTGCATTTAAAAGAGGGAAGCCCATGCAAAGTATTTCCACTGCACTGTTTTTTTCATTAAGCATTATCTCGAGAAGCCTGAAGGAGTCTGTTTATCTGGGAAATGAGATTCTGTTTTGGTAGATGATGCAGCTGGAGGTTGGGACAGGGTGTCGGAGCCAGCTGCTGCAGGAGGGAAAATGAAAAGGGGTCATTCATTGTAATTTTTCCTCATGGTTGCCAGCAAAACAGAGGAAGGAACATGTCCTCTAGGATTTCCCAGCTGGCAAGAACATCCTTACAGGCTGACTTCCAAGCACACCAGCAAATGGGGAAAAAAAAACCATTAAAAAAATCGCTAGAGACCTACATCTTCGTGGCTGATAGCAGCGTGTTGGCCAGCGCCCGGGGTGTTTTAATCTGAAGAGTTGCATGATGGTGTGAAGTAGAGAACAGACAAGATCCCCAACTCTAGGAACACACCCTAATTGCTCTTCTTCTTGTGTTTCAAGGCTCACCAGCGTATGTCTGCCTGTTCCGTCTCTGCCTTGCTGCGCTTCCTCCTCCTCCAGACCAGTTCTGCCTTCTGGCCCCGTGTCATCGCTGTGCAGAGCCCGGCACTGGCCGTGGAGAGACGCCTGGCAGGTCTGTCGTGGTCAGCAGGATGTTTTTTCATTTTCCAGACATCAGCTACCTCATTTTCCACTGACTGTAATTTCCTTCTTGTCTCTTTAATTAGCTCACCTAATGCATTGGCTGCAAACAGCAACCTGGTCTGCTCTTTCTTCTTTTCACATATCGATACATCATCTGCTGTGACTACTAATTTATGCAGACCCAGCTGTCCTGCTCCCTTGCCTTTCTACTGGCTTCCTCGCTTACCCACCTGGGCTTTGGTACTGCAGATCAGGAGGCCTTCTGACAGCAGGGCAGCCTTCCCGTGCTCGCCACAAAATACACAGGTTGAGCGGCACCTAGACCCTGTACAAGTGCATTTCTGGATCAAAAGTTGCTTAAGGGCAGAACTGTCTCTGTGGCATTTATTTGTACAAAAGGCAGTTCAGGCAAGTCTCCGTCACTCTTCTGAGTCTTCTGGTGCTCCTGTAGAATTGCGATTAAATGATCATCATTTAGTCATTTCTTGGGAACCTTGACCCTGCCTGGATGCAGAGATCAGCAGGCGCTCAGCAATTTTCACTCAGATTTATTGCCACTGCAAACAAATGAAATCATGTCGAACTCCTCTCTCTCTCTCTCGTGCCATCGTGTAGTTGATTAGCTTTATGGGCAGCTATCAATTCAAGGCGGACTGTTTTGGGCTAATCATCAGCAGATCTCACGTGATTTTTCCGAGTGCTGTTACCTGTTCACACCGCGCAGACCCGGCGCGGACATGGGCAGAGGTGCTGGGTGTCACCTCCTAAGTCAGAAGGGAGGTCCCCCAGCATGTCCGAACCCACCAGCGGGTGCGAACCCAGAGGCCTTATTCCCACAGACCGTTCTCAGGGATGTTCTCCCTCGAGCAGTCCTCGTAGGCTCTGCTTAATTACCTCTTAGCTCCCCACAGGTTTCCCTGTTCTGCTCTGGTTTAGTGTCTCCATGGCTCTGCCACAACTGGAGCTCACAGGTCTCATTTGTTAGGTCTAATCTATATTTTTTTCTTAAAGACATGATGTGTGTTTTGTCACTGCAAGCACAAGGTGATGAGTAGTGACCCCAAGCCCCCTGGCACCCTCGGGTCGTTAGTTGTTGTGGTACCTGATCTCGGCTGAGTGCCAGTACTTAATTGCAATTCCTAATGCTGTTTATAAGATCTGGTCTGAAGAAGTCAGAAAAGCTTGCAGAAATCTACTTGATTTTAAAAAAATTTCATTTCAAGGTCTTAAAATTCTGAAATTCAAATTAAAGTAGGAAGGGGGATTAAATCCACTTACTCTTCGAAGTATCTTTGTTTGTTTGTTTGTTTGTTTCACTTCATTTGGATGATTTTATTTCAAGACATAGTCCAGGAGTGCTGAAGTCAATGAAAATTTTGCTGTTGACTTCAGCCGCATCGAGATGACACCCTTGAGGCAATTTCGGGTTACGCAGGGCTGGAATACAGAACAGGGCTGCTGTCGCGTGCACGGCCTGCTCAATACGGACGGACTCTCTGGACCTGGAGGGGTTTTGAGGAGCCTGTGTGTTGTGCAGTTTTTTAGGCAGGTGGAGGGATCCGTCTCCCTGTCAAAGAGGAGTACCTCCACTGAAATGGGTGGTGCCGGAGCAGACGCCAGCCCGACACTGCTGCTTCATCGCCAGTGCTGGACGTGTCGCACCTCCGCTGGCAGGAGAGTGTTGGGTGATACCTGAAATGAGAAGCTCACCGTCCTGGGTGAGCAGTTCAACTCGCGGAGCTCAGCGTGACTGTTGTTAATCCCCCAATCACTGCATTTGTCGTGCAGTGATAAATGACGATAAAGTGAGCTGCGGTGCTCGGTCCGCGGTGAGCCCTGGGTGAGCAGTGGTGAGTTCCCTTGAGCCACAGTGCACCGCGTTTAGAAACAGCCTGGTGTTGTTCTTGGGACAGGGGAACACGGGGATTGCCAGCCCCAGTGCTGCAGACAACATTCCCCCGCGTGCCGTGCGGCTGCAGAGCCCCGCCGAGAGCAGGTCAGCCCGGTCTCGCTCGCTAGGGCTGCTTTGTCTTGAAGCAAAGCCTTGGTGAATAAACGTGATGAAATGGTGCCGGATAGATAATAACAATAATGGCTACATTTGACTTTTGCTTTCTGCTGATAAGTGTGGCTATAGGCAAGTTGAGAAGTCTCTGTTTGCACAGACGTAGCAGCACCAATGTGCTCCTGTCACCCCCGTTCAGGATGGTGCCCCAGCTGAATCGCGCGCTGCTGGACCGCGCTGGGAACGCGGAGACAGAGCCCTCCGCAAAGTCACCTCCACGCTCTGAGTCGAGGTAATTTGCAGCTTGGGAAAACCTGACATTTTAGACTCTGCCGCTTCAGAAAATGCGTGTGGCTGGATGCTGGGGTGGAGCGGTGCAGCCCCGGCGCTGGGATCTTGGCGGAGCCTTCTCGCCTTGCAGAACTGCACACCACTGGGAAGGGAACCCGGCCGCCTCTGGGGTTTGCAGTGGGGAAGGAACACTGCGCTTTGTGTTGCTGAGTTTTTCTTAGTGTATGGACAAAATTCTTGTTAGACAAACCATTAGCCTGGGGTTTCAAAGGAGCTTGGCGTTAGATACCCAGCTCCCCTTGTTCTGCTTTTTTAAAGGGGAAAAGAGAAGTTAATCACAAATGCACGAGAGGAGGGAGTGCTACAGCAAGTGAAAGCTTTGAACGTGGTGCTTAGTGGAGCCAAACGAGCTGTTGCCTTCAAAAACTGAGCTGAGAGCCGAGGGAGATGCTAAGCTCGTGCTTGGGCAGTGAGAGAGGCAAGTCTCTGTTAGCCCTTCCTTCCAGTCCGCACTGATCTGCACCGGTGAGGGATTTCTTCCATGCCAGTGCTGGCAAAGTTATCCCATACTTGACCTTGAGTGTCTGTGGGAGTCGAGGAGGTCTGTACAAACATGACATGGCAGAGGCATCACTAACCTTGACCGCAAAGTAGACTTTTTTCTTTCCTCTGCATCTTCTGGCTTTCCTGAGAGTGTTGTTGACATTTCTTAACAACAGTTCTCCAAAAGGCTCTTCCATTTTGCTGATGTAGGATATATGGAGTCCACCGTACAGTCTTTGTTAATTGGAGTTATCTTTATCTTATGGGAGAACGCCATTGCCTGCACGTCTGTATTGGTATTGCATTCTTCAGCGTGGCACCTGCACTTAGACCTGATCCACCTTGCTTGTCTGCCGTAGGAAATAATTTTAATTGTAACTTTATAATGTAGTTCTACAGTCCACCACATTTTGTAAAGATGTCTGCACGGTTTTGATCCCACAGCAGCCCAAAATACTGACAAATACTCCCCCAAAACACCAAAAAAACTCCCCACAACCCCCAAACCAAGCACAAACCCCCCCAACCCGCCGCCTGCAGCCCGGGAACTGCGAGCGATGCTGCCTGCGGCAGTGGTGCTCCTCTCGGGTGCCTCTCCCCGGAGAGCTCGAGTGCGTGGCATGGACCCGCTCAGCCCTGTGCCTCAGGACGCGCACCTCTGTGCCTCCTCAAACCCAGGGGTCTGTCCTCTGCAAGGACCCGTCCCGAGGGGTCCCTGCGCTCTTGCGCGCGCTGGGGGGCTCTGACCCGCGGGAGCGTGGGGAGCGTGGCAGCGCTGCAAGAGCTGTGCGAGGGGTTTCAGCACGGGCTCTCACCTGCGTGCCGCAAAGCAAAGCCGTGGGAGGGAGTTAGGTCAAAAGGCAGAAATTGCTATTAAGCACACAAATTTTGCTGCCTTCAGTGGGTGTCGGGTCCTCCAGTGCCTCTCGTGCTTTCAAACACATAAAGCGATCACAACAGAGAGTGAGCCGGGACTTTGTAATTGCAGGGAGCCTTGACATTGTCTTCTGAATATGTTGGGGGCAAATTATCCATGGCAAATTACTTTGATTGCTGCCTCCGTTATTTGGTCTTAATCCTATCTTGATACCTTAGGCTAGACGATAAAATTCTCCCATTGCAAACAAATTATACTTCTCCCCACTCCTCTCCCCGAGGGTTTCAGTCGTTCCTGCCGAGGTGATTCCTAGGAGGTACGCGTCTCCTTCTTTCCTTCTTCCAAACTATGTATTTTTCACGGTCCGGATTTTTCTGTAGCTATTTATTTTTCCTTTGAAGAAAAGTAGAAATCAGACCTAAATAATCTGCTTGATTTTTATCCGAGGCAGCTGTGCTGGGACAGAACCCATCGTTCAGATCTGTTACCTTTTCCACAACAGAGATGAATTAATTACCGGGCTTTCCCCTGACATCCAGACTCTTGCCTGCAAATGTTCGCATAAAAGATGAATGACAATGAGATTCTCATTACAGCTTGATGAATTAGCTCTTTCACTTCAGTTACAGCAGAGTCTACTTCATGGTCAACAGTCTTGTTTAGACCCAGCCATTTTTTTTCCTCTCTTTCAACTCAAATCAAACATTTGCTGTCAAACTCCTTCTCTTGGTGCAATCCATTACTTGGCAGCGCTCATTAGCATTTTTTACTTTTCCGGGGAATTTGCCACACTGGCAAACTGTTCACCTCGTTGCGCGCAAGCTTCACCTGTACCGAGATATACAGCAGTGCAAATAAATACTCGCCAGTCCCCGAGGGCGCGTTCCACGTGCTCGTGGGTTTTCTGGGGCAGCGGGCGCGGGCTGCTCTCCCCGCCAAGGCGCTGGGGCGGCAAGTTGCTCGAGGTCGTCCCGGGCACGGGGGCGGTAGGTGGGAGCGGGGGAAGCACTGCCTACAGCTGCCCGGGGGTCCCAGCGACCCCCGGCTGGCGCGAGGGGGAGAGCACAGGGGGGGAGCAGTTCCTTCACAGACCCTCTTTGCAGTACTCAGAGTTAATCATCGGGGAATGAACTCGGAAACGGCTGTCGGTTCTTCCTACAGACGAGGCGTAGACACGCAATAATCTTGTTGAAGTATAATACACAGTTTAGTTAAAACTGAAATAAAATGGGGCGGGAGGGGAACGTGCAGAGGTTTTTCCTGGGAGTTGCACGCGTGTTTATTCCTCTCCAGTCCGTGCGAGGGTGGGAGAGCTGTGGGTCCCCCCCCTGCGGCGCGGGAACGCTTCGTTTTCAAGGGCACAAGTGCCGTTTTGCCGACCCGTTCTGCTGCGAGAGGCCAAATGGTTTTCCTGGGTAATTTGAAAAGCTATTGTCTACACAAAAACAAAGTCAAAATAACCATCCCTGCCAGGTGCTATTTTACAAAGAAAGAACATTGTGTTTCTTGCTCACAGTTCTTGGCAGTTTATCTTGTTCATTTGCTTGTATCTTTAAGTGTCAACATCTTGGTCAATTTTATTGCACTTGCCTGTGGTCAGAATGTTACTAATGGTGGCTCTGATTGGTGTTTAGGGACAGGAATAAGTCATTCATAATGACCGTAAGTGAAAACATCAAAATATCAGTAGAAAAATAGTAGCCGTAGCATCAAGCTGACATTATTTATGTGGCAATATATACTTGTACATCTTCTCTATGTGTCCTAATCCTTCCCAGGCCACACTTACTTTGCCGGCTCCTCCCAGTTTTAAGAGGTTCGTGTGCTTTTGGAAGCATTATCAGAACCAGATGCCGAGGCCGAGTGATGGCGATGGTCACCCGGTGGCTTCTCCTTCAGGAGGTGGTGCCCATTCCCCACTGGCGTCCCCTCCGCTGGGGCATCCCCAGGAGACGTGAGCATCACTGACCCTCTCCAGTACGTTCACGCCTCTTTGGGGACATAAGGTTTTCCAGAGTTTCCCGAGTCCCCTCGTCTGTCCGCTCAACAGCTCCCTTTTGCTGAGGACAAGGCAAACACTTAAAAAACTCTTTTTCTGTATAGCGGTGGTGTGAAGATGTGTGTGCAGAGGTGTGAGAAATCGGGGAACTGGAGGGCAAAGCTGCAAACTCTACAGCAAGTGTGGGGCCCAGCTCTAGCTCCGAGGGAAAAGGGGCCGCGATTCATTACTTGTTGGTCATCTCCAGAGACCCCGGGAGGCGCCGGCAGAACGGGGCTTCGGGCCGTCGTCTGCAGTGGGGATGTGGACGAGGACCCCCACGTTTTGCAGCTGGGCTGGACCCGGTGCCGTGATCGCTCCCCGGGTTGGTGCAGGCACCTCCTGGTCTGGAGCTGCCCGTCCGTCCGTCTGTCCATCTGTCTGGCTGTCAGCCCCACCTGCCCTAACTGCACGATCGCGGCCGGATGGACCATGGCACTGCAGGGTTTGATGGGGTGTTGAAGGCTCCGGCGTTTGTCCGTACGGCAAAACGGAGCCGCTGAGAATCGGGGGGTTGTGTCCCACGGAGGGGCTGTCCCAGCCCTGGGGCCTCATTAAATCACCGCCTGTGGCACCTGCCGCCTTCCGGCCTGCAGGCGAGGTTTGGAGTCTCTGCGGGGAATATAGATGAGGGGAAAACATGTCCAATCCTTTGCAAGGTGCAGCGAACCATTCTCCTCACATGCGACGACTCCAGGAACCGCAAAGTCTCCGTGTGCGCCGTTGGATGTTTTTAACCTGCAGCTGTTTGTGGAACCGCTCCGTCGTCGCCGCCGCTGCTCACAGCGATGTCTCTGTCTGTGTAATGATCATATTAAAGCAAAGCCACAGTAGTCACAGGCCTAAGTGACGCGCGGGGAAGATGGCTAATGCTGTCCATCAGCCACGGAGGGAATCACTTTGGTATCGGCTTTCTCCAAGAGAGGTGTGTGTGCAGTGACCGCGGTGCTGCCTGCGCCCGGGGCCGTGCTCTCGGGGTCGCTCAGCGCCCGGAGAATGCCGAGCGCTCAACTCCCTCAATATCTCAGATGGCTTTTCTTTTTTTTAATCAAATTTTGGAAACTGTGACCATAAAGTAGCCAGAGGGAGCCCATACAATAAATAAACTCATCTGGGAAATGACGTGTGTTACGATGGCCTTTGCCAGAGGCCCGATGGCGCGTCCCACTGGGCATTCGACGGGCCCTTCACTTGTGTTGAGACACAGGATGGTCCTTTCTTGCCGTCGGCGCTGGCGTGGGTGCCCTTCCAAGGGGGGGCACAGCCGAATTTCATGGCTGACCGTGCAGGGGACGTTCCGCTCAGCTCCGCTCCCCGGGGCTGGCTCTCTGGTGAGTCCCCTCCCGCTCCTCCAGCGCTTCTCGAAGGAGTCGTCCTCCAGCTCCGGCGCGATGGCTCTGTGTCCTCCCGGCACGTCACCGCTGCGCCGGGCGGCTCTCGTCTGCCAGAGCCCCGGGGGACTCTGCCCCTCGCAGCGAGCTGCCAGAACAGGGAAATCCCTCGGGAATCTCGTCTGCTTTACCTGCCAGCTCTTCAAGCAAGACTCCGATCTCTCCGACCGTAAAATAAAACCGAGCAAACCCTCGCTGAGCCATATGGCCGGAGAGCAGCGTGACGCCCCGATGGAAAGCACTCCCTGCTGTCTCTGGTGCCGATCATCAACGCAGCTTAGGGTGAAGCCGAGACTTTTAATGCCCCAAGCACAATGCCCTCCTTTGACCTTGTAAATTCTTTTTATCGCGACTTTGGCGAGCTGCCTCCCTCGCAGGTCGCTGGGCTATGTGCAGGTGCAACAGAAATGGTGGAGACGGCCGATTTCACAGGTACACAGAGTTCTTCCACAGCACGTGGGGAACATTAACGTGTCAAAATCTCATTCTTGTGGCAGAGGTTAAACTTGGCACTGGGAGGGGTACCACAGAAACTCCTGCAGTCACTTGTTCTAACAGAGACTACACAAATGTCCGTGTTTACATCGTTACACGGTACCTCTGTTCCCGCTGCCTCGGCTTCTCTGCGACTTCTCCCCAGTCGCTGGGACGGACGGACGGAGTATTTTGGACGCATGAGCTGGGGCCGGAGCAGAGGAACGCCACTCCGCTGCACGGGCACTGCCGGCGTAGCGCGGGGTGCTCAGCCTGGAAGGGCTCACTGCCCGGGCTTCCCAGACAAGCCATCTGCTTTATCGCGGGTTACTTACCCTCCAGGCTCTTACACTCCTGTATTTCCTCTTAAAGGGATGTTTTCCCCAAAGACAAAGACAAAGACTGTTTTTAAAGCAGTTCTAACAGGTTTCCAATTACTTTTCATCACATTAGTCTTCCATCTTAAAAATTTCTCTCTGAACATCGAGTCCGTTTCAAGAACTTGGGAAAGAGGTTTTTTTTTCTTGTTGTTCTATTTTTGTAAGGTGAGTGTGTTCACCAAAGAGCTTTCCCAAACCTCTCTCCTCTCTCCATTAAGAAAACCCCAGTGAACGGGTCAAAAATAGAACCGGCCTCTTCTGCTCTCATAGCAAGGTGCTTTTACCTACTCCCAGTTTGTGCTTTGGAAATTTGCTGATAAATGGCACTTTTGTAACAGGAGATTGAACATTCGGGGTTAGGAAAATATTTAAATACGTGAACTTCAGATGTAATGAGAAGTGCCGTTTTAAGTCATGTTGAGTAGGTACTTAATCTGTACTTATGCTGAACCGTATTCCAGCCTACATTTAAGCAGGTTTTCTGAAATCAGGGCTAACAGGTCAGATATGGTCCATTTCTTCCCATCAGCATTACTAGTCCCTGGACCTTCCACAGTTGAAGAGGTGGGTTAACTGGTATTACATTTGGGTATCAGGCTGTGGAGTAGGATAATAACCATTATATTCCATTGTTTTAAATCCTGAGAGGGTCTGAGGGTAAAACACATTACTGAATATTCATTAAATTTGAGAAACTTCAAGTGAAAAAGTATATCAATACTAAGAATGAACATTTAAGATTGAAGAAAGAACCTCTGTCCTTCATATCAACTGGAGAGCAAGAACTAATGTCAGAAGGACTGTTTTCACTACCCGATTGTTCTGAGATTGTTTTGAAAAACGGCCGTGAATAATGACTTCCCATGCCTCCATGGGAACGCTCCAGAACAGTCTTTTCCCATTTCCTCGACAGCTGAAAGTGGGGGAAGTCGGATGTGGTGACAGCTCCAGAAGGGGCAGAGAACAGGGGCAAGGGGCTTAGGGCAGGAGAGCAGGGCGTCCCGGAGTGGCGCTGCCTCTCGCATCACCAGGAGGAGGTTAGTGGCACTGCATAGGGAATGCCACACACTCCTCTGCCTCAGACGGAGAAGTGGAGTTGGGGAAATGTCCTGGGACGGAGTTACGCGCTCGCAGGAGCGGTGCTGGCATCCCGTCCAAGGCGGGCGACGCGTGACTGGCAGAGGGACCGAATGCTGCTTTGCGTGAAATGAAATGTCAGTACCGGTAATTTTGTGGCGCAGCAGCCAAAATGCTCGTAACTGTCAAGGGCTTTCATCAAAGTAACGTCTTTCCATCTATGGCACTGGAGTGCAGAGGAATTGCAGTTGCTTACTCTTAAGTCTTCTTTATGTAAAATAATAATAGTAATAATAATTTTCTTAACAGAGTGCTTTCAAAAGCAGTTTTTGACATTTATCAAAATTGGAAGTTTTTACTGAAATAGAAATTACATCAGAAAATTGTTTCCTTCAAGAAGCATATAAAATATTTTAAATGTATCAAAATTATCATTTAAATCTCTTATTTAAATTATTCTTGAATATGGCAAAATCAAATGGATAGAGTGAAGTCATCTGCTCCCCTCCCCCTTTTTGTTTAAATTTGGTTGTGTTCTGCTGTAGAGTCCTCTGCAGTCCGACTTTGGAAATGCTCAGGTTTTGAGGAGCTGAGGGCCAGGGCTAAGACCAAGGAGAAAGGACGCTGACTTCCTTGAAGTCAAGCCACTGAGCCTTGGAAAGCATTTCCTCTTCCCTCCCAAAGTTGATAAACATAATAAAATTGGTGAATATTTATTTAGTGTAGCCCATTTATCTTGTCCGTATTTGGGGCTCTGTTGTGCTTGTTTATTTGCGAGCCCTGGAGAATTGGGATTTAGTGGCACCAATGTTAATTAGAAGTCAATTTCTGTAATCGCTCAAGAAGTGCTTTTATTCTCATCCAGACATGGCATGAAATCAGCGCCGTGTCACTCTGACAGTCGGTCTCAACGAAGTAATCACCATTCTGACGCAGAATATTCAAAATAATTCCCTAGAGTGCAATGTAAGAAAACAAAATAGGAGAAAAAAAAGAAATTGTAATTTGGTATTGGACTTTACACAAATTGGAAAATGAGCTCAACTTCAGAAATGCCTTATTTTATGGGAAAGTCTCGCCTACGTGGAGAGCGATAGACATCAGTGCGGCGTAGCTGTAAGAGCGAGTCCCGCGTCCCGGGGCGGGCGATGGGCGCGCAGTTACCCACTGGCCCCGCGGCAGGAGCCCTCCGGGTGGGTCACTGACCGAAAGACGCTGCTCCTCTGCCTCCTTACGCTGCAATATTGTCTGAAAGCTATTATATGGTTAATATCTGCAAAGCTCGTGATTTCGCTGTTTGATATAATTTTATTCAATATAGCTGCCTCATTGCATAAAGGTCTTGGTATTTAATATTTAATAGCATAAATCCCACGTGTGTCCTAGGCAGAGGATGAAAATTACATTTTAAATTAATGTGTGCTCGAAGCCCGCTCTTGTTTCTTTCTTCATTTAAAGGCCAACAGCCATTTTCCAGCATACCACCGGCTTCCAGAGAGGATGCCCGTGTGCTCCTCTTCAGAATGGCCAGTTGTCCTCAAAAGCTCTGGGGCAGTAACTGTTCACGTGCTGCGAGGGAGCAAGCGGGCGCCCGGTTCTGGTGGCGCCGGCAGTGTGAGGACTGACGCTGCCCTGGGGGGGGTGCAGCCTTGCAAGGTGCCTCGTTACCAGTAACGCAAAGAGCTAATTAGTAGGACAACAGTGCGACTGCGGTCCCCGATGAGCGGACTGAGCGCGGTCACCTGCAGGGATGGAGCTTTCCCAGCAGTGTCGGAGCAGGAGCAGTGTCCCCGGACGGGCGGTGGTCCCGGGGGACCCATCACACCTCGATGGCACCTTTGAGCAAATAAATCTCATTGGGCAGTGAACAAAACATCTTCCAGCAGGGTTGGGGCTTTTGCCGCGGAGGGCCGGGGAGCTCCTGGGACTGTGGCTTTTGAGCAACGTGGTCCAGCTCTCCGCAAATCTTCAGCTTTTAGAAGCATTATGGCGTGTGTGACTTTGGTGGAGATACTCAGCTTGCTCTGTTTTGGGGGGCAGGTCACACATCAGCAGTGAAGTATGCCATTTTTTCTGAAAATGTGAGCCAACATTTTTCTTTCTCCTGTGCAGGTGAAGCGGGTTACCCCCGGCTGGGTGCCCTGCGCACCCCGGTCCTCTCAGCACGGGCACGTGGGGGACACAGTCTTCTATCGCTCCCTCGTGCTGGCAGCGCGTGGGGAAGGACGCTGCAGCGGCGCCCGGCGGAGCCCTCCTGCGCGGCTTTGGGGTCCGCCGTGTGCCACGGCCTCCTGACGCCGGCACAGCACCGCGAGGGACGCGCCGCGGCGGGTTTCCGACAGCGCCCGTCTCGCCTCTGCGGCGATGACCAGCAGCTCCCCGGTGCTCCCCGTACTGCGGCAGCGGTACCCTGCGGGGCTTTCAGAGCCTCATCAGCGTCCATCGTATTTGGCCGGGTTCTCAGAGGATTTCAGGATGCGGCGCATACCTGGTATTTCACATTCTTCTACAGATTTGGCTATTTATATCGCTGCTGTCACAGGAGCTGAACTCAGCAGTGACTCCTCACGTCTGAGCCCGGGCAGTGCTATACGCTTACAAATTAAACAAATACTATTTTAAAGCCCAGTCTGGCAAACGCTCAGCAGCCAGTTTGGTACTTATCACGAGGATTATCCTAAGTGCCTTCAAGATCACTTCCTGAGTACGCTTTATTTATATGTTGTGAATGACTGTTTGCGTCCAGGCCAGGCAGAATTTCTCCTCTTGGTCTCAGCGGTGGGGAGGAGAGGCAGGAACGACCCTTCTCGTTCTGCGTTACTTTCAAAGCCTGAAGTGCTCCAAAAGGAAGGTCAAACGGAGCGTTTCTTCACGTTAATTCCTTTGAGTGACATTTAGACTTAACCAACGGTGTTACAGACTTTTATTACAATAGCAGAGTCAGTGCTGGGAGGTTTTGCTCTCGCATGGCGTGTCGCTCTCGCACTACGGAGACCTTTTAAGAGCACGGGAGCTGCTGAGGAGAATTACCTTGATGTACTCTGGGGCCTCTTTCTGCTGTAATTCTGCCATCTCCGCCAGCGGTTGGGAATTAACGGCGCAGCGTTCCTGCTCACCGAGCACCGCCGCGTTCGCCGCCGTCCCCCGCCTGGGCGGTGGGTCACAGCGCCGGTCGGCGCCTGCGGACGCGAACCCTCGGAAAGGCAGCGGGACGCGGCGGCAGGAGAGCGGAGCTTCAGCGCGGGCCTGGGCAAGCGCAGGACGAGCAGCGCCTGCCGCTGCAGCGAAGGCCCCTCTGCGCCTTTCCCCGACCCCCAGCGCTGCGCGGCGCTGCCCGCGGGACCCTGCCCGGGAACAGCCCCGCGGGGCGGCGCGGTCGTAGCTGCAGCTGCGGAACACCCATCTCGCAAACACTTTACGAAGCCAAGGGATGGTAATTTCTTTACTTTCCCCCTGATGAGTTTGAGCACCAATTATTTCCTTTTTGTTTCTGCTGGGGTAAGGTTTGAGATGGAAATCTGCACCTGAGTTTTTTGTTCTTGAGACATAGCACCCAAAAAGGTGTTCAACTTCTCACGCGGTGTATAGAGCCACGCCACAACCAGCGATAGGCGTTGTCCCCGAGATGTAATTTGCTCCAGCCTCGGTGAAATTGATATATAAATATCTATACATATATAACATTTCGGATTATGTAATTCCACCATCTGCTGCTTTACATAAACAGTGCTCATACCCCACCTCTGCTGCTTGACACAATGGTGTCCCCCGTACAAATCTCAGCTGACGAAGGAGGGAATGCACTTTTTGTTCTCCTCTAACGAAATACTCCTTCCTTCTCATAAGGCAGAGGTGGAGAACTTGCAAAGCAGAAACACCGCGTATTGTAACGTGGCCCATTTGTTTCCCACTTACTGTCTTTGTTCTTACATATGCAAACCAGGCAGATTGTGTTTACTTTGATAAGCAACTCTCCTGCAGGGTCAAGTAGAAAGAGAAGATTGGCAGGAAAGGAGCAAATCTCCCTTAAACAGAAATGTCTGCAGTAATTAGCAAATGTGGCAAGAAAGAGTGGATAAACAAGCAAAAGGTGAGAAGTGAAAGGTAAGCTTCGGGGCAAGTCATTAAGATGGTAAATGAAGAGCAAACCCAAATTTCTGCAAGCGTTTAGCAGATGGAGGGTATTCTGGGAGCGTGGCGTTTGTTCAAGCAGTGAGTAAAAGCTAGAAATACATGGAATTTTAAAGGAATCTTTGGTTTATTTCTCAGAAACAAGCCATGAGGAAGGCGAGGCAGTGTTTACATTTCCTGTGCCTGCACTTGTATTTCTGCTGCTTCGGGAGCCTAAAAAACTGACAGCCTGCTCTTCACCAGGGGAGACCCCACAGCCGTTTCTGCTTTGCCGTTACAGGTGCCAACCCAGTGACTTAATTACCCTGCAGTGCGGCACACGCACAGCTGATGGGAGTTGGGATCTGACTCCTGTCCTGCGCTGGAGCTGAGCTGAGCCCTACTGCCCATCGGCCTCCCAGGGACCTTCTTCCCACCCGGCGGCAGCCCTGGAGGCCACCAACTGCCCACCCTGGTGACCTCTGCAGCAGAGACACTGCGAGGCGCCTCTGGAGGGTGGTCAGAGCTGAGTTCCTACAGCGGCCGGGGCCAGAGGGTGCCGGCTCAGGTGAGTCACTGGGGAGGGGGATCCGACGCGGGGGTGCCTCTCCCTCAGCCTCTGTCCCTCTGTCCCCTGGGTGTCCGGAGCTGGCGGAGCCCACCTGAGAGATTTGGGTAACTGCAACTGAAAACTGCCTTCTCTTCGATGAAGGGGCTCCGCTTCGCAGCAGTGGGGGGCGGGCGGGCTCGCTGGCACCACGTAGGGCTTCTCTGAAGGCTCCTAAAAGACTCAGCCCTGGGCTGTCTCCAGAGCTTTCTTGCTCCAAACTCCAGGAGCAGACTTGTTAAATGACTATGTCATCACCCTAATTTGTACTTTTTTAAAGACTGAAACACACTTGATGTCTCAGGGTGGGCTGCTTTATGATAGTTACTGTTAGGGGTTTTTTTTTGGGAGGAGGAGGCTGGAAGTGCTCCACAGGGACAAGACTGCCTTCCGTATGTTCAGTTCTTGGTGGTTTTATTTTTGATTAGGAGCAAGGGACAGATATATGTTATGAGGAAGTGATGAATTACCCGGCATGTCTGGAGCACTGGGGATTTTCTCACATCAGGACGGTGGTGATTGATTTTTCTTTCTTTTTTTTTTAAGTCTGCAGCAGAGGAATTTCTCGACGCCTGATTGCGGCTGGCAGGTAAGCTGTGCAACTGGCGCGCTGGTGGCTGTGACAGGCCTTCCTTTCGCCTGTCCCCGCTAAATTTTAGACTTTAATGGCTTGCTGAAGACGTGCTGTCAGGATGATGGAGATGGGGAGATTATTAAATGAGGACATCTTCTACTTGCTAAATTGCTTTAATCTCGCAGGAGGCTGTATTAGCTCATATTGGCCTCCCCTTTGTAGGGGTTAGAGGAGAAAGCAAAGATACAAAGAGTGGGGATGGGGACTGCAAAACCCAGCGGTGTCTGTTTTCCTGAAAATCCATAGCAGAGCCCGTGAAGGAGGGTGGGAATCGCACCTCTCTGGCTGCACCGCTGGCACGGCGCTGGCCGGAGCGGAGGCAGAAGATGAATTTAATTGATCCCAGCACGTGCTGGTTCCAGAGGACTATTATTAGCTTTGGTGCGTGTGAAGCGCAGCACATCTGGTGTCGTGTCCCTTGCTGGCCATGGAGATGATGAAGTAGTTATTCTGTGTCAGGCTGCTTTCGCCCCTGCCGCCGTGTGGACTCACACCCCGTACCGAGGGAGAGGAGGGCTGCAGCATGGGGGATGGAATTTGGATCCTGAACTTGAGTATCTGTTTCTCTGGAAACTGGATTGCAGTTGCAATTTATATAAAATTGCTCTTTTCAGAAAGCAATGATGGAACTGGTTTGGACTAATTACAGAGTCGTTCAAATATCTTGGGCGTGATAGCGTGACTCGAAATCCCATGCACTGCATTTGTTATCAGCGGGGGAGGTGGAGGGGGAAGGAGGCAGGAAATACTGAAAGGAGCAGAAATTAGGAAGGAAGGAGCTGAAAAAGGAATGAATTAAAAACAGGAGAAGGAGAAATATCCGTGTGAGCAGCAACCAGTACGGCAAACACAGCATCCCCAGACAGCATTCGTTGTGAGTGGGAAGGCATATACCTACATTCCCCAAATGTAGAAAGCCTAGCTGAATTCACGGCAGGTGTGCCAGCTGCCCACCGATGAAAGTGTGGCCCCGTCTCTCTTCCTCTGCCCTGGTGTCTATGCAGCTGAAAAAAACCCCAACAAACATGCAAAATCCCCACCAAAAATAAACTCCACAACACTGAATAACCTTCTCTAACTAGGCTGGAGTTAATCAAGCTGAATTTATTAAGAAGATCTTTGCAACCAAATGAGCTGATTACCAGTAGGAAGAAACTTCGTTTATTATCTGATTTTAAAAGCTTGAATAATTTTAGCCATTGACTTTATTGTCAGCCGAAAGAACTATTTCAATTATTATCTCTAATAACTTTGGAGGACATCTTTAAAGTTCTTTTCCATGAATCCTACTTCAAATGCTGCTGTGGAGATGAAAGGAACAAGCTTAACCCAATGAATAACTGATAAACCAGAAATATCACTGCCTCGCCTCGAAACATCACAGATCAGAGCTCGTCCCTTGAATATAATCATAGTGTATGCTATCTCTGGCCTTTATTGGAAGCAAAGCCCTTTTATGATATTCTGTCATTTATGACAGTTCCTCCAGAGAGTTCATTAGGATGAACATTAATGTGGCTGAATCTAGGAAACTGCTTTTCCTGACATAATGCCAACATACATTACAATACTGTGCCAATGCAGCGCGGGAGCTTTATGGTTGTTTAATGTGTGTGTGTGTGTGTTGCAAATTGCATCACTTTTTAACTCTCTGTAAAGCAGTATTTTTTTTTCTGAATTGCCACCACTATAAATAGGTGTAATGGGGCGCCCAAACAGCTGTTGTGTTCCGCAGTTATCTCTGATGATTGGGTGTCCGTAGGTTAAGAGTTTCGAGCACTGGAGAGCTGCAATTAATCCGTACTGGGCTTCAAACCATCAGAGTGGGCACGTGGGTTTTCCCCCTGCTTTATTGGTGTGTCTCGGACTTCTTTGTACATAAAAATCTGTATGAGGAATTGAGGCAAAGGAAAGAAGCAATGGCCAAGAAATAGCTGGTGGCTTTCCCCGTCTTCCGCCTGTTTCCCCACGGCTGTTAGGCAGGATTAGCGAACTTCCACCCCAGAGTCATAGCCCAGTCGTGGTGGAGCGTGCAAGGCCAGCATGGGTGAGCCGCTTCCAGGCGAGGTAGAGCGTGTGGGTGTATGTTTTTAAAAGAAAAAACAAAACCAAAATCCACAACAACAAAAAAAACACCCAAAGAACCATCCCCCCAGCTGTTGTTGTCAAAGGGTTTAATCTGTCTTGTTATGAAATGAAACATAGTAGAACGCCCTTGCTGCTGATATTCTCTCTTTTTTTTTTTTTTTAAGGGAAAAAAAAAGGTGTTGCTGTGTCTGGTGACAAAGGACAGGACAGATATAAGAAATGTGCTGAAGGGAGGAAAGGATAAGATCTAGCTAATATTTTCTGGAGGAGCAAAAAGCATCATACAAAACTGCTGCAGAGAAATAGGCACATGGCCAAAAAAACGACTACTATAAATGTCCATAGGCCGAAGTAATAACATTAAAGTTGGTTTTGTTTTGTTTTTTTAAAAAAAAAAAAAGGAAGCCTAAAACTTAAGGCAGTAGAAAAGGTGACTGAACATAACAGACGCTTCTGCAGTCCCGGCAGAATGACCAGAATACCGGAGACCAACTCTGGAGCGAGGGGAAAACCTCTCGTCTTGCGGCGGTCGCGCAGGGATGGCCCCAGTCCGTTTCTTCCTGTTCCCCACCCCAGACGATATGGTGGGATGGGTAAATCCAGAAAGTGACTGGTTTCCTGTCTGGTGTCCCCTGGTGAATATCCACGGGGTCATGAGTGTGTTTCTAGGGTCCGTTCGATGTCACACAAGCACATGCTGTACTATTACTGGACTCCCCTGAGGAGGTAGCTGGGAGACCGTTAGAAAATGCTCTTATTAAGGGATTAAAAGATTAGTCTTATGATTGTGCATTTTTCTACAAGAGATGGGTGTCAAAACAGCACCACAAAAATAGAGTGTCATGTTGATAATGCAAAGTATGTCACTAATTGCACTCAGGCATCAATTTGTTGGCTTCTCAGCGTGACTGACAGCTTTATTCCACAGGAGTCTATGTTTGATGTCATCATCCAGCCCCACCAAAACTATCAGAGTGTGTGTGGGAGCAACTATATTTATTGTTTATATGGTGGTGTGTGGATGAGTATATCCTGCGTGGCTTGGGACAGATGCTGTTACCTAGATATGACTGTCCAGCCCAGGGCATGCATGAGAACAGCAGGCTGAGCTCTTGAACCTAACAAAGCCTTTTTAGGTCGTTCTGATCCACTGAGAATAGGGGCAAAGCGTTCCTAAAATGGCCACGTGTCAGAGTGGCGGCAGAGCAGCTTTAGCGGCGGCGCTGTCAGTGAAAGCCGTGCTTTCTGCGCCCGCCTCGCCCCGCAGGGGGTGTCGGAGGAGAGGGGAGGGAGTCGGTGCGAGCTGGAGTTTGCCCAACGCGGTGGCTAAACGCCGTCCCTGTGCCGTTTGAGCTGACTCAGCAGAGCTGCGGGGCTGAGGCCGGGCACAGCTGCTCTGCTGCTCGTGCTGCCGGAGAGTAATTCCCACTGGTGGGAGCAAGTGGAAAAAGCGGAGGTGTGGAGAGCTGACCCTGCACCTGGGGGATTTTGCTCTGTTGGCTTTGGCGACTTACTGGTGCTTTGTGGTGGTGGGAGCGAAGTCGGGCTGAGGCTGATCGCCTGTTCCTGGCACGCCGAGTTGGGATGGAGAACGCTGAAGCTGTAAACTACCTCATGCCTCTTCCCTTAGCTTTATTCTAATCTCCTTTCTGGGTCAATTCCCAGGTAAGAGAGCCATGCCATTACATTTTTAATTGTTTTCAGCTCAGTCTTCTGAGTCGCCAGCGCGGGGCTGGCGGAGCCGACAGGACACGCTGTAATGCACTGTGTACAAGCATCTTATCTGGCTGGCGCTGCCGCGGGTACCGTGCTTAGGAGGCTTCCACGAACGTGGGCATTTATCTTAGTCAGCTGTAATGAACCGCATCTGCCGGGCGGGGAGAGGACAGCTGTAGTGGATGCAAATCAGCTCCGTCTCTGTCAGGGCTGCCTGCCCCGCGGGTGGGATGGAGGGGATGCGAAGGGGCTGAGTCGGGAAACCTGGCTGAGGGGCAGGAATAAGACTTTGGGGAAGGACCTTCAGGGCTGGTGAGCGAGTTGCTGGGTTCGATGTTAGATGGACTTGGGGCCCCAGTAGCCTTAGGGGGGGTGGGGAACCCCAGGAACATCCGTTTGAGGTTTATCAAGTTTGGGTCAAAAAAGCAAGGCGTCCCGAACTGCTGAGCCTGGGGCCTGGTACCTGTGCGGTGGGAGGACGTCTAGCGCAGCCGGTCACGTAGGGTCGCCCAAGGAATGGGGTTGGGACGTGGAACTGGAGAGAAAACCTGCGAACCCTGCTGTGGGGTGTGAGCCCGCGATCGCCCCTGACCGGGGTCGCAGGGAACACGCGGCTCGCGAGGGCAGCCCCTGCTTTGAGGTGATTGTGGCCTGAGGGGAGGCAGAGCAGCTGCGAAACCCGAACGTCAACAGATGGGGCAGTGAAACTCGGGGAGATTTGGCTGTTCTGCCTGCGCTGGGCAGAGCGGGGAGCGGAGAGTCGCTGCCCTGCGTCCCGAGGCGGTCCCTGTAGGCAGTCCGCTGTCACCTTGTCCACAGGGGGATGCCAGGAGGAGAGCGCTGCACGTGAACCCTTCTTCTCAAGCCCGATGAAAGCCCTCCAGTTGTGCGTGGCTTCAGCCTGCATCTGTCTGGCAGCTCCTTGCGGCGGTCTGCGCGTTCCCATCTACCCCAGGTCCCGGAATTTTTTTATGCTGTAGGCATCAAAACCCACCCAAGCGGTGGCCTGACGTTGTGCTCCCCGCTCCGGGCCGGAGCCGGGCTGGCCGTGGGGCCCGACCCCCGCAGAGCTCTGGGGCGCTGCGGTCTGCTGCGCCGCGGGCGAGAGCATCCCGCGGTGCGGCTGCTGCCCGGGGCCGGAGTGGAAACCCGCTGCTCCCGCCGCCCGTCCCCTCGCCCCCCGCCGCTCCTGCCTTTGGGGAGAGCGCGCGGCAGCCCCCTGCCCGTGTCTGGCCCGCCGTGGCGGGTGCCCGGCAGGAGGGCTGCCGGAGCCGGCGCGGGCATCGCTGCACCCCGCTGG
>VUYV01000349.1:188552-306044 GCA_008711295.1 Anarhynchus alexandrinus | reverse complement strand
ACGTTGTGCTCCCCGCTCCGGGCCGGAGCCGGGCTGGCCGTGGGGCCCGACCCCCGCAGAGCTCTGGGGCGCTGCGGTCTGCTGCGCCGCGGGCGAGAGCATCCCGCGGTGCGGCTGCTGCCCGGGGCCGGAGCGGAAACCCGCTGCTCCCGCCGCCCGTCCCCTCGCCCCCCGCCGCTCCTGCCTTTCGGGAGAGCGCGCGGCAGCCCCCTGCCCGTCTCTGGCCCACGGTGGTGGGTTCCTGGCAGGAGGGCTGCCGGAGCCGGCGCGGGCATCGCTGCGAGGAACCCCGCTGGGCACGGGCACGCCGCGACTGCGCCTGCCTTCTGGTGCTGGTGCCGAGAAGCAAAAGGAAGATAAAGGTTTGTTTTCTGTCCGCCCTCTGCGGCGCTTCTGAGTCAGTCGAATAGATTTTCTCGCTCTTTCAAGGCTAACGATGTCAGAAAGAGGCAGCCAGGTTGTGACTCTGTTCTTAATAATTAGGAAGATAGGTATAGGGCGGTGGAGAGGCTTCCAAACGATTTTTAACAGCTAGTTATTTCCTTTAACAGCCTGGATTGGCATCCCATATAGCTGATGAATATGCTGGAGTGACTGGATTGATTGATAGTAATTTCAGGACGTGACTGGGAATCCAATTAACTTTTAGAAAATGTTTAAACAAACAGCTTAAATGGAGTTGGTTTTGTGGGGGTTTAGCAGCCTTGAAATTTTGTTCCAGTTTGGAACAAAACAAGAACAAAAACCCACCAGATTTACTGGGCTATTAATGTTTTTAAATGAATTTGCTTTGCTGCAGTAAAATCATTCTGTTCAACTAAGTCAGTCCTTTATTCGATTGTATTTTACATGATTATTGATATCTGTACAACACAGAGTACTGTTCTGTACCATCCTGTGTTCTCTAATGATTTGAATGATAAATAACAGCACAATTAACTTCAAAATAAGAAACTGTTTCAAAGCCAGCCCCTTTCAATTCTCCTCTCCAATAAAGTCAAAACAGAGCAATTTGACAGATTCAAGGTACTGTATTTCTAGGGGTTTTTTTCAAAACACATTTTGATTTAATCAGCACTAGCAGGGGGAACAGAGTTATATTTCCAGCAAGGCATCATTTTCCAGCAGAAAAACAGTGCCTCTCACGAGCGTGATGGGCCGCCGCTCGCCTCTTGCAGCGCTGGCGCCGCGGCAGCCTGGGCACGACGCTGGTGGTGCCGAGGCAGGCGCAGCGCGGCGCGGCCGTCGCCCTCGGGGTGCGTGGGGCAGCGGTGGGTGGTGAGCCCCAACACCACCCGTGCCGCCGTCCTCCTCTGCCCGCTGTCCGCGCGGGGGGGAGCCGCCTTCAGCGCCGCGGTACCACGCGGTGCTGGATGGTATCATGGGCTCAGCTCTGGGGGCTCCTCCCTGCGCCGCGCGCGGCGGCGGTGGCACGGGGGATGCACGTGTGGAACTCGCACGCTGGCGGTGCCAAGGGCTGAAGCGGAGGGAGGAGGAGAGACACAGCCCCGCGTTTCCCCATGTAAATGTCACCGCTGTCGGCAAACTGAGCCCGGCGCTCGCTGCCCCCCGGTCCCAGAGGGCTGCTCGAAGGGGGTGGGGGGAGGGGGAGAAAGAGGAAAAAGAAAAGAAAAAAGAAACTTTATCAGTTAATTGGTGAAAGCTTCTCTCTTTGGTTGAGTGTATTTGTTTTGACAAGAGCCCCCCCGTCTTCCCCAGAGTGCTCTGGCAAGTGAAGCCCTTGCAAGTAAAGCAAAGGATCTGCCGGATGCACAGCCATGCATAATTTAGTAACGCCGGAGCCTTCTGCACGGCTCATCACAAACTTGCATTCAGTAAGTGCTAACACAACCCCTTTGTGGAGAGGGATTTCTGTGTGTTTCTTCTTTTTTGGTAAGATTTGGATATCAGACCCCAGCCAGGAATTGAAAATTGACCGTCAGGAAGCTCGTTAGCGAGGCTAATGTTTAACAGACATATCCATTCATACACACACACACATTGAAAATAAAGAAATGTTTGTGAATTCTTGAGTGGGTTGACTTTGAAGGATAGCATGAATAAATAATGGAAGACTAGGTTTTCCTTGGATTCACACTATTCACCCATAAGTCATAAAAACAAACCCGATGCTAGAGAAAATAGCTCGGGGGCTGAGGGGGAGGAAAGACAACTCTTCTTTCATGCTAAGGAAAAAAAAAATGTTTTATTTCTCTGGACTTGGTGTTTGAGAGGAAAAAGCCATAACTCTAACTTACGTGTGTCTGTCCCCATCAGGTAGATGTTTCACGCAGGGAGGAAGACAAAAAATGATTAAAACTAGTGCTAATATTTACTTGGACTAATAGAATGTTGTGCAACATCACCTGAATTAAAATCAAGATTGTAATTAGTAGGTGGTTCATTCTGTTCTAACAATGCAGAATAATTAATTCTTCTTTTTCACCCCACAAATAGTAATTAAAGAGAAATATTACATAGCTGCACCTGTTTTTCATTATACGGTTGCCACAGTGAGTAAACCAAATCTTTTATTGATGAGAACAGCCGTAAGTTTGAAAACTGAGTGAAGAGCATGAAAACCCCTCTGAGGTTCCCTAGAGACATGTGAGAAACCTGAAATTATTAAAACATATGGTGGCACATACTGATTACCAACAGCTCCTGCTGTGGTTGCGAGCCCTAATTTCTCTTCGACTTTCAGCTTTTCTAAGTGTTCTTGACTCGGTTGGTTGTTTCCCCCCTTCCTTCAGTAAATCTCTTGTGACAGGGAGTCAACACGACGTTGCATAGGTAGAGACTGTTGCGTGTTGTTTCCCATCCACCTTTCTCAGTGCTCTCGCGTGATAAGGTATTTATTTTAATAGCCGGGGAAGCGATGCGCTGGGAGGAAACAGGAGCAGCGTGGAGATGGTTTCTGTCTCGTCTCCGTGCTGATTTGTGAGGTGAGGCGCAGGTCACGGGAGTCAGTGGGAGCAGGGGGGAGTAGGTTCAGATCGGTGCCGGCGCAGAGTACGCGGGTACTTTGCAGAACCAACAGAAAGGTTTTCAAGGACAGAGAAATCGTAGAGTCAGAAAAGGTATCGCTTGTTGTGATGAAAAGAACCTTAAAGTTGGAGACTTGGCGAGTTGAAAGCGCGAAAGGTAAACTTCCTGAGGAGGTTATCAGCAGCAGCGTGGCGCGGGGCTGGTGCAGTACGTCTGAAACGTTCCCCTGAGCGTTAGTTTGAGGGCAAGGAAAGGGGAAAGCACCCCCTGAGTATAGTTATAAATAATAGCCATAATGAGGAGAAGTGTTTGTATTGAGAGGATGATCGTTCATTTGCTTTGAAAGAACACAAAAGGTGTTGTTCCAGCAGATACCAACGTGCGTGGGTCTGCATGCGTCGGTCTCCAGGCGCCCTCCCAGCCCAGCCCGGGCAGCGGCTTTGGTTAGTGGCTGTGGATGCTGCCGTTATTTGTGGAAGTATTGATGGTGTTCTGGGAATTTGCTAAATAGGTATTTTTCTTCTTGTTTTGTTTCCGTGGTGGCAGTGTCCAGAGCCAGGCGGTGATTCCAGGCGCTGGGGTGGCCGTGCCGTCCCGGACCCCTCTCGCGCGCGGCGTCGGACGGGTGACAAACACCCGCTCCCCCCGCAGCGGTGTCGGGTGCTCTGTCAGACGAGTACGGAAACTGCTGCATTCCCCTCCAAGAACGACTCTGACGTTATTCGAACGCGGGGAGGGCAGCGCCGGCAGCGGGCTGGGTCCGGCTGGGCAGGGACGCGGGGGGCGCTGGGGCTGTCGTGGCTCTGCTGCTCTCGCTGGAGAAGAGGGCAGCAGACCGGCTGCTCCCGAGGAAGCCATGGCCAGTCCAGCTTACGAGCAGCGGGCAGTTATGGAGGTCAAAGTTTGGGTTGCTTGAACCTCAGAAATTATTTCTCCACTCTGGTAAAGAGCCTGAAAATCTCAGTGTTTATAACTCTGTTCAGAAGGGCTGGGCTCATTTAGCTGATTGATTTCTGTATAGGCGGACAAAATTTTAATCTACTGTTCCTTGCTCCCCACGGCATTTTATCTTGCTGCTGTGCTGTGCAAGTTTAACAGAACTCTTCAGCAATTACGAAGAAATGAGTCCAATCAATGGATCGGATTACTCCGGTGCAGGTTACAAGCTGGGACGGGGGTGACACCGGCTGAGTATCACCGTGTGACTGCAGTTTGTCACCTGGTTTGGAGACGGGAGGAGAGCTTTGCTAATATTCGGGTGTGATTTCTTGAGAAGATGGGTGATTTGCATGGAAAATCTGTCCCTGCCCCGGCAGTCCCGGTGCCGCCTCAGGTACCCGAGCAGCGCGTCGTCTCCCTCCCCTCCTCGTGCAGGAGCGAGTCTCACGTTGCTGTTACCGTTAATGGTCCAGAGGCCTCGGCCAGGTTTAGGAGAGGTGTTTTGGGTGCCGTCCTGCCCAAACCAGGGCACCGCTTCGTGCAGAGAGGGTGCTCTGAGCCACCCCGGGCTTGCACCGGTCCCCAGTAATGGGGCGGTGATGGTTAGAGGCTGGTCCGTGCGAGAGGCAGCGCTGCCGGGGCTGGGGATGCGGATGGATCTCCAGCTGCTTGTAGGGTTTCAGCTGTGGCGAACAAAGACCAGGAGGTTATACACAAGTAAATACTTTCCATGGGAAGGTAAGAGCAGGCAAAAGCACATGAGGAACTGCACTGCAGACCTCTTGCGAACACTGGCTGAACTTACCCCGAGAGCAGTGGTCCGGCAGTGCCCCACACCCTTTCCGTGGCCGGACCGACGGACAGTCCCTCTGCAGGGACTCCAACCCCGTCCCTGTTAGGTGTACGAGGTGGTTTAAAATCCCATTTGTCTCAACAGCCCCTTGAAGCACTAGGCTTTATTTTACTGTGGTTTTAAAAAAACGTTGTTGTGTAGCCAATTTTAACACTGAGTGTTTACACTCGGTATTATATTTGGGCCCCAGAGAGAGCGTATATTTGTATGTCTGGTTGATGTATTTATACTGCTTGCCAAGTTCCCCGAGTGCAAGGACATACGCTACCACTCATTGGCCATTATCTGCGCCGTTCTCTTTTTATGCGTGCATAAATATTTATTGATATTGATTAATATTCATTTCTCATAAATAATACATCACCTTGATTCTGTGTACTCCATTGAGAACAATGCGGGAATACACCGAAGCGTAACAAATGCGGCAGCGAAGCTCGCTGCGTGCTCCGTGCCGCGGGGAGCTGCCCCGGCGGCTGAGGGCCGGCGTCGGCAGCGTGGCGGCGCGGGAGCGCTGCTGGGAGCGGGGCAGCTCTCGCGCTGCGGCGCGTCGGCATCGCTGCCCGGACGGTGCTGGGCTCAGCCCCCCCCAGGCTGAACCTGATGGGTTTTGGGCACTGCTGGCACTGCCGCCGGCTTTGGGTGGAAAAACTCTTTCCTCTGCCCCAGGGAGAGAAAACCGAGAGGGAGCGTGGCAGCAGACGACAGCGTCGGCTGCGGGTGCCGGTGCCGGTGCCGGGCTGCGGGGACGCCGGGGACGGAGTGCTGGCGGCGAGGCGGGCGCTGCCGTCCCGGTGCCTCACCAGAGCCCGTGTCCTGCCGGATCGCGGCGCTGGGGGCCGCCGGCCTCGGCGCGGGGAGCTGTGTCTGCAGGCGAGGCGTCGCCGGAGCAGAGCCCACGGGCAGCCAGGACATGGCCTCCACCACTGCATCCCAACCATCCGCCGCGAGGGACGGGGCACGGCAGGGCTCGGGGCTTGCACGCTCCCCGCGGGCACAGGGGAGGTTTTGCCCTCCGGCCGTGGCAGGAGGAGAGCGGGCACGCAGGGACGGGAGAGCGCTGGGTGCCGTGGCTGAGGGCACATCGCTAACAGCTATCGCCTCTCTGAACAACTCCAGTTATTAATGTTAGTATTTTTTTGCCTCAGTAAAATTGGAAGAGTCTCGTCGGGTCTCACAGCCCCATTGTACCAATCGCAGCGTAAGTAAATAACACAAAGCTAAGCCCTGAGAGAGCCCATGGTCCGGGGTTTGGTCGACTCAGGCGGGAGGGGGGGAGGAAAATAACATTAGAGGCGAGCGCAGCCGCGGCTCCTCGGCGGGGAAAAGTGGGTCATTCTGAAGCAACAAACAGCTGAAACAAAAACCAAATAAACAAAAGAAAGAGAAAAGAAAGAGGAGATGGGGTTAGCATGAAAACTCTGTTGTATCGAATCCCGGCTGAACAGTGACACCAGCTCTGGGACCGCGCGGGCGAGCGGTGGGCGCCGCACCCGGCGCTGGGCAGGGAACGGCCGCGCGCTCCCCGGGGAGCGGTGGCGTGTGCCGAGCCGGGGAACCCCGGAGAAAACAGGCTGTCAGAAACGGCCTTTCAGGGAGTCCACCTCCTCTTATGCTCGTAGCTAAATCCTGCGCATCCCTGGAAAATGCTCAGCTGATTTATTATTTACCAACAAATCACAGTCCTCCACCCCGGTGTTGGTTATTGCAGCACAAACCTTGTCATTTGCTGGGAATGGTTTGCTTTAGGAAAAAAACATATTCCCGTTAAAGGGGCCTGCCCTGCTTTCAGTGCAGAGGTGGGGCACGGGGGGGCACCAGCCGGAGCCTTTCAGACCGCGGCGGTGGGGAAGGATGACCTTTTCTGCAGCCGAGAGGGCTTGATTGCGGGTTCTTCTTTTCTGCCCTCTCCTTTGGTGAGAAGACAAAAGGATGGAGGATTACGTGCGAGAGGCGGGATGCCGGGCGTTGGGGAGTTCTGATTTTGCCCGTGCAGTAATCCCATTGATCTTTTTTTAAACATATGCTTTGATGATCAAAAGGCAATTCTGTTATCAAACCGCGCTTTGCTACCCTGGATCTCCGAGTGCTTTTACAGCGGACAGGAACGTGCGCTGTGCCGCACGGCGGAGACCGGGGGAGCCGCCTTGGTGCGGGAAGTCACAGTGCAGACCTGAGGCGAAACGGGGCGCTGAGGACGTCCACACTGCAAACGCATGGAAATGCCTTCGGGGCTGGCGAGGGATGCGCTGTTACAAAAAAAAGAGTTATTCTTCCAGGCACGACCCAGGAACTATTAATACGTAGTGGTGTGCAATAAGCAGGGAGGACCGTATGTCGCTGCTTTGGGAAACTTGTGCAGTCCCTGTTCCTGGAAACACCTCTGAAGTCAATATATTACTGACAGTCACTGTCCCGTGTCACATCAGGTTATCTGCCGCGCCAACGGGGACTGGGAGTTTTGCCATTATAGTCATTGCTGTTGCAATGATTTGTGGTGCTCAATCAAAGTTCACGGGACTGACTGAGTTTGTACCAGCTGGGTATCTGACCCGCTCACCGGCTTTTTGTCTTGGCAAATACAGGGGGATAAATTTTCTGTTACGTTGAAGAAACGTTAGGTGGTTGTGCTACTGCTAGAAACAAAATAATTGCCATTGAATATACATTGCTCATCTAAAATAAAGTGAAGGTCATCATCTTCCACAGATGATTTCCAGCAGAGTCTATTTTTTGAAAAAAAACCCTTATTCTAATGAAATGCATCATTTCCCCCCTCCTGGTACCCCCGTGGGAGCAGCCCCAGAGGTACCCATGGCCAGGCTGGCACCTCCTTCCCCTCGCCCAGCCGCTGGGACCGTGGCTCTGAGGTGTCCTCGGGCAGTTTCTCGGTAGCCCAGGGCGAAGCTCCACAAGCCCAGGCGACCTGAGGGCACGCGAGACCCCATCTCTGCTGCCCCTTTTCAAGGCAGAGCAGTTGTCCCCTTTCCGCAGGTGTGAATTCATCTGCCCAGGCTTTCTCTTGGTAATAGTACGATGGAAAGATCTGGTTAGTTGGGATTTCTGCAGTTAGTTTATGTCCCCCGGTTCCCTGGCTTTTGTGGGTTCGTCCTTGTACATTTGTCTTATGTTTTTATGCTTGTCCTTAGTAACCTGACCTAGTTTCCGCTTTTCGTGTATTTACTCCCCATGGCAAAACCCAGAGTCCACAAGACATCGAGGATGGCGCACATCCTCTTCCAAACTTATCGTGAAACGGTTGTCTGGAGGCAAATGGTAATTTCCACAAAGGATACAAAAGATTGAGAAAATCCCTGTTTCACATGGCACAACCCGGACTCTGAAATAATTGCTTTCTTGGGCTGCTCTTTGCACGAGCTCCTAATGGTTTCTGCTCCCGTAGTTTTTCTGAATCGCTTGCTAATAGTCGCGGCGTGTCCGATCGCATTATTATTTCGGAAGGGAAGAACCGGACGAGGCCCTTGGTTTGTGTGCGAGGCGTGTGCGATGGCGGTGGCACGCGGAGGCGGGTGCGTGGCGCCCCAGGTCTGTCCGCCCCGCGCCGCGGCGGGCGGATCGCGCTGCGGGAGAGGGGGGTGCGGAGCCCCCCGCGCTCCTCGGCCCGACGGGAAGAGCGTTTGGATGGCTGAGTCCAGAGGGGTAACACTGCGGCGAATGAGTAAGAGGAGATTTTATTCCAGTGGGAGTCTCTTTACATATCTGATGTTATTTAGAAAAAAATCCAGAGAGATTCTCCATCTTTAAATAGAGTTACACATTTTAGCTATCGAGAGAGAAAGTCTGGTGTGTAAGAATATGTAAATAACTTACGTTGGGTAGCTCTGAGGCTGGCGAAAGAGACGATATTAAAAAAAGTCAAAGATTTGAATCTCTGGTGGCTTCATATCCTCTTTTGCAGGTCCCTGCCTGCTGATGAAATAAAATATATTGTGTAACATACTTAAAACTATCCCAGTTAAATCCAAGTTCAATACCTGTAGTGTCACGCTCCTGTATGGAATTTGGATGCTGTACATTTTCCTGGTCGTTGCTTAGGAATGACACTCTACAAAGTCAAGCTGAAAATCAATTGGAAAGTTGACTTTTTGCAACTTCCACGGCTGTTTTTCTTTTCTTGTTAGTTTAGTATTTTCCTGCAAGAAAATTGCATTGATTGAACCGCTGTGCTTCTCAGTGACTTCTTGCTTTGCCAATTCATAGCTGTTCCATCATATCGGAGTGGAAATTTCATTAGGGAAATTTTAAGGGTTTTTCTTTTAATTAAAGGAGGTATCATAGTTACTTGGTCAAACTACAGCTGCTAATTCCCAGCTGTCATTGCGGCATTTGGTTAATTAAGAGCAAAATTACCCGCACGACTGGAGAACCATGAGATAGGCTCTTTCAGCATCTGCAGGGTAAGAGCTGTAGGTGGGGTAAATCGGTCATTCCCCCGCTGCCCGCGGCAAACCAGCACCTTCTGCCGTCTGCGGGTAGATCGGAGCACGGGGAGAGGGCAGAAGCAATCGCACGTCCTCCCGGGCTCTGGGCTGCCGGCTGAACCTCGCTAACGATGCTGATAAGGATGTTTTCCCCCAGACCTTTTCCTGGCCGAGGTGCACTGCTCACCTCGCTCCCGTCGTGCAAGGCAAAATCCAGCGGTCTTGCTTTCTGCACGCGTGCTTTGCCATACTTCACGCTTTTGCCATAGTTTATGCTTAACTTTTTTTTTTCTTTTACAAAATTAATATTTAGGGGTTTAGCTCACTTACCTGTCTTCTGGGGAACTAAATCTGTGTGACTTACCGATCTCGTTCATGTATGTTTGATTGATTTGTAGACATTAAGGTCCCCATCAAAAATGTATGCCTTATGACCAACTGTAATTTAGTTAATCAGAAAGATAGACACGGTTATATTAGCTTAGCAAATTGGTATTATGGAGGGGGAAAATCCCCTGATGGAGATAAACCAGATCTCAGACACTAGTCATCGTCTTGCTGACCTTCAAATGAGTTTGGAGTCCTGACCTATTCCCAGCCCAGCAGGAATGAGATACCAAAGACCTCTTTTAGCATCAGGCGGAATTAATGATTATCCAGTAAGGAACAATGTAAGGAATTTTTTTCTTTATAGGATGTAAGAATGGGTAATTCGCAAAATGAAGATTAGAATTAGAAAATTCATTACAGTTTGTTATAGTAGTTCTATGATTTTTAAAAAAACCTTTCAAACTACTTTTTTATGATACATACAGACAAAACGAGCGATTGGTTGAGATGGTGAATGTGTGAGGAAACACAGCAAAAAGGTGTGACCTGAAATGCCCCGTGCGCTTACCCGGCGGGACAGGCTGTGCGGCGGAGGCTCCGTGTGCGGCGGAGGCTCCGTGTGCGGCGGAGGCTGGGTCGGCAGTCTGTCCCGCGCTGACCGAGCCGTGGGGGAGGCTGCCGCGGGGCTTTCGCCGTTTCCTCTCGTTTTCACTGCGCTGTTCCTTGGCGCAGGGCTGGCACACCGCGGTCCCCTCCGTGTGCGCTGCCCGCTCTGGCAGCAGCGCCGGCAGCTCGGGCAGCAGCTGAAACGGTGCGCAGGAGCGGCGGTGGCCTCGCCTGCGCGGGAGCTGCATCCCGCTCTGCCGGTGACGGCGGCCGTGGCCCGGCGCGGCCACGGAGGTGCTGCCTGGAGGGGTCCAGATGTCGGTGCCGCTGCTTGGAGCGGGCGTGCTGCAACAGGTCGAACAGAAAACCCCTTCCGCGGGTCGGGTCGGCAGGGACTGCTGAGATTTACTGACCTTTTTGTCCTCCTGTGGAACGTGGGACACGTTCCGCTTCCTAAAATGAATTGAGACTTTTTATTTTTAAAAAAAATCCTCTTTTCAGAGGGACTCGGAACATATTTTGTGCCCTTCTTTTGTCCTGGCAGCTGTTTGCTTTCTTCATTTCACGGTGTTGCCCTCGGAAGCTCGTCAGAGCGCCTCATGCTTGAGCAGGACTGCCGCGTCGGCTGTGGGGCGCTGGCGGGAATCCGCGCCTCCAAGAGCAGAAACGGAGCGTTTTAACCGAACGTGGATTACCCGCTTGCAGCGGCGTGGACACGGTAGCTCAGAAATCCCTTCCTTACAAATAAGAATCTGCGATTTTCTGAAGGAGCAGGGGCGAGGCGCACCACTATGGAGCAATGAATAGTCAGTCCCAGTGCTCCCAGTTCAGATAACGGTCTTTGATGTAAGGGGTGGGGCAGAGAGGGGTGTCTGTCGCTATGTATATATTTATATGCATATGAAGAATAATACTCAGCAGAACATCTGACCACTCCAGGAAACCCCTACCAAGACCCCCAGAAGAGCCCACCCGTGGCAGGGCCGCCTGCGGGGCTGGGGGGTGGGCAGCCCCGGGGGTCTGTCCCGGCTCTCGCCGGGGCTCTGGCAGCGCCTCCTCCTCGTGCCGACGGGGTGGATTCGGGTGCCGGTGTGCCTGGCGGGGTTAGCTGGGGTGGTCACGATACCAGAAGAGTCTGAGATGTTAATCAAAGCCGTGTTAGATGGGAAATTCATAAGTGACCCGAGGTGACGATTTCCCATAATCTTCTCTTTTTTTTACTGGATAGATGAAATGGAAAATTGATGAGTCTAAGCCGTGTATTTTAAGCCTGCTTCTGAGCAGAATGCTAGATTCACTTGATAATATAGTTGACGTATTGAGTTTGCCCAGACCTTCATTCTCTGATGTCTGAGTGTACAGTTTGACTTGAAATCCTACCCAATAAATTCAAGGCTGTAAAACTATAATGGGACCCCAGAGCAACCTCCAGTTTCTTGAACTAAAACAAGTTTTCAGTGATTTTTGGAAGGTATCGATCTTCAGCGTGTTTAATGATCATTATTAACCTCAGAATTATGTAGGGGAAAAATGAGAACCGAAAGGGAGGGGGGAGAAACGGGTAATGTTTGCGCTGCTAGAAGAGGCGACGAGTTGTTCTTGTAAGAGGCCGCCTCTCCTCTCGCTCCTCCGGTCCGGCGGCTGCTGCGCCGTGCGATGGGGGCCGGCTGCCACCCCGCCTGCCGCCCCGCTCGCTGCAGCCGCGCTGCCGGGGTGGGACCCGCTGCGGGCGCTGGGGGGTGCAGGGACCGCACCGGAGCCACAGGGACCTCCGCTGCCCGAGAGTCCCCTTCGTCGCCCTCTCCTCTCTGAGGCTGTCCCACGTAGGGGCACGGGAGTTTAAGTTTCCTCCTCCTTGATAAATGCCAACGTGATGTAAAGAGCGCAGCAGCGAGAGCCAGGACCCTTGGGCGGCCCTCTCCTCCTCCCTCGAGGAGTTTTTAAAGTGTGGGAAGGTATCAACCCATTAAAAATCTCATAACAAAAGGTGAAAAATGTGGAGAAAATTTGACCTGTTAATAAAGGATTTAGTCAAACATTTATGTAAATATTTATACTGCACTATACCATTAGCTTTTCCAGTTAATCTGCTTTCTCTGCTAATGGCTCTGAGCAAAATATGTTCCCAGAGTAGCTTACAATAAAAATTAGTGCTGTATCTGGCCTATTACTCTTCCTCCATAAGTGATTAAAAAGGGAGAGACGCAAAAATCCATTTCTGAGTGGGCTTTTTTCCCCTGACCACTGATCATTCTTTTCTCTTACGGAAAATAAAGGAATTAAAAGACAACAGAAACTGCCGGTTTCTGGGAAGTCTGCTCGGTTTGCTTGTCATTTTGCAAGGCAACTTTTATCTGCAAATGCAAAAATCTTAAGAATTTAAAAATGTCACTTAGAGCATCTGCAATTGCCCTGTAGAAGAGTTTGTGCACCTGTCAGCCTTTATAAGCGTATGAACATGGATTTCCTTTACTCCTGGGAAATCTTGTCCAATTCTAACACTTCCCAGCGCGGTTGGCGAGGGGTAGCCTGAAGTTAAACTCAGGAATATATTATCGCATTTGACACTTTTCACAAACATTGTGCTGAGCGTATTGTGGATACTGAACGCAAGCGACGGGCCCCGCAGCGCGCTGCGTAAAGCCGGGTCCTGCCCGAAGTCCGGTCACTACCAGCACAGCAACCTCGGGGTGAAATTCTGCGGAGGACCAGCTCCAGGCTTCTGCCTTTGAATAATAAGGCGCTGCTTCGCTTTGCAGGTGAAGAAGAGGTGCAGTACTGGATATTTTGACTTTCTGTGCGGTCTATGCTCAGACGCCCTATAAAGCAAATATTAACAGCCGCTCTGGTCTGCGAACAGCTGTCTCGTACCGCGACGCTGAAGATTAAACCCACCGAGGGCACCGTAAAAGCCTTTCGTTTTCCAGATTCGACTCAGTCAGCCGCAATTACTGGTTGAACGGGGGTAAATATTTTTAGAAATGCTGAGACTGGGAAAAACCCCAACCCTGCCCCGCAAAGCGGCTTTACGCAAAGATCCCCGGCAGCCAGGGGTGTGCGCGGGGGGGTGAGCGGGGGAGGCGAGGGCGGCCGGGGTACCTCCACGTGAGAGAGAGAGCCGGGGGACCCCAAAACAAGGTGTGAGGACGTTTCTTTCCCCTGCTCCCCGTCAGCTGGAGGGCCCACCGGTGCAAACGCTGCGGCACGGCACAGAGCCGGTCGCACGCAGTTGTGCAGTCTGCCCGGAGCTGGAGTGTTTGGGGAGGGGGACGAGCAGGGAAGGGGAATGGCAGGGGATTTGTGGACCTTCAGGTTTTGTTCTGATTTGAAACGCTCGGTTTTGAAGTCTCTAAATATCCTCAGGAACGTTGCCTTTCCCGCAGCTGTATCCCCTCGGGGACCGCAGACGCGGCGTCCGATGTGCCACCGCCACCGAGCCCGGATTTTCCCTGCAGACACCCGCTGCAGACAGAAAGCGGCTTTCCTGCGAAGGTTCAGTCAGCGGATCTTAATAGCAAGAACACGTACCAAAAACGAATGCTCGGCTGGAGCAGTCCCTGAAAGTGCGTACAAAAGTCTGAATGTGACTGCACAAACCGCCCTTACGCGCTGTGCTGGCGGCGCCCGCCTGGGAGCCAGATAAACACCTAACTTAGCAACAAAGAGCAAATTGTGAGGGTTTGCAGGGAGATGTCAGAGCACGATCTTTAGATCAGCCCGCACCTGCGCCAGCAAAGACCCCGGTTTGCCGAGCGGAGCCCCTGCGGCGTTGCTGCTGCCCCGGGACGGCTCCCGCGGCCCTCCGGACTCCGCCTCCCGCGGCTGTCCTGGACTCGTCCCGTCGGTTCCGCTTTTCCGTGGGTCTGATAAAAAGCGATTGTGCCCATTTCCTGCCCAAGGGACCCCGTCATGGACAAAAGCCTCCGTGTCATTATCCACCTCTTTCTCCGAGTGATAAACAGCACGTTGAGCCTACAGCGTTACGCCATATGTCTGCACGAGTTCTCGCAACAGATGTGCTGAGGCTTGGAAAAACTTATTTTAGATAAGCCAAATAATCTTTTCAATTATCTTTCGCTGAAAATATTGTATTTTCGTAGGCATTCAAGAGTGTTATGGCATAAAATGCCAGCCTAATTATCATTATCTTCTCTATTATGTTTGCTGAAATATTTTTTTGAGTTGTCAAATATGGGACTATTTTGTTATTTGGGAAGGAGTCTTTAGGCAGCTGGATATTTTGTTTCTCAATCGTGCAATTTGATCTACGTGTTTGATTGCAAGAAGACGTTATCCGAAAGGATACCAGCAGCAGCTCTCGGTGGGTTATTAGGGTTGGACATCGAAGTGCTCGAGGCCAGGTTGGACGGGGCTTGGAGCAACCTGGGCTGGTGGGAGGTGTCCCTGCCCAGGGCAGCGGGTGGACGAGACGGTCTTCAAGGTCCCTTCCAACCCAAACCATGCTGTGATTATTCCATTATGGCAAGAAGAGGTTCCTCAGATGGCTTCTATGGACCGGCGCTGGCCGGGCGATGCCATGCAGTGTCCCGCGCGGATGCCGGGGCTCTGCGCAGAGCCCGCGGGCAGTGAGCGAGGCCGTGCCCGTGCTTCAAAGCGTCGGTGAGCATCTGAGAGCCCTCTGGGCTAACGCTCGGCTCCGGGCAGCGCTGGGCTCATCGTGCTGAAATGCAGTGTTCTCCCACGAGTTTGGTGATGAGGTACGAGGCTGACGGAAAATCCCTCCAGCTGCTAATGTTGTAAAACACTATCCGCCTGAAATTAAGAGAAGTTTTATTGCGACAGGGAGCCAGCAGAGGGGATGCATTTACAATTCATCCCGGCTCCCTCCAGAAAATATGTTATTTGGATCTGGCTTGGGGGAGACGTGGCTGCGCTGTGGCTGCTGCATAACCATGAGACGGGTGCGCGTGTTCGCAGTCGGGGGGGCAAAGCACTGCGCTTCCAGCATCGGTATATCCATTTACTTAAATTATCGCTAAACCTAATGTCACCCCGTCTACTCCATCGCATGTTATTGAGTGCTCCAGCTGAGTAATCTCATTAGAATTTGTCTCGTTTTCACCTCCGGCAGCAGCCATGTACACAGCTTCTGAAAAGGTTATTCACACAATATTGCATGACCTTGATGAAAGGCTAATTTGATAAGAATTCAATTTAAAATTCCATTTGTACTGACAAACCAGGATTTTATTGATGTCACAAATTTTCAGCGGGGGAAGCGACATTAGGAGCGAGACTGCGTTGTTTGCAGGCCCAAAGGTGGAAAAGGCAGAGGATTTATAGGAGCTGCTTTATCAAGGGGTCAGCGCACCTTGCAGCGGTTTAGTCTAAGTGCTTCAGTAAACTGTTCGTAAGTTTTCTTTCCGTTATTATCTTATTTTTCTTTCCGGTTTACTTAAAGAGCTCTTTGCCGCCCGCCCATCGCTTGCTCGTTAACCGCTTGTGCCGAGAACCTGCAGGGCAAAGCGTGACCCTGCGGAGATGGTGCCGCAGTGGTCCGTTGCCGAGGGCAAAGGGAGGGTCGTGCCCAGGGAGGGAGGGGGGAGCACGGGGGAGCAGACTGCAGGTAGCCAGGGGCTGCGGGCGTCAGCGTGGGTGGAAGAAAACGGTGACTGAAGAGAGCGTTGCAGCAGCCTGTTACCGTTTCTTCCAAACCCAGAGAAGCTCAGCAGCAGCACAATCTGTTGTTTGTGTAGAAACGTGTTAGTGTAAGGCAGGGCGGGAGAGCCTGCCTGAAAGAGGCGCTTGGAAAATAACAGTGCTCCAGCATGGAGGAACATCTGGGGAGGAACATCTGGGGAGGAAGGGTGCCGGCACCCCGCGCGAGCTCTCCCCGGGGCTGCCACGCGCCTTGCAGCCGGGCTGGGGCAGCGCTCGGGGACGGGGCGGGCTTCACGGCGGTCTTCTGCAGAGGCTGCCTCTCCCCGGTTCTCTGACAGCGTCTGTCTTTTTCTTTCTGTTTTTTAACCCGAGCGCAAGGAAGAGTAGGTTGCTCAAAAAGACACCTCCCCGTGGCTCAGGGCCATCTTTGTTTCAGTGGAAACATCCATCGAAAGCCCATCCGATGCTGCCAGTCCCCCCGCCTCTGAGATGTCGGTCTGTGCCCAGCGTGGGATGGAGATCCCCCGCTCCCAGGCCGGCCCGGGGCAGCCGACGGCAGCGCCTGGCGGGAGGTGTCCCGTGCAGAAGGGCTGCGGATGGACAGAGACACCTCTCAAAGGCGCCTCCCTGCCTTTCCTTGTCACTGAGCCCTCTGGAAAGCTAGAGATGTTCTGGAAATCCTGAATATCAGCTCCTTTGCTCTTCTTCCAAATTTGAAGACCATACGGCTACAGCTACTGAATCTCTTTTTTTTTTTTTCCCCAGCCAAGAGTTTCTTGAAGTTCTCAGAGACTCCCCAGGGAGATCTGTGTGGTCGCAGCTTCCCTGGCTATCTTCTCAGGGTTCGGTGGCTGAGAACTTGCCCCTGCGGCGCAGCCTGGCGTTGTCCCCGGACAAAGCAGTAATCAAAGAGGAGTCCGAGCGGAGCCGGGAGGAGAGCGGCATTGTCCCTGTCCACAACTATTAATTTAACTTATCTTCTCCTGTTGATTTAAGTGTGATCCTGCTGGAGAGGATCTGAAGCTCTTGATACACCTTCACTTTTTGCTTTTATCCATTCTAATCACACATATTGTTTCAGGTATTTGATTTTAAATTGCAAAGTGATTACCGTGGGCCGGCTGGATTTAGAAGTAGCTTGCTAAAACACCAAGGGTATCTGCAGCTTCCCGGGCACGACTGCCGAATCCGGGAGAACGTTAGAGGAGTACAGAAACCAGTCCCGGTGAGGCTGGGCAGATGCTGCCGTCTTCGCTTAGCTAAAGCCATCGTTAATTAAATGTGGTTGCTGCTCGAAGGTTGCCCCAGAAGGTGGAGGGGTGCCCGGGCTGTGCTGCCGCGGGGGCCTGGGGAAGAGCTGTCCCCGTGGAAATACTTCCCAGATCCTGGCAGGTCCTGCGAGCTGCTCTGCGGAGACTCACCAGTGACGGGCCACAGGTGCCGCTGGTGGGTCACACACCCAACCGTGGCACGGCTGGTGGGAAAGCTCTTCTCTCCCCGGGGGTGGGAAGTGTCCTGCACAAGCGAAGGACGGCGCGTCCCCTCACAGCAGCTCTCGCTGGTCCACGGTGGGGACCTCGCGGGCTGTGGGGTGGGATGAGGATGCGTCACCCTGGAGAGGGAAGAGTGCCGTTTATGGCTAGGGTGGATCAAAACGCAGCGAGGAGGTGAATGTGACAAACTGCTCCGTAAGTGTCAGGGATGACCACATGGCTTCGGAGGAACTGGAAATAGTCAGACCTGGCGCCCAGGCTTGGTCCTTCTCATGGTCTTCCACAGCTGCAGAGAGCTGGTGGCCATACAAAATGGGTTATACCCAAAGATAGCTTTGGTTGTGAGGGGGCGTTTAGGGGCGATAGGGACCCTCTCCTCCAACGACAACCGATGACCAAGCTCAGCCGCGAGCCTGTGCCCGGGCTGCCCGCACGTAACGCCCGCGGCTGCGCCGGGTCCCTGCGGCCGTTGCGGGAGGTGGCACTGAGCGGGGACCCCGCTCCGCGATGTCCTCCCACCCGAGGACAGCGATCGCTGGCGCCTCTTATCACGCGCTGCCGATGAGCATGCGCTGCGGCTACTGCACCCGGAGTGTCGCAGCTCTAAAGCACATCCAGTATTATAATTACTCTGAGTTAGTACCTTGGAAAAATCGAATGTGCTCTGAAAGAAACGATGTCCTCTGCAAAAAAACCTGCCACATAAAAAGCCAGCCTTATCTAACTTAATTTCCTTTTGCTTTGATAGGTTTTGCAATAAATTACTTATTTAATGGATAGCATGAAACATCACACAGTGATATTTCAAACATTCAAATGCCTTGATCATTTAATACTATTTTCCCTTTTTTATTATGCCATAGGCAGAATTTTAATTATAATATTTATGCAAATTATGTTTGTATAATCGTATTTGAAAGACTGTGTGGATCAAATTTTCCAGCCAATTTATCTAAATACAAGCCTTAAACTTTCCCTTTATCACTGTCACAAACACTCTTTCTCTTAATTTGTCATTTCAGGCACTTCCTATTACAGCATCACATGAGGCTCAGTATCATTTGTGGCCTCCAAAAAAAATAAGGACTCCGGAGCCGCGGTAGGAAAGCTCAAGCACACATTTCTGTATGGGGTGCAAAAAAATCGCAGCGCTGTATTTAAGATTATTTATTTTTGAGCCACTTTGTTTTCTTTTTTCCCGCCACTGCACAGATGTGGGTTTCTCCCCCCGTGTTTACCCCAGAGGACAGGAGCTGGGTTGCCGGGGGGCTCAGAGCACGGGGGCCGAGCGAGCCCGGGCTGCCCGGGGACGGCACTCGGGGTCTTCCTCCCCTCCAGCCTTTGCTGCGGGGTGCTGAGGAAGGACACGTGGGGAAACGAGAGCAATTCATTAGAGAGTCTCAGTTATTTGTTGCATCGCTCCAGCTTATGTCGCTCTTCTTGCACGTGGGTTTGCAGGAGCTCCTGGCTTGGAGCCTCTGGTATCTTCTGAGGCAGAGGTCCCCTGAATTCAGCTTCTCAGCTGCGCCTGAGGCTGGGCACAGCGAGTGCCCGGCATGGAGCCTGAGCGCATTTCGGTTTCCAACAGAAGCGGTGGTTTTCTGGTCTGAAATCTTTTATACTGTATATTTCGTACCAAATATTAGTCGAAGTTGACATGTGTTGCAGTGATCTCAGAGGGACCTGCTGGTGTGAAGGAAAGATGGGGAATATTTGCAAATTCCTGAGGATTGGCAGAGTTTTAAATGTGCTGTGACAATATGAGAACAGAAGCCCAGAGTCGGAGAGAGATGAAATATTCTCAGCTTTCCTTTTCTCTCAGAAAAGGGTTGGTTCGGTGGGGGCAGAGCGTGGTCCCTTCCGCCCCTGCCCTGGGCGACGCACGGGCGGGGGGTGGCTCACGGGGGCTCGCCATGGGACGAACAGACGCGGCCGTCCCGGCAGGGACCCTACGGCACGGGTGGGATGATGCCACGGGTGGGATGATGCCACGGGCGGCTCTCCATCGTACCCTGACTTCTTTTAGAGGCCCGCCCCATGACGAGACGGGCGCGTGCTGTGTCCCCTCCCGGACAAGCCTGCTGTCCCCTGCTGGAGGGGACGTTTCCCCCGTTGCTGCTCTCCGTGGCACAGCCCCTCGTTGTCCTCTTGTGGTGTGGCACCGAGCCGCCCTCCGTTTGGGCTCAGATCCCACGGAATCGGTGGAGCTGTCGGGGCGCGGGGGAGCAGAGCAGCTCTCCCTGGGTTGCTGGTGGCCGTTGCCAGGACATCTGGTGCTTCGGCGCGGTGTGTCCCCAGCTCTTCCCCCGGCGCAGGGCTTGCCACGTTTGGCGTCGATAACGCCCCCGCTGACAGCGTTCGCCTCTCCAAGCGCGGGGGCGGCGGATGAGCAGGAGGTGGGGAGCGTTCCCCCCGGACCGGGGGCTCCGAGCCGTGGCTGGGGACGCTCTGGGTGTCCGTAGCCGCGCTTCGAGAGGGCGGTGTGACGCGGGCGCGTGGGAAGTGGCACTGCTGTCTGCAGGAGAGGGTTAGGGGTGACCTAAGCGTAAACCATCCTCTTGTATGGCAGTGCCGGCCCCGTAGCCGCGCGTTCCCCCTCCCGGGGACGGTAGCCGGCGCGGGCACAGCCCTCAGCGCTGCACCTCCATGAGCGGCTCTCCTCCGCGCACCGCGAGCGTGCTCTGGCCGAGGAGGGGCGGGCGGCAGCTTCCGCATGGTGCGATTAGCACCACGCTGATGGGGAGCGGAGCGTCTTCGGTTTCCAGGCTGGCATACAACGATTGCCCGCTAATGGCTCAGGAAGGCTCCAGCACTCCTAACGACGAGCTCGATGTCTTCCCCTTCTCCTTCTAAATCTGCTTAGAGTGCCACATGTAAATCCTCCATGCCATATTAGTGTGTGACGATGTTCATTAGCAAATGACTCCAGGGTTGTCTAAATGAGAAAAGCAATTAGGCAGATTTGTGGAAGACAAAACACGTATTGATTAATGTAATGATGACACATGCGGAATAATTTTGGACTCAAACAGAAAGTAAAAATCAAAAGGGAAGAAAAAAAGCAGGTGTCTTCCAATTAAGGTGTAAATCAACAATTATGAGCTCTCTCTGGCTACCTTCTGAAACTCTTGGCATTAATCATTGCTGCTCTGTACATAATGCTCCAAAGAAAGGAAGCAACCAATATTTTCACATAATTAAAGGAAATTATATATCCGATACCTTTTAATGTGATTAACAACTATAGGAGGAAACTGTTTAAGAGCAGCAGTTAAGAGGAATATTAGAGTACCATTTAGACTGAGCTAAATAACCGAGGTTATATCTGCCCAACTGTGAATTCGGCAGGTCTGCCTTGTGGGTAAGATAAAACTGTTCACTCAGATAATGAAGCAAGTAGTACCTGGAAAAGATTGTAATTGTGGCTGTGAAACAGGGCCGTGGTGGTATTTATTTATTTGGCTTTCCCTGGGATGAATAGTGAATTTGCACAGAATCACAGTACATCAAAAAGATGCCGGTGTATAAACCAGGCGTATTATTCCACAATAAAAAATACATACACTCCTAAATGCATTATGCAAAAGAGAAAAATTAATGTGGGACTGAGCTTTTTGCTTGGTCACAGCTCAGTGGTCTGCACTGATTTTTGAAAGCGGGTGGAATCGAAAATATTACAGCCAGCCTGGGAACGGCGTTCAGAGGGTGCTCCGCGGAGGTGCACACCGGGGGTGTCCCTGCGCCCGAGCCGCGGTCGGGGTGTGGAAGGGCTGCTGGGTGGGAGCGTGGATGGACGGACGGATGGAAGGACGGCCGTCACAATGCCCAGGAGCAGGGCCAACCCGCAGTGTCCGGCGCTGCAGCGGGTGAGCCGTGCCGGCCACGCTCGCGGCGGCGATGGGTGCCCTGTGCCGCTCTCCCCTCCCAGCGGTGCCCCGCGCGGCGGCCCGGCAGACGGCTCTGCCGAGGCTCGCACCGCAGCTGGGAGCGTCGTGTCCTGGTCCTGCTCCCCGCAGCCCCGTCTCCTGCTCTCCTTGCCTTCTCCCGGGCAGCGTGGCACCGCAGGGCAGGGAGCAGCGGGTTTGGGGAGATGCTCCATCCCGCCCGGCCCCGGGTCGGCCGCGGCGGCTCTGGACGCGGTGCTGTGCTCGGTGCGGTGCGTGCTGCCGGAGAGGAGCCCTGGCACCGCGGGGCTCCGCGGCTGCTGCGGGGCTGGCGAGGGATGCTCACCGCGTCCTGCTCGCCCGTCTGCTTCGGCCCTGCGGAGCCCCCGGGGTTGGTTTGAGCGCTGCTGCGGGACAGCGGAGCCGGAGGAGCTGTGAGCAGCGGCACGCGGCATTGCCAGCGCCTGTACCGCCGCTGCCAGCGGCTCTGCCCCGCGCGGGGAGCGGGAGCAGCGTGCTGCTGCGCTCTCCGGCTGACCCCGTGCTAAATCCGATCACTCCCATTGCCCTCAGCAGGCAGGAAAGAAAGACTTTCACTACATGAAAGTGCGCTTCTTGAGGCTACACTTGTATTTTCTTCTTAACTGTCTGCTCGAAATGACACGTTACTTAGAGGAAAAAGAGCACTAATATGCATAAGAATTTCTGTTAATGTAAAATACCAGACAGCACATATAAAGAGATACGCTTTCATTACGCAGTGGGTGTATTAAATGAAACAGTTATGTCCTGGCACCGGCTCAGTTTTCTGGAGGGATAATTTGTTGTACGAATGTAGGGACCTGTTAAATTAACCAAGACCCAGTAGATGAAGTATAAATTAAGAACTCTTCTATGCCCTCCTGTTTTCTGTCTCCAGAAGGTACCAGTGATCTTAGACGGGAAAGTGCTCCTTTACAGCTCGTTATGCTTCAAAGTTAGGCAAGAGGACAAGAGTGCTGGGTAAATGCTTTTTGGAGGATAATTGTGTTCCTGCCTCTAATGCTCAGCAGCGGTATCAAAATCTTGTGTGATGAGCTATTCCCCGGGCGACCGGTGTGGAGAGGGTTAAAGCTTGGTCTTTAGTGCCCTCCAGTCAGTGAGGAGGTTTCTGTCAACGCAGCACTGGGGTAAAGCTGTTAACCTCAGCTCTGGAAGGTGTGCGAGCATCGCGTAGGTGTGTTAGAAACGCGGGTACAGGGCCGGCAAAGAAAGAGCAGCGTGTCTGCTGTTCCCGCTCCTTCCCGGTGCACGGCCGCCAGCTCTGCCCGTTCCAGGCATTTCACCCTGTGAGCTCGTAGCAAACTGACCTCTGCACCTTCCCCCGTGTGCTCCCTTGCTCTAATCAAGACACATGGCGTGCAAGAGACCTCCCTCCTGCCTGGTGACTCTCCTGCCCAGCAATGCACCGATATTTTCTGTTGAGTACCAGCAATCTCCGTCCTGAAACATCAGCTGAAACACCGCCCAGGGGCAGCGTGCGCCCGGGTCGCCTCTGCCCTCCTGCTCGTGAGCGACCCTGCGGCTCCCCGCGTGCGGCGTCACGCCTCGAGTCGTGGCGTCCGAGCAGCGGCGTGACGGCGGGCCGTGCCGCCAGCGCGGGAGACGGGTCCGGCAGTGCCGGCAGCGCTGCGGCGTGGTGAATGGCGAGGAGGAGTCCTGCGGGAAGGAGCGCTGCAGAAAGCTGGCTCATGCAGAGTGCCCGTTAACGCTGGATCCTAATGACGGCAGCGTAAATACCAGTGTCTTTAGTTATTGCCTGGTTTAGTTTAGCAGAACCAGGCGGCTGATGCTTCTTATTTGTCTGCAAGCAGAAAGCGTGCCCCAGCCCTGCACCGGCTGCTGGCGCGGCACGCTGTCCGCGCAGGCGCTGGGGTGCCACGTTGTTTGTCGGGACACAACGCCTCCGTGGACGGGGTGTGGATGATTAGCGACTGCACATCTTCACTCTAAGAAGAGATCTGCTGTGTAATTCCCTGTTGTCCCCAAAAGTCTCTGAATCAGGGACCCGAGGGGAGCTGCTGCCGAGCGCCACAGACGGGCGCCAGGGGACCGCTGGGTGAGCAGCCGTGAGCGGGGTCTGCGCAGACCAGTTCCCTTCTGCCGGCGAGAGAGGCATGAAGAAGGCCAATGCCTCGATAAAACTCAAATGCGAATGACCTTGTGTGCTCCATTGCTGGAGCAGACGCAGACCTGCCCCTACGAGGACACGGAGATTCTGCGTCGCAGCCTCAGCGCGATGAGGAACTCCCGTGGGGTGACCCGCTCTGCCCGGGGACAGCCCGGACCCGGCTGCTGTAGCTCGTGGCTCCCGAAACCTCCCAGTGGGCAGAGGGACCCGCCGCGGCACCTCGGGCACCGACTTTGCCTTCGGTTTTCCTTTTCACTTCTCAGTCTCAACCCACCCGACAGGGCGTCCTCTCAGCAACTGCAAAAAAGGAGAATCGGGGTGAGGAGGAACACAGCCGCCTTCAGCCTGGAGACTTCAAACACCCCCAGTTTTTCTAATGTGTTTTAAAGTACTGTGTCAGCTTAATGAATGTTTTGATGCGTCCCACTTAATTACCTCAGCAAACCCTCCACTAAAACATGGCCTGAAAAGATGGAAATCAATCCCTGGATGGTGGAATTTGCCTGGTCCTCTTATTTCAAGCAGTTAAATGACTGAGTAATAGATCCATAAATGAACATCTTATTAGCCTAATCCTGAATGGAAGAATACACAAATCAGCCATTTGTTCAGTGGGTATCATTTAAGCTTGCCATCCATCTTAGTCAAAGGAGATGCCTGGTTTAATTTATCAATGCCCAGACGAGAACTCCCAGAGAGGGAAGGGGGGAGGGAGGAACAGCCTACGACTGGCGCTCTCTGCTTTCGGGTAGCAAAGCCGTTGTCTCATTGCGCACACACCTAAAAGCAGCGGTTCCTACAGCTGTGGGCTGTCCCGCTCCAACACAGAGAGGCGGTGGGGTAGGCAGAAACAGCCAATTATAAAAGGATCGGGCACCACAAAAGTAAACTGCAGGAGGGCAGTAAGGAAAGCCGGAGATAGACAAAGCAGGTTGTGGTTCTCCTGGAGAGGGGGAGTCGGTGTTGATGGGAGGGTGTTGATGGGATGCAAGTGCCCGTGGGTCGTGGCGAGCAAGTCCTGGTCTCCATCGCTTTCTCCCTATGCCAAGAGCAGCCCCAGTGTGTCCTGGTGCACCTGATCTATTTGTCTGCCATAACATTGGATTAGGTTTACTCTGACCATTTAAAAATAAGTATGAGATGGGTTCTGCTGGGGCGGGTGTTGGTGTAGGGGGTGCTGGTCCTCCCAGCGCCGCGCTCTCCAGTGGTCTCCTGCGATTCCTCGCCGTGTGCAGTCTGTTGATGTCGGGCGCGGGGCGAAGCAGGGTTAGCAGGTCCCTGCGCCGCAAGGCTGCAGTCCTCGGGGGGCTTCCATGCGTCTGCCATTCAAGAGGTGCGTTCTGCTGCTGTGGATACACGCTGGACCCCTCCTGGGGGTCACTGACCTCTGAAAATGGCAGCGGAGCGCAGCACGTCAGCAGCAGCGGGGCCGTGCCTGCAGCACTGGGGTGGCAGGTTGAGGAGGGGTCCGCGCTGTGGGTCGGGGTGGCGGTGCCGGCGCAGACAGCCCGTCCCCTCCCGGCCCCCGGTGCGGTGTCTGCCTTGCGCCGCGAGAGAAGCACAACCCCTGTCTGAGCAGGGCACGATGATGAGGGCATCTCTGGTGGGACGGGTCACGGAGACGTGGGACAGGAGTGGGGCAGGCACTGTGGGACCCGGCACCCCCTGGACACCTCCCGGGGGTCGTGGGAGGGGAGGCAGAGGGGAGCGGATCGCCTGGACTTTGCGGTGTCCTTGAAGAAGCCTGAAGCTGGACGAGAGACTTGTGCTCTCTTCAAAATTGACTGATTGAGACATAATTTGGATGCAAAACTTGTCATCGGTATTCATGTCCTTTGTCTCAGATGGCTTTTATTGAGCCAGATTTGAAATGATCGGAAATGGGAAAGTGGCAGGTTTCTAGAAGAGCCTTCCGAGGTTAGGCTGGGGGTTTGCAGAGATCTCTGAGGACGATCAAGAGAGTCACAGTCTGGATGTACAGGAGGTTTTGTGGGTTTCTGGGTCTTTATTAAGCTGTGTGCTCTAAAGAAAACGTAGTATGAGAGAGACAAGAAAATCACCTTCAGTCAATGTTAGCAGCAGTGAATCAGCATGCAGTTGTTCTCCAGAATTAATATTTCATCAGGCGTGATTTAAATACTGCTGATTGAATTAACCCTAGAACTGTTGCACTTAAGGACTGCACCATCCCGTGAGTACGAGGGGCACCGCTTTCAGCGCAGTGAGTCCGACTGCCGCACTCGGGGCAGGGCCGGCCGTCACGGGCTCCGTAAGGTACGACGCTTCTCCTAGGAGAAAGTATTTTGGAAATCCAGCCCTGAGCGCCGGGCCTGGGCCCGCCGGGGTCTGAGCAGAGCTTTGTCGTGCTGGTTCATGCCACTAGAGGGAATTTTCTTTCCTGACACAGCGGGTAGAACCCAAACTGGACAGTTGTGCGAGGATGGACGGACAGATGGACGGGTCGGGAGAGGGAAAGGGAGAGAGAAGGGGAAAGGGAAAGGGAAAGGGAAAGGGAGCTGCTGCGGTGGCCGGTCGGGGCCGCTGGCCAGCCACATCACAGACACAACCGTGCTGGTGTTTGGGGTGAGTACCAGTTCTGTGCTGGAGTCACTGTGGACCCATCGCCGGTTGCGTTTCTCCCGCAGCCCGGTTCCGCCACCGTCCCCTCCACACCTGCAAATTTCTTACCACAAACGCGCTGTAAACATAGACGGTTCGTGACACAAAGATGTGCATGTTTCCCAAACTCGTAGCATTCTGCTGGGCTACTGCTGGAAACGTCCCTTAGCTGTGGCTCCTAAAGCACCTTTGCAGTAGCGCGGTGGCGGTTGGTTTGCACGGCTGTTTAAAACCCAAATGAGAAGAACCTGACAAACTGCATTTCTGTGAAGAGACCACGGCTCTCCGTGTGCGCTGGCTGCTACTCCGAAACAGCGTAAATCGTTTAAGCTGTTGAAAACTGGGGATGAAATTCTGCCCTGGGACGTGTGTGCCGGGGCCAGAGCCGGCGGGCGACTGCCCGGCTCCCGGCACCGTGCTGCCCGGCACAGCGCCGGGGCTTCCCGCCGGCTCTCGGGAGGGGTGTTACCCCGATAGAACTCAAATCATAATATAGCTCCTTAATGTCACTAACTGTGTGATTTAGGCTTTTGATCAGTAGAATATAGTGATCCAGAACACTTTTAATGAACTATATATTTATCGAGGGAGTCATACCACTTTCATCCTCAACATAGCTAATAACCATAGCTCAAAAGAGGCCGCTGGCTCTGCGTCTCGTTTTCAATTTGTGCCTCTTTAAAGGAGATAATCATGGAGAGAAAAATGCAGTGGTTAGGGGACGTGGGTTTGCTCTGCGCCGCCGTTTGGAAAAGAGGCGTGCGAGAGGCGGCGAGAGCCGATCAGCCCCGGGGAGACCCCTTCGCAAACCCCCGCGGGGCGAAACGCCGAGGGTGCGGATGATGGTGGTTCGTGCCCAAGTTGTTCTTCATCTGCGTGAGCCGCGGTGGCTGTCAGCAGGCAAAGCGGTAGAGACCCAAGGGCGACTGATTTCCAAGTCCAAGTACTACGAAGCAGCTGCTCGAGCAGGAGATTTCATCCTCCCCACCTCTTTCAGGACCCAGCGTTGCTGAAGTTTCCGATTTCTTTTTCTTTTGACTTTCTCCTTCCCCTCTGATTCTTTTAGTGCAAGTCAGAAGTTATATCAAGTCAGAGATATATTTTAGCTGTAATATCAGAGCTACAAAGGGGAATGGAATTGCACGGGGACATTAATGACCTCTCTTCTAGAGCTTTTGTTGTTTTGATTTGCTCCTATTTCATTTTGGGGCAAGTGCTATGGAAGGAGGGCAAGCCCTGGTGCTGCTGGGTCCTGAGGAAGGGGAAAGGTGTCATTTCCTGAGGAAACAAAGCAAAAACCCTGCCCGGGGAACATGTCAAATTAATGACTCTTACTTGGGTTTTGCATTAGCTTATCATATTTCTGGCCGGACTCGTTGGCTTCTTTAAACATGAGGCAGCTCGTGCTTCCAGGTCGTGCTTTAAACATAATGCAGCTCTTGATTTTTATGCATGTTTCCAGAAATGGATTCATCTCAGCAAATGAAGACATCAGACATCCATTTCTTACTGGGAAATACAGATGAGGCCTGGCTCCTTGTTTTAGGCACCCGCTGTATGTTGTTTCCACCGGAGACTTGGCAAATCCTCTCTTCTGGATTAACGATTGCACCAGCCCACGAGCTAACAAAAGACCAAAGAAATCCTTGCATTAAAGGGGTTTTAAGTGGTGTTCCCTGCAAGTAAAGTTCACTCCTGGAGAACCAAGGCTCTGTTTAAGAATGGTTTAGTTTGTTGAATGAAATGCCATTTGCATCCGTGCCAAGGTTTAACGCTGCCCTTTACTGCCGTCCGGAGCCCGGCGTGAGCCGGGGGCTCCTCACAGTGCTGGGGCTGGGGGAAAGCAAAAGTGGCTTAAAAGCCTGGTTGGAGGTCTGCTCCGAGTTACAAGGCCCAGGCAAGGATTAAGGCTCTGTTTGAGGGCTCCTGCCATCCCTAACAAAAGCTGTAATCATGGTTAAGACTTGTATTGGCTCATCAGAATTGCGCTGAAATTACCAGTCCAAAATCCACTGAAAACTGGGGAAAAAACGGAGCTCCGTGTTGGAGCCTGGCAGGTGTCTCTCTGGTGGAGGAAACCTCTGCTCCTCTACCCGTGGGTGACGCTCCCCTTCCTGGGGACGGGACAAACCTACGGGCGGGCTTCTTTATGGAGTGCGTGTCTTCCCTAAACACTGAAAACTGAAATAAACAAGTGTGGTCTATCTTTAATAATATGTGCAGTGACTGTGTAGAATAGCTAATTTGCATCTCATTACATTAACTTTAATTTTGGGAACACGTTTGCTGCCTGATTGGTCTCGAAATAGTGCAGCAATACTTTATTTCAGAGCGCATTTTTCATACGGTCTTGTTGAGAAGGCCACTGTTGGATGTGCATCTGCATATTGATTCTGGGGGAAAAAAAGTCATTATTTTCATTCTAATATATTGTTGTACCAGACTCCTCCGGATAATTAAGGTAATTCTTGGCTTGCATTTGCGATAGAGATGTGACTCCACGGCGCTGTCACAGGCAGAGGGGCTGACACACCTCCGGCACAGCGACGGTGGTGGGGTCGGTGAAGGGCTGTCCCGAGGGGAGCAGCGCGCTCACCCCTGCCGCTCCTCGTGCCGTCGCAGTGACGGGGGCTCAGACAAAGGTGCGGAGCCTTTCCTCACGTCCGCGTGACGGCACGCCTCGGTGCTTTATATATGAGGCTTATGTGAACCGTACACTTTACTCATCAATCCCTCGTGGCAGAAAATGTACAACAATATCTATCACGTCCTACGCAGGGTGATAAACAGGGGGTCTTAAGCACCCGAGGCAATTTGGTTCCCCTGGCCGGTCCGTCGGTTGGTATTTGGGGCTGTTTTAGAAATTGTTCTTTGCCAGTAAGAGCCGCAAAGAAATTACCATCAATCTAAAGTGTTGAGGGCCTGAGACCGGGCTGGTTTTAGTGGCTGTTTTGCATTATATTGATATGGTAAAATGCCAGTTGGTTTTTCTGAAATAAAAAACAGCAACAGCCAATAATTAATGTTCCCACAGTTAATTAAATTGGTCTAGCTGGATATACTCTGGCCTCGGAGATTTATCCGCCGGGGTTCACGTCCCCCTGCACGCTCTCCAGCGCTGCCTGGCTGCGCAGGCTGGGGGCCCCCTGCCCCGCTCGGCCCCTTCAACAGGCAGCTCCAGTGACACCAGTGACACCAGCGACACCCCCCAGACCACCGCCGCCACTTCCAGCTTTCCCTTCTGGAGCAAACTGAGATGGCCACGCACTGTTCCGACCGCTCCTCCGCTTGTGCAGAGTCATCATTCGTTTGTGGGTTTATTAGCTGGTTATGAACATGCTCTAACGTTTTAGGGGACAAGGATGACCCTAATCAGGCGTAACTGTGCGGGCTCGGGGTGATTTGTGAACACACCGGTGTGTGTGTGCGCTCTGGGACAGCGTCCCCTCTCCATGGCTGCCCGAGGTCCCAACGCAGGGGCAGCCCGGGGCTCATCTTGTCAAACACTGAAACACAGACACACGGCTCGTTAACAGCAGGCTTTGCAGTTGAGTTAATTGAGGTTGGTGGATTTGGGTTAGAGAGAGGGTAGAAGGACAGGGCCCTGGGTGGAGCGAGGAGGATAAAGCCGGAGACGGGCAGGTGGACGTGGCCGGGAGGTGGCCGAGGTGTGACCATCTCAGGCTGCACATCCCCTCTGCGGGTTCCCCGTGCAAAATTGGCTCTTAGGTTCTTTGTGAAAATTGGTACCTGGGAAGCCTATTGCAAAGCTGAGTACAGACTCTTCTGTGGCTGCGGATGATGAACATCTCAAAAGAACGAGCAGAACAGGCGCTTGGAGCGTCCGCTTCGCGAGCCACAGCGAGGGGGAGAGCCCGTGTGTGCAAGCGGCGCGGGAGCCTACGAGTGGTCTCTCGGCACATGTCAACAGAACAGAAGGTCCCCCGTATATAAGTGTTTCTGATTTATGTATTTTAAAGCCTCGAAGGATTGTTAAAAAATCCCCAGCCTGCTCTCTTACATAACGGGGTTCAGAATTTCATCCTATTAATTCTGTCTCAGGCAGAGTAAATTGAGCCTGAATAATGCGCACCGTCCCGCAAGTTACGCTGTCGTGGCCTCGAGATTTTAAGAGAGGGATGAAATAATAGTAAGTTTAATGGGCTGTTGTCAGTTGTACACAAGCAACTTAGCAGTTTCCTTCATACCGCTTCGCAAACCCCTCTTTAAGCACAATGGGACAGTTTCTGCTCTGGTGATGGTCTGGTGCCACTGGATTACAGTTTGGCCCATTTTTGTTTGGGTTTTAGCTTTAAATCTCTTGTGTTTATTTTCTTCTTGCTGCTTATCAGCGCTGTGTTCTTGTGCTGTAAGAATAGGACTTCACAGAGCCACTACAAGGCTTTCGGTTCATCAGTTTTTAATTAAATTTGAATTGAAGATTCTCTTTCCTCTAGGCTAATTTTCAAGTGACAAACAAAATCCCCTTAAGTGCCTTTTCTTTTCTTCCATAAACTGGTAAAGCTGCTATCCAATTCCCTCAGAAACCCAACTTCTCCAACCCCGTAAGAGTGCGGATTATTGTTCCATCAGAAATAAAACAGAGCGGTTCTTCAGAAAACAGATCAAGTAAAACCACTTCTTCTCGTTGCCATGTCTGGGTGTTAAGTGCACCTTTTTGGGGGGTCGGGGTGTGCTGCGCCTCCTCTCCCCCGCGTGAGGCGGTGCTTGCCGAGGCCTGGGGATGCTCTGGCAGCACTCGCCTCGCCGCCCCTTCTGCTCTCCGTGTCCGTAAGATCTGGAGTCCTTTGGCAGAGCCGTGACCGTGCCGGCCGGCGTAATGGGATCAGGCTCGGCTTTGTCCCCCCCGAGAGCTGGGGTGGGGTCCCGAGTGACCTGCCAGCCCTGTGAAAAGCAGCGCGTTATTTATTTAGATGCAAGAGCACGTCAGGGAAGACAAACCCTGAGGCAGTGCGCGCCATGCTTGTCTCAGCCGCAGGGGCTCGCGGTGCCCAGAGGAGCTCCCAAGGCCTCGCGTGGTCCAGCAGGACGTGCGTCCCCATCTCGGCCGCTCACGCCGAGCCCGGCCCCAGCCGGCGGCCCCATGGCAGCGTCGGCTGCGGGAGCTCAGCCTCAGGGATGAAGGTCTGCGGCGCGGGGGCAGAGCCCAGCCTCGGCGCTCGCGGTGGTGCCGCGCCGGGGGGTGCTGGTCACCGCAGCACGGTCGGTCTAGCTCGGCGGTGACATCCCGCGAAGCGGTGACCTGGTGTCCTGCCAGCCCCCGCTGTACCCGCATCCTCCGTCGGCAGCTCCGGAGCCCACGCGGAGGACGGCTGCCAGAGCTGCGCGCGGGACAGCGGTGAAGCGGGGGCCGGGCAGGGCTCGGGGGCAGTGGGCACCCCGCGCTCGTGTCCGTGGGCAGCAGGAGGGCGAGCGAACCGCTGCGGGTAACGCAGATTCAGCCATAGATGGCAGAGGCCGGACCCCTGTGCTCACGCCGCAGCCGGGGGTCCTGGTCCTGATGCCCCAGGAAGAAATTACGGTGCCACCGAGCCGAGAGGCTGAATTGTGCGGCTGCACTGCGTTTAACGCCGAGCGGACGGGGCTGGGGGCTCCTCCGCCGCGGTGCCTTCGGCGGCTGCTCTGCGGGAGCTGCAGCCGCGGCGGCGTGTGCATTCGGAGCCCTTCACGTGCTCGTTCCGCTGGGCGATAATCACAGGACTGACCTCGTAATTAAATGACCACTCCAACATGGCACCGTTCACTGAGACCGTCTTTCTCTGACCAGTTTCCTATGATTAACTTCAATTAGAGAGAACAGGTTGATTAGACTGTGAGATCGACTTCCGGGGAAGCTGCTCGCTCTTCTTAATGGGGCAGGGGAAAAACACGGGGCTTATTGAAGAAATCAGCTATGGAAAATTAACTTACTGTTCTTTTCAAATGAATTTTCAGGCCTTTCAAAGCCCACGCTGTAAGTGCCCGTCTGCACCACTTAACCTCTCTGAATGGGTTCTGAGGCTCAGGTCTCCCTTTGGGTGAAACACCCGTTTAAAAGAACAACCAAACCAACCAAAAAACCCCTTTCACGGACTACCCTTGAGTAGGGCACACTGAGGAGAGCCAAAGGCAACAACCAGAACCAGGTTTCAGCCTTAAAGTAATTTTTTTTTTTTTTAAAGCTAAACCCTCCAGTGTTAAGCAAATTGCAGCCGCTCTGGGAGCAGGTTCGGTCCCAGAGGGCTCTCGCTGTTCTCCCTTTGTCTGCCTCGAGGTTAGTGCCACCCCTGAGCGGTTCGCGGGGCGCAGCAGTGCCGCGGACCCCCCGCGCCGCGCGCAGGCACGGCTCCTGGGAGTCAGTCTGCAGCGTCCGAGGCTCCTTGGAGGCAGCGTGCAGCCCGTGCAGCCGCGCTCCCCGTGCCGGGGCTGCCTTCCCCTGCGCCATGGCACGCCGTCTCCGCTGGCAAAGGCGCTCGGTGCTCAGGAGCCCTTCAGAAATGCCCCAGAGAAGGTACGGGTCAGAAACGCCCGTCAGCAGCAGTGCATTTCATGCGCCGTATGAAATATCTCTCAGTTCTTTGCATCAAACCGTGAGGGGCCGAATTGTTTTCTGATTAATGTTATAAATTAATCCAGGATACTGTATGCGAAAGGAAAGGAGAGAGGGGGAAGGTATTACTTGGTTTTCAGAGGGATTTGATCATAATAATGCTGCTGTACCCAGTCTATGAAAAGCACGATAATGAATTTTAGCTTATTCATGCCAGTTGCTTTTATTAATATGCCACTCTTGTAGGCTTACAGTTAATTTTGAAAAGTCTTTTTTCCCTTCCCTGTGGTAGCTGCATGGGAGCCACCATTGTCCTGCTCAAAAGCAGAGGTAATTTTTGCTTTTTTTCCCTCAAAGGCTTAATTTTTTTTTGTTCTTTAATTCTGTTGTTCTAAGAATAAACCGCAGCTGTAGGGCGAGCGTGGAGAGGAGAAGGCAGGAGTGCGCAGAGGTAGCGGCAGACAAACCACGCCTGGGCCGCGTCCTTTAGGCGGTTGGGTGCATCCGTCTACAGTTTGTAAGATCCTCCCGTCAGTGAAGCGGGTGTGCAAAGGCCACTAATGGATTTATCTCCCAGATGCGCCTCTGGTGCCGACATCCCCACCTCGGGGCCGGGGAAACTGAGGCAAACTGAAAATGCCGTTATTGGTTCAGGGGGACTTTCCCAGTAACACCAAGCAGGTTCTGCCTTTCTCTCAAGCTTGTTGGAGAGATGCAAGTCCCTTACCCAAACCTCTCTAAATCCCATTTAGACATCTTCCTGTGGGTCTCAGTGCCCAAATAACTGCAAAGGCTGGGCCTAGAGCTATGGTAGGCAGCTCTGCCGGGCACCCCGAGGATGCGAGTGGCAAAGCACCCGGTGCTTGGAGCAGGCGACCATCCTCCTGTCCACACTCCAATGAACTGGAGAGCTCCCTCTGCCCAGAGCTGCAGAGCCTTGCTGCTAACTTGGAGCTCGGATCTAAATATAGTGCTGGTATAATGATGTATTTTTAATATCATTCTGGTGGGAATCAATCAGTGTTCTGTGTCCTTAAAGAGGAGTTCATGCCATGGCCACATCCTTCCTCGGGAGGTTTGATTCTTCTGCGTCAAACTCAGTTCCCCTGCACAAAACTAGACAAAACGCAAGTGCTGTCTTCATGGAGTTACGATCACCTTGCAAAAGGAGGCAGAGAAGGAGCCATCTACTCTCATTAATCCCACAAAAACCAGTGTCAGGGAGAGGTATCATGTCACTGGAACTCCATTCTACTGTTTGCCCCTCAAATAACTTCTTTTCCTGTAATTTATTAAATGACCTAGAAAATTAATCTGCAGCCAGAAGATGGAGATCATTTGTCACGGGATGTCACACAACCTACCGATCCATCAAGCAGACAGCGTTGCTGTACATCACGTTCTGGTGCCATCCTGTCTTACAGTCCATCTCAATGTCAAAAAAAGGATTTACAAAATATTTTGGGATGTATTTCATGTGCTGACTCGGACTTGATGTCCCCCGTTAGATGAATCCACACAAGTAGGGAGTTTCAGCCAAGGAGACTTAGAATTTTGCCATGTAACTCCCCTCTGTGCTTTCTGAAACTCCCCCTGGTCCAGCACTCGTCCTTTCCAGCTCTCCTACTTTCCCCCCCAGACCTACGACTGGCAACAGACTGAACACGCCGACCCTCGTTCCGTGCCCAGCGCTGCCGCCGGGAGCATCGCCACTGCTCACCGTTCCCTTCTCACGCGGCGTCTCCCATCACGGCCCCTCCATGACGCGCCGGCGGCTGCCACCCCCACGGCTCAGCCCCCGTGTCCCTCCGCGCGAGCCCCCCGGCCGCAGCCCCTGACCCTCGGGGCCAGGCCCACCCCCCCATCCCCCAGAGCGTTCGCCTGGAGCTCCGCTGGGGAACGCTCATTCCTTACAGCGAGCCGGTGGAAAGGCCTGGGACAGACGGGAAGAACACCGCTCACTGCCTTAAGCACAAAACTGCTTTTTGTTTTTAAATTGACTCGTCTGAGGGTCTTTGGTCTGTACTGAGGAGTCGCTAGCAACCGCCACATCACTTTTTTCTCCAAAACGGCGGCGTCCGAGCACCTCTGTGTAGCTCCTGTGAAAGAAAAAGAGTTTACTTTAGACTGAAAAACACATTTGGTACCACATGTATGCGACGATACAGCGTTGATGCATCTGGTACAGCAATGTTAAAATTGCTCATAATTAAGTTAATTTCATTGTGTTTCAGTTCTCGATAATAATGAACAACTGTTTTGTGTCATTTCCTTTCTTCTCTGCGCACGACAGTCTGCTAGATTCATCTTTCCAGGAATAAAAGTTAAAGATGATAAGTATAATTTATGATTCCCTTCTGGGCTGGGGTTCGTTATTAATAGCCGCGTTCACTTACACTGTCATCCACTCGTTCCTGTAAAGGCCTTATCTTTCTGCTGCTACGCAGAACACCAACTGCGGGCTGTTCTCTTTGCTGATTATTGGAGCGTCAGTGGGTGAAATGTATGGTGTGCAAAAACAGAAGACAAATTTTTAAGCTCCCATTTTGTTGTTCGCGTTTGCAATTTTGCTTTAGACAAACAAAACCGAACTCTCAAAACTCATCCTGCCGGCGTGATCGATGCCACGTTGCGGTTTCTGTGCCAGAGTCCGCGGTCGTTTGCTCTGTGGTGCTTCTGTCGCCGGTGCTCCCGCGGTACGCGGGTACCTCCCCGTTCTAGTCCTTTTCCTTCCAAGGGTGCTGCGGGGCAGGACGGCGCCGGTCCCCTCTGCTGCTGGTGGTGGCACGCCGGTGCCGCACCGAGCGGGGCTGCGGCACACAGCTCGGCAAAACTGCGAGCACCGCGACACCGCAACGCCGTTTTTGCAGCGCAGTGATTGCACTGCAAACGGTGGTGGCTTTCTGTGCGTCCAGTTCTTGATGGGAGTCTGCCGCGGCCCCCGGCAGCTGGAAGAGATGCTCAGGGTGATGCGGCAGCTCAGCATCACGCCCCAATCCCGCCGTGGGGGCGGCAGCGCGTGAGCTGTGCTCCCGGGCGAGGGCGGTTCGGGTCCAGGGGCAGAGGGGGGTTTGCCCAGGGAAGATGGGGGCGGAGGAGGCTGGTGTGGGAGGCAGCACCTTGCAGCGGGAAAATAGGGAATGAGGCTGAAAAAGGCAGTTGCCCTTGAAATATCAGTTGGTCGATACTTGAAAAAGAGCCCTTTTCCCCCAACAACATCTATTCTTCAGATTCTGTTTCAAATTGAGCTGGTTAAGATTTTATTTTATTTTTAATCTGAGCTATTAAAGGAAAATTCTGTTTATAGGGGAAGAAATAAAACCAGAAGCATTTTTCCGTGGAGAATATTGATAGTTTTGTCATAGCTCTTCAGCGATCTGGCAGAAAAATGAATTCCCAAACCCTTCGCAGCGGCCGGCTGCGTACCAGAGCGACGCTTTGGGGTGTTGAAGCAAGACGAGCAGGGGGTGGGCTCCCCCGTTCAGCACCTCCCCGGCCCCGCGGCCCCGACCCCGCAGAGCCACGTCTAACCCCGGTCGTGGCTCAGGGCCAGCGCTTTCCAGACTTTTCCCACCGCCTGCCGTAATAAATCTCTTCCCCTCCCTCCCCTTGCACCTGCAAGAGGTTGTTCTTTTTATTTGCGAACTGGAAAAGTGATTTTTAAAAGGTGAAAGAGTATTTCTAACTTTGATAGCATGATTAGCTTGGCTCAGAATATTGTTATAGCTTATCTCGCTCCTCTGTGATAACTCAGAAAAACAATAAATGTCTTCTTACAGCAGACTGACATTCAGTATTGAAATTGGGCTCCTAATCTTTATGTGATTGCTTTCTCTGTGATAGAAATATTGCCTCTTGTAGAGTATTTATTGTCTAGTTCTTTCCAAAGTATTGACTTTATGTAACAGTTTGATATACATCAAATCCTTTAGAGATTTAATAAACTCTTCTGGTCAGTCTTCTGTTGTAAACACATTGAGATTTATGGTCATCTTAGTGTAAAGCCCTTTTTCGCTGAAATTCTCTACTTCCAGATATCAAAAGATAAGAATGGGCGCATAGATCACTGTGGAAATCTGAACCCCTGGCTGTCGAGCGTTACCCGGACGCTGTTGATGGTTAAAGGGCTGAAATACGAGCGAGGGGTGATGGTGCGGCTGCCGAGGCCGGGGGGGTGGGGGCACAGGGACCCCCTTTGCTCCTTGGGGAGCCCTTTCCCTCGGCAGCACGTATCCGGGGTCGCCCGTCCCTGGCACAGCTCGGCTCCGGGAGGACTCCCAGGAAAGAGTCCATTGCAGAGGAAAAATAAAAATTTACTATTATTCACTTAGGCATAAAGTTAATGTATTGAAGCTACACTGCAGCGCTTGTAGTTGAGAAAACGGGTAACCCGGGAAGACAAATTCACAGCCCTCAGCACAGCCGCGTCCGCGTCCTCGCTCCCCGCCGTTGTGCGCTGCTTCGCCGCCTCCGGAGCGGAGCGGCTGCCGGCGCGGGAGGCATCGGCTGCGGGTGCCTGCGGTGTCCCGGGGCTCACGCCGCTGCCCCCTCTGCCGCCCCGGCGGGGCTGTGGGGTCGGTGCTCGCCGCAGGGGCGGCGATGGGGCGGCTCGGCACGGGCTGCGTCGCATCAGCTGCATCGCGATGGAGAGAACGGTCCCCAGTGTGCGCAGCACCGCCGTGCAGCGAGGGACACGCTTCCCGATGCTGTACCCGCTCCTGCTGCCGTCCTTCGAGGTTGTCCTTCGGGTGAGGGTCGGTCCCGGCACGTCCCCACGGTCACCAGTGCCCCGAGCTCTCCGGCGCTGCCGCCCCCAGCCCTCCGTGCCCGTGGTGTGGGGCGGTGGGCAGCCCGGGCGCTGCTGCCCGTTCGCTTGGGTCATTCCTGATTTGGGCACCAGACCAAACGTATTTAATTGTGATACTTATTTAAGTATCGCGTACTTTGGGATTGGAGGCGGGCAGAGGTCAGGAAGGTGGGATCCCCGCAGCCGGTCTTACGGGGCTGTGTTACACGCGCTTCTTTTGATGAAACTTTTCTCTGTACAGGAATCAACTTTCTAGAGGCAGCCTTCAAGAAATCCAGCAGAGCTCTTAAAATTCGCTCATTAAATGCAAATACAGTCTTCTTCATAACACATTAACCTTCCTTTAATAGCTTGAAAGCATCTTTTCATTTTACAGCTAAGGCATTAAAAGACTGTATGGTGAGAGATTTTTTGTGTGACATAAATCAATACAATTCATGGAACAGAGCAGGTTCTTGCTTTGCTTGTATTGGGGAGGGATTACCATTTTTTAAATGTACTGTTTATTTTATGAAACAAAAGCAACCACCACAGGCTGTCAAGTGCACACGAACCCTGCTCCCGCTGTCTGCTGGAGCTGTGTTTCTCTAGAAAGAAAGTTCTGGATTCAGACTTCCCTCCTGTTTTGGTGGATGAAAAAGAAAGGAGAAAAGTATTTCCGTTTCCCTTCCGAGGATGTAATTTGATGGAAAAATGCATTTTGCGCACCTCTCAATGGACTTTGCACTTCCTATTGCTGTTGTTTGTATTACTGCATTGGGATCTCCGCCCGGGCGAGGAGACGGGTCATTACTGGGAGGGAAAAAGTTATTTCCCACCTGCCCATCAAAGACGGCGCCTGTACTGCTTCTCTGACTGCTTCATAGCTTGTGGGCAAGCAATTAGTTGGGGTGGTGATGAAACTACAAATAAAGTGGTGTGCTTCCACCGCTTTGCTTCTGATGGGAACACTTAATGGGAAACTTAGTGGGAATGACAAAGTGACGTATTTAGGAAAGATGGAAGGAAAATTGGGGTCCCATTTTGAGGCAGGATGACAGCTGGCGGCTTTCTGGCATCTCACCATTTCCCTCTGCAAAACCGTTCCTTGGAAATAAAGCCCAGCGAACCTGACTGCAAGTGAGAACGGGCTTATGGCTCGTTTACTGAGGGAAGATCTTCCTACGTGTGTTATTTATTATAGCTTATGTTCCATTCCAGATTACGGTCTAAGAGCTGTGGGTTTTACACTCGGCGCTGCGGTACCCGAGCAAAGGCAGAGGTGGATGTACCTGGCGATTTGCAGCGTGTGGCACAGCGGCACTGGCGGTGGAGGGGCCGCCTGCGCGACCCCGGCGTCGCTGCCCACGGCACGCGGTCGCCGCGCGAGGGGAACCCCCCCGTCCCCGGCTGTGCCCAGAGGGGTGCGGGGGCCGCGGTGTTGCTCAGCGTCGCGCGGCCCCTGCGAGGAGGTCTCAAAAACACGGCCCCCGGGGAAAAATTCCTCTGCTCCGCCTCCCCCTCCCGTAGGACACAGACGTGTCACAGCTCAGGAGTGGTACCCAGAGCCAGTAAATGAAATAGAAATATTATATACATATATAATATGTACATATTATATACATATTATATACATAGAAATGTAATGGCGTGCAAATCGCCCTCTCTGGTTTTGTAGGCGACATTGCACCAGGCTGGAACCTCCCTCGAAACAAATTTCAGGAACAGCTCCCGGGCTAATCAGCGCCGTCAGCCACCGAGTTTGCTCCTTTTGTGGCACCGGCTTCGTTACCAGCACAGCACCGAGCGGTTCCACGTGCAGCTGCAATCTTGCGGCATTATTTCGCCTCTGTTGTTTTTCCCTCCTGATCTATCAAGAAATAACCGCGTGCAAAGACAGGGACGTATTATGGCCGTGGAGATGGCTTAGCTGGGACACGGCTAGTCATTTTTCCTTGCTGATATTTTATTAATATATGTTATTAACCTTGATTCTCCTTCCCCATGGTGCTTTATCATCTGAACTTAATTAATTCGTCTTGCGAGATTCGCAGGGAAGGGCCGGGCATGTCCGCGTTTGTAAACGAGACGTACCCCTGGGTGGTGTTGCCTGGCCCCAGCCGAGGTGGGGTAGGTCCCGGCTGAGGAGGAGTCCTGCCACGCAGCAAGCAAAAGCAAGACCCAGCTGCCCGGGGGATGGCTGCATTTCCCCTGTCCTTTTAACTGGCACAGAGAGTGATGCAGAGGAACTAACAGAGCTAGTTGTGGACTTTTTTCATGAACATGAAATATGCAGGAAAAATAAACTATTTCTTTGGTCGCCCCTCGCACGCAGCACGATGCCGGGGTGGGCGGCGCTGACTGCGCCTCCTCTGATGAAGCCCACGGGTGCCCCATCCGCTCCCCGCTCGTCCGGAGCTGCCGCGGGCGATGCTCACCCTGGTCCGCCCCCGGTGGGCACAGCGGGACGTGGACAGGGGAGCGGCGGGGGGTCCCCCCGCTCCTAACGGAGCTGCGGGCTGCTGCCGTGGCCCCTGCCCCTCCGCCCGAGGCGCTGCGGGGGCTCCAGCCCTGGGGATTCACCCGCTGCTCGGGGCCTTCCAACAGCTGCTATTAACACTTTTTTTTTTTTATTATCCCCTTTCTTGTTGTATTTTTTTTTCTTTTTTCACGCCTCCGTGCTGCAGGGCCGACATTTGCTAATAGCAGCGAGTTTGTGATAGAAGCAGCGAGAGTCTGGAACGAAATTCTGTGACTGGTACAGCCTAGCAGGGTAAAACGTAATCTTATTAGCAAGATGAAAATACCATATGCCAGGGAGAGATGGAAGAAGATAAGAAGGGATGATTGTGCTTGTAGAGGACAGATAAAATATGTACACAAACTCATTCAAAACTAAATGAAAATTGGCTGGATTTGTAAACAATCTCAATGTCCAGAAAATTGCTCGTCTGACTCATCTCGCGCAGCCAGCTCCCTGCAGTTGGTGACCTCCGCTTTCGCGGCGTGCCTTTGCTGCTGTTTATCTGCGTGGAGCACTGGTGCCGACTGGAAGTGGCGTTTCGAGAAATGCTGCGCTTCCTCGGGAGCCGTGGCGGGGCTGCAAAATGGGGAGTCGTGGGGTCCCACTGTCTGAGGATCCGTTTGTCCGTCGCAGCCCTGCGAGTAAATTCTGCATCTCACCAGTACTGAGGTGTTTCGGAGGGGTTGAGGTCCCTGAGTGCCTACAAAACCTGGGAGGGCAGAAAAAGGTGTCAGAGAGGAACGAGAAGTCACGTTCTCCTGAAAATCTGCAGCCTTTCACTGGGCGGGACAAACGTCCTGGGCTGGCACATTGTGGAGAAAACCAAGAAAGCGTATAATTCTGCAAAAATTCCTGGAAAGCAACCGTGGAATGCATCGTTTTCCCAGTGTCCTGACACCCTTCTCCAGCCGGAGGCAGTGAACCACCCTGAGAAGGTGCGCGCGGAGGAGGTGCAGCAGTGCATCCCGCGGCAAATCGCGCACTGAGAGAAGTGGTGACTGCAGCTTGGCGAGACCGAGGGTGAAGGGGACAGAAGGTGCAGCGAGTAGCTTTAATTTCAAATGATTGCTGTACCAACCAGGACTGCGGCACGTGGGACAACTGAACATACACAAATTGGGACATTCCGTTCTGAAACAAAAACCTCAATTGCAAGAGCTAAAAGGGTTAATTTGAGTGGAGAAGCGTGGCCTCTGTGCGACCGGCAGCTACAAGCAGAAAGCAGCAGTTTTATTCTCGGCCGTTTCTGCTGTTCATATCCCATAGCACGCAGTAAAAGGAAAAAAAAACACATAGAATATTTTATTCATTATGACTAATAAGTCCAGTCCAGTAAAACAAAAAAATCCATTCCACCACCCGGAATTTATGGTGATGTCAGTCACTAATCCTGCCCTGGGGTTATAACAGCATACCTGGCTGCTGTATTGTTTTCAGAGACTAAGAATGAAAACAATATCATTAACTGATTTTAACGAATGTTCACAAATTGCAAGACTTGTTTGTTGTATGTTGAGCCACAGAATTTAAAAAGAGCTTAGATTCAGTGGTGTGTGTCATTAAATTCAGTTCTATTATATCCACTTGGATACTTTTCATTGTGTGTTTTATGTGTTCGTAATACAGGAAGAGTCTAAGTAATAATGCTGACCAAAAAAAGTGTTTTTCTGTACAGTTGTGCTGTGCACTGAGTTCCCAGGGGCCGGGCTGGCCGAGCTGGGCTCCTCCGTTGGGTGCCGGGACGGGTGGCGGCGCCGAGGCTCTACTGCGGGCACGGGACGGTGCTGAGACTGGCGACACTGAGGTGGAACCCCCTCCAGAAGAGCACCAGGAGAGTTTCCAGAAGGGTTCCGCTTCCTGGGCACTAACACAGGTTTTCCAGCTTTGCAGTACAAGTTCAGCGCACGGGCAGAAAACCCCCCAGTTTTGGAGACACTCACAAGACCCCCCCGTGGAGTTGTGCCGGGGGAGCTGCCGCGGCGGCGGGGACCCGGCAGAGCCCCCTGAGCCCCCGGCGCAGGCGCTGCGGTGCTGCTGGACGCCTGCACGGCTCCGAGCCGCGCGCCGGCCGCGTGCAGCGCCCTGCATGGGTGGCGATGCGATGCGACGCTACGCGATGATGCGATGCGACGTGTGGTGCTCTGGCTGCCGCGGGCTGTGCCGATTCAAGCACGGGGCTTTTCTGCTCGATAGAAACACGGTGGTGGCGGTGAGCGCTGCGTGGGCAGCTGGCGCGTTTCAGCGCTTGAAACCCAGCCGTCCCCGTGCCATCCCCGTGCTGTCCCCGTGCCATCCCCGTGCCATCCCCGCGCCGTCCCCATGCCGTCCCCGTGCTGTCCCCACGCTGTGCACAGCCGTGTGCCACCGACCTTGCTTTGGGTGCGCTCTCTCTGCTGCCACAGCTCCGGTTTCAGCTGGGGAGCTGCGGGCAGCGGGCAGGGGACGGTGCAGCCGGGTGTTGGTGTGATGAGCCCCGGCAGGCTGCGGCAGCCGGCGCTGCCCTGGGCAGCATCTTCCACTGGCGGAGGTCAGCGTCGGGCTCACGGGGTCCCCACGCTCCCCTGGGCGCTTTTCTTGGAGAAACAATTTCAGGTGACATGAACGAACAGCGACTCTGTAATTGCCATGAAATAAATAGGCATGAGCAGATCCTGAGAAGATAAAAGGTTATACTCAGCGTCAAACAGAAATACCTTTTTGTTGATTAGTCAAAGTTCACTGAAGTCAAAGCGGGTAGCAGTTAGTAGGAAGGAGGTTTGGGGTTTTGTGTGCGTGAAGCTGTTTGCTCGGCACACGCAGTCCAGAGTGACTCACCAAAGGCCAAACAGGCTTTTTCAGCTTTTTTAGACTTTTTTTTCAAGTTTGTTCTTGGGTGGGGTTTTTTTGGGTTTTGTTTTTCTTCCCCACTGGAAAGTCTGAACTGAATAATGAATTTATCTTTCCTCTTTTCCATGTGATTGCCAAAGACATTGCACTCAAATGAATTTTTCGGTTACTTGTCGGTGACTTCCGTGCGTGCGTGTGTCTGTGTGCAAGTCAGGGGTTTTCGAGCTCCGCTGGCAGAAACTCACTTTCCCTCCCAGCATGCAGTCCCCGCGGTGCCCAGAATACCTCCACAGTGCTGTGTACGGGCAGTTGAACGTAGCGGTGATGGGAGTTATGTGTGCACATAAAGGAAGATGGATGTTGAGAACAGGACGGCCACAGCTGATCAGGCATTGAATAACCGATGAACAACACAACCTGTGAACAACTCGGTACTGATGCTGTGGCTGTTCATGTGTTTTCCACTTACCTTAAGAAAGATCCGCTGGCACCGTGTGACATTAGATGTGACCCTGCATGTTTCTCACACGCGGACTGCGGAGAGCGCTCTAATTTATTTGGTTACAGTCACCGGGGGCAGCTTTAATTTCCGCTCTCTCCACTGCTTCAAAACCCACACGACACAGAAAGAACCACTTGATGCAAAGCAAAAATGCAGAGAGCGCTCACGAGGAGGGAAGCCATCCTTGAAACTCTGGCCTTGATGTCTAGGCTGCCATCTCCGTCTTCTTCTTTCCCTCTGATCGTTTCTTACGAGCTTTCTTCAAAAGGGACTTTGCTCGCGAGGGGAGTTTTCCCCAAGCTCTCTGTGTCAGAGCGATGCCCTTCGCGCGCTCCCTTCGCTGAGCGGGTTGGGACCGCAGCGCCTGCCCAACGACCTGCTCAACCTCCTGCCCGGGAGGGACTGACCGCCCCTGCCCACGCTGCACGTCCCACCTGCAGCAAATGCAGCTGCACAGATTTTTCCTTTTTTTCCGCCCTTCCGATGGAAATACTCATCAACACCCGCACCACCGCGGCAGCCTGCTCGCAGATCTGCCGCCTGCGCCCGCAGGACACTGCTGCGGTCCCCTGGCAGCCGCAGCCGCAGCCCCGGGGTCGACGCTGCAGGTGGAGATGCGCTTGGTCACCCAGATGCGTCTGGGTTAGAAAGAAAACAGTCCTCCAACTCAGAGTCGTTTTCAGAGGTTCGAAGGAGGCCTGGCTCGGCTCCGCTTTCAGAAATCATTCTCTTCTCGTGCCTCGAGCTCTTCTTGGGAGAGGCTGGGACCAGAAACGTCAGGGTCTGGTGAAAAAGGCTGTTCTTCTCCAGCAAAATGAAAAACAGAAGAGAGGGAAATCATATGAAGCCTTCTGAGAAGAACAGATTCCTTCCTTTGCTTTCAAGCGATGTGGCAAGGGTGAATGGTGCAACGGTGCACAAAGGAATTCTGCATTCATGTGTCGGGTGGGAATAGCTACTTAAAATAATAAAAATAAACCACAAGCCATCATGGAAAGCATTTTGCTCCGAAAACAACATCCCGAAAGGGGTGAAAACTCATGTGTTCTTCCAAATACAGTCTGAGCCTTCATTCCTGGGCTATAAGGCACCTTCTTGGGGGCACCAATGGCTACAGCGGTCCCAGCAACGCCGTTCTCCATCCCTCCTGCAGGCGGGCAGGAGCGGGCGTTGCTGGAAACAAGGCATTTCCTGCGGGCAGGTGAACTTTATTCCCATGTTTCATCCAAGCACACGAAGGCTTTTGTTTCATTTTGGTTTTGGCTCTCAAGTACTGAAACGGTGTCGGTGCATCTGCAGTAAAGGCAGCGGTCCCCCGGTTTACATCACGCGTTACGAGGTTGTGTCCTGGCGTGGGTGAAATAATGTGGAAACCTGAGGACCCAAAGCCAATTGCAGGTGCAGGATGCGATCCTAAAGCATCGCTATCACTGCCTGCACACCTGCAGGGCAGTGCTTATTTGCAGTACTAATTACACTGATGAGGGGTGGGGGTGGAAGGTCAGGAGGAGGAAAGAGTAGAAATCAGCAGGGCATCCCCAGAAGGGTCAGAGTCTGGGCTCTGCGTTAGCTGGGTGCCACAAAATTTAAACCCCATTTATGTTAGCGAAGCAGTCAGCAGACTGCCAAAATAGAACTGAGCAAACTGGGAACCACGTGGTGAAAAGTGAAAGCTCCTGGTGCAAAGAGCCACAGCTGAGAGCAGTGGGGGGTCTGTGTCTCCCCATCCCACCCAGCGAGCCGGGGCAGCCTGGCCGGGCTCCGGCTTTCAAAAGGGATAATCGAAAATTTGGAGACTCTTTTCCGACACTTTGACTTTGCTTCTGAGGTAAGTCGATGTGTTTGTGATGTTTTGTTATTCTTCATGACTCGTTGGGGTTTCTCCGTCCCCGGGGCCGGTCGGGGGCTGGTGCGGTGGGAGGGGGAAGCTCTCCGGCCCCCTGCGCGTTCCCTCCCGCCCGCAGCAGCGGAGATGCGAGCGGAGGGCAGTGCGTCGCGCTGGCGTTCCCTGGATCCCCGCGTGTTCGCGCTGGCGTTCCCCGGATCCCCGCCTGTTACTGTGCTTCTCGTCAGACCAGAGGTCCCCGCTGAGGCTCTACAGACTGGAGCACTGCGTTCCCACTGCGTTACTGATTGCTGAAGAAAACTCCCCAAAATAACATAACGTGCTTTTCTCCCTCCCCTTTTCCCTCGGTCGGTGTCTCCAGTCTATTCTTACTGTTGGAGCTGTGTTCTCAAAGCTAAAGCAATACAAGTTCAACCTTTTCTGGCTATTTTTGGTTTCAGAGTTAAAGTTCGTTAGCATTTTGTGCCAATGGAGACTGATTACTGTGTTCCCTTCTCCTAAGCGCTTCCATCCCAGGTCGTGCTTGCAGTTTTTGTTAGAACGAGCGTTTTGGGAACAAAAGCGCAGCAATGCTGGTTTCTTCCTGAATTGAAGTTGGCGCGGGTGCAGTTCCCGGGCACACAACTGTTGGCGACGGCCACCGCTCTGCGTCCTCCCACCGGGAGTCTGCAGCCTGCTCGTAGACTGCTCGGTGGGGGTGTGGGGGCTGAGTTTTTTGGGGGCAATGAGTTCCGAGCTGGTTTCTTAGTGCTGGCCACGCACAGGCCACAAGAACAGGTTTTTGTCCCAGACCAGCTCTTTGAGTTCAGTGTCGCTGCAGGGTTTGGCTGGTATGTTTGGGTTCTGGCAACCAAAGGATTCGCTGCAGGGGTCGTTGCTGCTCTCTGCGTGGACCCCAGGGGTCGGGATCCAGAGGGGTCGGAATCCAGAGGGGTCGGGATCCAGAGGGGTCGGGATCCAGAGGGGCACATGTCTCTGTTGCCGCCTCCTGTCGATGGTGGGTCAGCGGTTTAGAGCGAAGCCAAGAGACCGAATTGCTGAAGAACCGTCTTGGCCCCGAATGCTGCGCGTTGCGGTGGGTTGGGGAGGGGGCTGCTGCGCGGGGGGGCTCTGTGGTGTGCCTGGGGGTAGGGTTCAGCAGCTGCCTGGAAGGAGACGTCCCTGCAGCGGTCACTCTCGGTGCTTCTGGTGATGGTGTCCAAAGCACCACTGTGTCTGTGGGGGAGCGGATCTGCGCCCCCATCCCCCACACTGCTGCGGGGTCTCCTTCACCCCCTCAAACGCGTGAACCTGAGTCCGTGTCTACTGCTGGTACGCGTCTGTTCCTTTCTTACAGCAGACTTCGAATATTTTTTTTCTATTTATGCCAAGTTAAAAAATAAGCTTAAAAATGGTCTTGGCTTCTCTTCAGCTCGTGAGCAAAGCCCTTGGAGGGAGCGGGAGAGGGGGAGATGTGGCCCATACATCAGCTTTGAAAAGAGAACTCTTCACACATTTTGCATTTGCTGCTATTCTATTTCTAGCTGTCTCACTGCAAATAACTTTCTGCAAGACCGCTTAGCTGTGGCAAAACTGTATTGATTTACATGGAAAACTCTCTTCGAAGGCTGTAGAAACTAATCTTCTCATTGAACAATTGTTGGTGCTTTTTTTTCCCGTCTAAGGCTAAATGTTTGTTTCCTTTGATTGCATGAATTTGCACTCAAACTCGCCAATTCTGCACGCGCCCTCAAAAGTTCCAAAAGACTATTACCTTGATGCTCATCTGGTTTAAAAAATAAATAAATACTATAAGACAGCAGAACCAAATCATATTGGGAACAGAAACTTGGTTTATTCTTCTCGGTGTGATGTATACACATAAAACACGGTGTGTGGCTGGATATCGAATTCGGTCTTTCCTTCAGTTTTCATTCCAGCAAATTTGCTCTTGTGGGATTTTATCTGTACCTGTGTTCCAGGCGTTTTTGTCTCTTGTGCAATTAGAATCAAAGTGAAATAGATCTGGGTTTCTGTTGGCATCGTCCCTTCCAAAGGTGTACAGAGCGATTTATAGGAGCGTATACAGTATACTTTGTGTACAGTAACTAAGTCTTTGCTTGGCCCAGCAAATGCAGTACGCTGTACCAGCGGACGTCGGTGTCATCCGGAGAAGGCGCTGGCTGCGCTGAGCTCCGTCCGGGCTGGGGACGGGGCTGTCCCCCTCCCAGGGCACGCAGGCAGCGAGCTGGGGCCGCCGCGCAGAGAGGGAGAGGCAGAATGCTGTCCTCTACGCCAGGAGAGATCTGAAAATCCACATGTTGTTCCAGGGAGACGGTCTCTGATCGCAGCCTGCAGTGTTTTACAGACATTTGAGTGTTCTTCCCTTTGAACTAAGCTGCAATTTGTCTTTGTAGATGTCTCTAATACATTAATACAAATGGTGTAGTAGCAGAAATGCGTTATAATACTGCGCGATGTTGCTCTTAGTAATTCTCCTCCTTCAGCAAGCGAACACTTCCTCGCTCGTTTGTATTCATTGTTTTGATGCTTAACTTGAAAAATGTATATTATACAGCAGGCTGAAATCCATGACGAATAAAAGAAAAGAACCCGAGGGGATAATAAGCGTCTGAGCACCGCTGTGACGGCTCACGCTGCCGACAGCAAAGCAGCCGCAGACACCAGTGCTGTGCGGGGGGAGAGGGCGATGCTGCGGAGCTGCGTCCCGCCGGAGGTGATGGGAGCGTCGCCCGGCGCTCGCGGGCTGGTCCTTCCCTTCCCGGCCCTCACCGCCATCGGGGGACGGCGCTGAGCGCGCTCTGCGTGCGCACAGCCCTGGGACAGCGCCGGCGGTGACACGGACACGGGGGGGTGTATGTATGTACACACACCTTTGTGTATAGCATCCACCTCGGAGTTTCCTTATGGCACACGTGGTCTGTGAGAGAGCTCAAACTATGAACTACTGCTGGGGAAAAACCGGACCCGCCAAGTGGTGGTGAAACTCTCAACAGGTTTGTTTACAAAAAGCAAGGTTTTGTGTGAAAACAGCAAGCGTTCCTCCGCCCTCGCGGGGGGAGAGCTGTAGAGATGTATACCTGCCGGACACGTAGTCCAGCATCCAGTTGGAAGTGGAAATCAAGGTGGTTTTGAGTAGCAAATGCAGGTTTTGCCCCTTTGTGTTTCCAGAATATTGTATCTTGTTAGAGCAGTTTAATGGGTACTTTCAGAAGCCGTAGCACCAGAGAAACCTGGTTTCCTGCAGAATTGTCTCAAGGCTGAGCTGTGACACGTCTCCGGTTTTTAAAAAGAGTTGAGCCCGTTCTCTGGGGATATAAATAAAGGATTTCTGAGCTATCCATCCACTTACTGACATGAAACTTGCAGGAACTTTGCGTCTTTGCCGTCCCAGCGCCTTGGCTGAACTCAGCCCCGGAGAAGTGGACTCGCACGGATACACGCAGGAGACGCACGTGTACGCGGAGATCTCATGAGCTTTGCTTCTGTACCAAATGAGACTAAAAATAAACACTGAAGTGGGTCAGGCTGCAGCAGAAAATACAGTCTTCGGCAGGTTCCTCTGCGTAATTCAACTCGTTTGGGTGTTTGTGCTGGCTGCTCTTCCACCCTCTGCCCCTCTGGAGTGAACATCTTCCTCTCTGCAGACGTCCCCGTGAAAGCCACCCACCAGCGCACGTGGGAGGGTCCGGGCTGGGTCCTCGTGCTTTCCTCCATCCCGCTTGTTCGCTTTTGGCTCTTCCCATGTTCCACTGCTGCCGACGCTCGCTGCCCCCGAGCTGCGGACGCGGAGCCTCAAGGGGAGGTGGGGAGCGAGGGTCCCCCATCCCCGTGGTCTGGTGGAGCGGGGCTGTGGGGGCCCTTCTCCCCCCGTGCCCGGATGGTGGTGTCCACACGCAGCTGCATGGTGCCCTTGAAACTTTCCGGTTTCTCTTGTTAGTTCTGAAGGTGAAGGATGAAGTGGGAATTGTGCATCGGCACTGAAACCCAAAGGGGCCGCGGCAATAACGGGATCGGCGAGAGGGGCAGGAGGGCACCCGAGGGCAGTGCAGCAAGAGGGACCGAGAGGGGCAGATGGGGGTGGGCAGGGGACATCGCAGCACTCTCTAAAAGCGTTGTAAAGCTCATCAACGCTCTCCTGAACTCCTTTAATCTCCTCTCCTTTTAGCTAATCTTTCATCTCCCCGGCACGTCTCCCTCCACGTACTCTGGAGCGCCTCTTCCGAGCACAGCATCCGGGGGTCGGGCTCGGCATCGCGGCTGGGGGGACGCGCTCTCGCTGCCGCAGGTGTCGGCAGCGCTTCAGGTGAGGCGTCACGTGCAGGGCTGGCTGGTCGGGAGGGCTTTCTGGGCGGAAATCAAACAGTTTGGGGTATTTAAAGGGAGAGTGATTAGGACGAAGCCTCTCGTAGGTGTTGGGCTCAGCTTCTCTTCTGCTCCGTCTTTCCCATCAGCTGCGCCGAGCTGCCGCGGTGCTGCGTAGAGGTGGCGTTGCAAGGAAGGTCTTCAGGCAGGACCCGGTGAAGCGGCAATGTCCAGGCTCGTGTCGAGCTCCTGCCTCAGCTGCGGCTCCCCGGCAGCGACCGGCACTTACCTCCGTGGCTGCACCGGCCAGGGGCTCAGGGAGTTGTTGGTACGAAATGGGAACCAGTGGCTAAAAAGTACAGTCAGAAAATCAAAGGAGAATGAAGGCAGTCCTTTCTTTTCTTTTCTTTTTTTTATGTGTTTTTATAGCAGCCGCACTAATCCGGTGCGGCCGAGCGGAGCCGAGATGGGCTCTGCGCGCTCACCCCGAGACCCGCTGTCTGCCGGGCGGCCGCGCTCTGGCGAAGCGCATCTGCTTGGGCTCATCCCGGCGGGACCTGGTTATGTCCCACGTCATGTTTGACACCGCTCTCCTGCCCGTTCCGTCACGCTGTGGGCACTGGGAGTTAATTGTCTGCTCCGAGGTGATTTGGGCTTTGGTGCTCTCGATGAGTAGTTCTCCTTGAAGTCTCTGAAGTTAAAGAGAAGGTTTTGGTTATTCCATATATAGTTGTCTTTAGTAACCTCTTCCAAATTCTGCTTTGTGATCAAGACTGGAATCCTGTAAATAGTTCTGAGATATCACCATAGTGGAGTTTCCATGTCGGGTGTACCTGTAAAAGCCATTAATATTTAAATAACTTTGGGAAATAAGCAACTATGCCAGAATAGTTATTTATTACTATTTAGGATGACAGACTTATCTTACTGATTTCTCCAACACATTTCTCCAGAGGAAATTAGATACAGTACTTGGTTTAAGCTGTGCCAGGGAGAAAATGTTTCTATAAATACTTAACAACTCATCTGGAGAGATGACAACTACTGGTATGTCCTTCACAATGTCATGTTGGTCATTGAGACTGGTTTAAAGTTCAGTTGTTTATGTTCTCCAGAAAAAGGTATCTGTCAACCTGATGGTTTTAAAGTAGGGAACAAAGTATATGCAGAAAAATCAGTCTTGAGCTCTGAAACCTTGAATCTAAGGGCTCTTTTGTTCTTTGGGGTTTTGTTTTGGTGTTGTTTTTTCTCCCTTCTGACACACTCCCAGGGGACCAAAGTGCCCGGCAGCTTTGAAGACATTCTGTTTGCACACGTGGCACTGGGGGGTGAGGTGACGGTGCCAGCCACAGCGCGTGTGCCACCAGTTCAGCGGTGAGAGCAGTGGCTTGTGCCGGCGATGGCACTCGGCCGCGTCCCTTGGGCGGCTCCGGGCAGAGGGTTTGGGCGGGAGCCACCGCCGTCCCCTCCCGGGGCGCAGCGCGTGGCCGGGGGCAGCTCGGGGGGAGCGTGGCACAGCGATGCCTTTGGGGTTTCAGCACCTTCCGAGGGGGAGCTTAACCACGGGGAAATCTCAGTTTGATTACGTGGAAGTCTTGTTTGAGAAACGAGGTGAGACGCTGTATGAAATACATTAAAATAAGCAAATGATTTGTCCAAATCACAGATTTTGCCGGGTAAACCCACCATAGTTTCCAGGGGGGCTGAGGAGCTGAAGCAGCTGGCGAAATAATGAAAGACGTTCCTATAGGCTTCCACCTAAATTGCAGGAGGAACGCAGGGAAATTGCATCCTGATTTGCCTGAAATAACACAGGAGGAGCTGTAATGGGGGAGTTGGATTGCGGAAAATCCTTTGCGTTCCTACATAAGCACCCAGAGCTACTTCTTTCCAGTGCTACCCCTCGGTTAAGGTGACTTCTCAGTTCTATTGCCGACACTATTTCAGGAGTAAAAGCAACCCGGCGTCACCCAATTAATTTGCAAATAACTGATGATTCCGCAGTAGATTCGGTACCTGGCTGGCTGGTGGGAACGTCGTTTTGCTGCCGACTCTGAGGTGATGGGGGGTTCTGGCTGTTAACTCGTCGTACAACCTCAAAAGTCAAGATATACACCTGCCGGCCCCTCTGCGTTATAACTCCACTACCAGCTCTGGCTAGTTTTGCAATAAACTCTAAAATAATGGCTAAACAAATACATTGCATCTAGCTGCAGAAGGCAAATGAGCTAATCCCTCCTCGTGCTTGGAAAAATGTTTTCTCTATAGCTCTTCTGACACGTCGGGTTATTTTTAGCCATAATTAAAATCCTAACATACAATGTCATAGAATCCATTCTATTAACTGATGTGCCAGCACTTTTTTTATTAAATAGACTATAAAAAGTTTTTAATTTTTAGTATTTGGAGCCTTCAAGGAGAAAGCACCCCTAACGTTGATGCCTGATGACAGTTAGTCAATGAATTAAGAAAAAAACCCAGTGGTGGTTCTGTCTGTCTCCCGGCTCTTGCTAGCACTAAATTACAGAATTAATAGGCTTTTAGAAGAGACTGACACATTGTTACTGTGGAAAAGACAATTAAATGTGGAAAGCCACTTTTCTCACCGCATTTAATTTTAACTGGAGGCTTTGAGACTCAATAAATCTTTTTCGTGTTTCATTCTCACATTTTCCACAGGTATTCAAGTCTTTAAGGAAAGTACCTGTTATAAGTGACTTAATTTTTCCTTCCCCTGTATCCTTTGCTTTTCTCAAGTCGTCTTTTCTTTTCCCCTCTCCTCAAGCAAATTGCAAGATCCTTTCTCATCACCAACATTTTCTTCTCTTTGGCATTTCTGGCACTAAAAAGTGGCTCGGGTGTTGTGAAAATACACAGTGTTGTGGAAATACAGCGGGATAGCAGTCCCAGTCCCTTCGGGGATTTTTCTGGCAAATCCAACCAGAGGAAAAAAGTGGATGGGGCTGTTTGCCCGTGGGAACACCTCGGGGCAGTGGGGCCCGGGGGTCCATGGTGGGCGAGTGCAGCATCTCCTCCGACATGGGGCGGTGACGTGGGGACGGTGGAGGTGTGTGTGCGCAGCTCTCTCCAGCTCCTGCCCCGCGCCGCTCGCCCTGGACGCCGCAGCCGGCCGGGGTGAAGCCGTGCTGCTTCTCCATCTGGGTCTTTTTTTGCTTTCTTACTTAAAATCCTACTTATCCTGGCTTCCTCACCCCCAGGGCTGTCAGGCATTATTCTCTGTCTAAATGACAGCAAGAAGTACATGACAGAACCTTCTTTTTTTAATCAAACAGAAAGCACGAAGCCAAATTTTTACGATTCCTGATCCTTATCTTAAATGACAGCAAATTAGTTATGTTTACACAAACAGATCTCAGCCCAAGATTGTATGTATCATATTTGGATTATGGGGTTAACTTTCTGTAGATGGTGCTCTGGTTGACTTGTGTGAGCAGATGCCTAACTTACTGCAAGATCTTCAGCAAGAAATAGTTATTTGCAGGAATTTGGGGTTGTACAGCAGCAAGTGATTACTTTTTGTTTTAAAAGAGACAGTGTACATATGTACAGTACCATAAAATGTCTAAAATACAGCCGTCTGTCTGCTCCTGTAAGCAACCGTTGTCAGTGATGTTAAAAGTACGGATGGATGCTCAAACGCGGGATGGGGATCCCAACTTAATTGAAAGTAATAAATAAAAGGTACCTGCACCAAAAAGCAGAGGTGCCAATTTAGTGCTAGAAATCTGCAGGTTCTAGAGAATCTCCCAAACGTGTGGATCTCACTCCCTCTCATTTGTGGGGGTTATATCTTTTTTAATAGTCCAGACAGGCGAGAGGAGAATGGAAGAAGGCCGTCCTGTTTCTTTTTTGAGGCCAGGAGAGCGGGTGAGTTTAGCACAAAGCCATCAGTCACGGCGGAGACTTTAGGTTTCCTCAGCGCCCCTTGGATGAGGTCCTGAGCATCACCCAAGGTCGCACCAAGACTCTGTGACAGCCGTAAAATTAACCTGTCTGCTGCCCCCAGTCCTGTTAAACACCAGAGGTGGGAGAAAGGTTCACTCCGAGAGCTTGGGCTTAATTAGCCTGCCCTTAAACTAATGCTATCGCATAGAATTCAAAATCTGGTTTAAAACCACTTGTTTTAAGAACTAGCTAAGAATGGATTTATCCACCCTAAACAGGCTGCGCTCTCCTGCCGTTGAGATGGAAACAGCAATGATTCAGCATTTCCCAAACACGCAATTGCTCTCTTTGTAGGCTTTATTAGGACAGCCTATTTAAAACCCCTCTCGGAAGGCTGTTGGCGCAGCACACTGTAAACCTCTTCGCTTGCCGAAATTTGTTTTAGGCTCTTGTTCCATATCAAGTTCACTAGGTGCTTTGTCCTTGAATGGAAGCACCAAGAGACCGAGCGTTGTTGGTTAGCACCCAGCAGTCGGAGATAAAGCCGTTAGACGGGGGAACGTCAGCAGCGAGGAGCCTGGGGCACCCGTGGCCCCGTGGTCAGACACGTCTCCAGTCTGTCGGCAGCGTGAGAGGTGGCAGAGCCCGGCACAGGGGGGTGATGCAAACACCCCGACGTTTGGCAGTTTGAACAGAAGTTTGTTCTGATGGAGGCTTTGGGAGGGGCAGCAGACGCTGGAAGACGGGAGAGCTTTAAAACCTTTCTTCCTCCTGGGCCTTTCTGACGTGCCTCCAACTTGGTCCTGGTGGGACCATCATAGGTTGTGGTCATCTTCCATCTTCCCCCATTCCCCACCACTGCAAAATCCTGCCCTGAGCTGGTTTTGGAGCAGCGTCCCTTGCAGTGCAGAGGCAGCGGAGTTAAAGTTGGGTGACGTTTGTATCTCTCTCCCCATTGGCTTCATATCACGTGGGTGGTTAGGTGTCTCTGTACAGATTGATGGAGCAAATTACCCTTTAGAAGGACCCGTGTCTCTCTGGCTACAGGGACCAGGTTGACTAATTTCAACCCGACGCTTCCCGACGGCAGCAGCGTGCTGAGAGGAGTCCTGCCCGTGCGCCCATCGCTGCCCCCCGCTCACCTCGCTGGTGGACGCCGCGGCCTCGGCTGCTCCCCAGAGCAGCGATGGACGTGGTGTGGGTCTGACGCGGCGTGCCCCGCCTGGGCGCTGCAGCACGCTCCTCCGGCCGCCTGCGGAGCAGCCCCGCGTCCCCCGCGCCTCGGCACCGGGCGGCCGAGGGGTTGAGGATGCGGCGCTGCCGCGCATTACTCATGCTCTTTGCTGTATTATAATCAATTCCATTATGATATTGTCGACGAGGGTGAAATGAACTTGCAGTAGCTTAAAGCAAGATAGGTTAATTAAAAAACCTTGATCAAAGCGTCATAAACCACATAAAAGGTTCCATCTTTTAATTATTTTCGAATGGTCTCTCAGGCAGTGAGGCCAAAAGAAAGTCCCTCTTCCCGGGGCCCGGGGGCTGTGGAAATGGCTGTGTCATCACATCAGGTTCAGTCATCACTTGCTGTGCAAACGAAAAAAAGGCAAATTGAGGATGGATGGACCCCCTTTGTTAAGTGTGAAAGGGAGGAACGGGTGAGGAGTGCTTATTGTGAGCAGAGGCGGTGCCGGGCTCAGCCCTTTGCCGCGTGAGCCCCCTCCCGCGCTGGTGCCCCCGAGGCTGTGACCCGCTGGACACGACCCGACAGCCGAGAGGGCTTTGAGCAGCCTTGTCCTCCCGTGCTGCCATGGGTGCTCCTCTGTGCAGCAGCACGCCGCGGGGGCCGAGGAGAGCGGCTGTGTGGGCTGTGGTGAGCGGGCGCAGACCAACAGCCGCGTGTTCCGCTACCGAACGGCACAGACCAAGGGCAGATGTGGAGAGTGGCATTTCTACATCTGCTCTGAGATCCAGCAGCGTTGCCACAAGGACGCTCCTCTGGGGTGTTAGCAGGTGCTTCTATCAGTTGTATAACCAAGGACAGAGAAATCAGTCTTGAAGCGCTTCCTCAACTGCCGTCCCGTGTGCCGGCACGCGTGCGGCACCGCTCAGCGGGTCAGCGGCAGAAGTAGGGACGGCCCTCGGGGCATCTCGTTCTGCTCCGCTCTTCCTCAACCCTGTGGGTAATTTACAAGAAACCGTATCAGAAAAATCGTAAAAGTAATACCCAAGTGGATGAAAACTGGCAGTGGGAGAGGAAAAGGAAGGTGCAGCCCATGTAAGAGAAGAGGAGAGCTCTTCAGAGGCACTCGCTGCTGTTCGGGGTCTTGGCCAAAGCGCTGACGTTGTCGCTGGGGCATCGTTGTGATGTGCCGACGGCAGCGATCGGTGCTTGGGCTGCTGCTGCTTGTGGGCGAGCACCGTGCGTTGTGGTTTCGTTGTGGTTTCCTCCGTCACCTCCACCGTGGGGCCGCGGTTTCTCCGAGCAGCAGCTCCTTGTGCCGCTCCGTCCTTCAGCCCATCTGCAGCTCTGCTCTCAGCAAATGCAGACGCCCTCCAATTCCCGGGAGCACATCAACCAGCGATACCCACAGTTTTATTCTGAGTCATCTTATTTCTGCCTGTAATATCTGTTGTGTCTGTTTAGAGACTATGGCGATACGGAAAGATTGAAAGAATTTCAGCCTTTAGAGGAGTGGGCTGAGGGGGCTGCGGTGAGTCTGAAAGTGCTGGAACTGCTCTTACCATGACCCGGAGAACGATATGCTCCCCAGGCACGTTATGTAGTGTCTGGGATAAGAAATAAAGGTTTTGGGCTGTGGTGAGGAAGGTTGGGGTCAGGCACTAGCGGGGGCTGGCGAATTGCTAGCAGAGATTACTTCTGCAGGGAATTCCAGCCTCGAGGGTCTCTAAGGATGGGGCAGAGAGACCTCTGCCAGGAGTGACCGTAGGAACGCGCGGCCCTTGCTTGGGACGGGGGGAGGACTAAACCGCCTCTCTCCCTTCTGGCGCTGATTCTGCGGTGACGCGGTTACCGCTGTCACCCCTGGGAACACCCCCGCGGTACCGGCTGACCTCTGCGCGCTCGCTGTGGGTGAGCACGGGTTGGTAAACGGCTGGGGTCACCGGCACCCCGCTGCGCCGTCATGCCAAACCGGGGAGCCGCCGACCTCCCGAGCCGAGGAGCAGGAGCCGTGTGCCGGCGTGCCTGGGCACCCCTCCCTCGTTCAGGCTGTGAACCTCAGGTTTGGGGATACGGTTTCAGCCCCTGCGGGGGGTTTTGGTTCTCACAGACGCTCTCTGCTGCCGGGTTGAGGTCCAGCTCGTCAGTGCTCCCAGCAGCTGAGCCCCCAAAGCTCCCTGTTTGTCCCAAAACATCTCCCCGTGCTTCACAAACCACGTAATTCAGCAGTGAGGTGTGACCCCCTTTGGGGCTGATGAGCGTATTCGCTGCAGCGGAGGCGTTCAGGGCAGAGGATACGGAACTGTTCATCCCGGGAAGGCTTCAGTGGGAATTTTAGGTTACCAGTTGTAATTACGCAGCCTGTTGTAGGGTAGCTAGGAGGTGCAAGTTCCCGTCTTCCCCAGCGGGTCCTGGGTGACCACTGGTACCTGAGGAGGTGGTGCAGACACACACCGTGGGGAGCGTAGCACAGACACTTCTTACTGCCCACCTCCCGGTGGGGACGTGGGACTGGAGCAGTGTGTGCTCCCCTCGGCCCTTCGCCTTCTGTACCTCTTTATGCTGTAAGAAGCTTGTGTTTACTATACATCATATACTTAGAAAATGGCAGGTCTGTAACAGTAACTAAAGGCAGTTAAATGGCAGTATGAATACAAATAAATAGCATTACAGTGCAGTAGTGGGATGGTCCGGGCTGTCCTGAGTAGGGCACTGCAACTGCAAAGACTTTCTTATTGTCTCTTGGTTTTGGATTCCATGCAATTGTTGTTTCTATCCTATTATTTTAGCCCGGGTGATAGGATTTTTGGAATACAATGTCTTGCATAATGGCCTTTCATCACAGGTTTGAACCCAGCAATGCTCCTTTTCTGTCCTACAGAGTTCTATGGTGAGGAGGGAAAGAATGCCCAGAGAAAAGAGCAGCACACTCTCACGCAGCTGATAAAACCACGGTGTGAAAAACACTCTGTCCCCCTTTCCCACCCAACAGGGACGGGCTCCAACAAGGGGGCTGCGGTGCCACGGACACGTGGGAGGTGTTAACAAATGAGTTTTTTGCACCGCCTCCATTAGCTTCAGGAAAAAAATGTTGGTCGTTATATCCCCTGAACAGCAGAGGGGAAGGAGGCACCCCCAGCGAGAGGCTCCGGGTGAGCTGTGACCCTGAGCCGGAGCGGCGGCTGCCGTGACGGGAGGATGGCAGAGTGTGGGGAGCTGCAGGAGAGAGCCCTGGGGGGGGATGCCAGGGGTGTCGCAGCCCTGGGGGGGGATGCCAGGGGTTTTGCAGCCCTCCTCTGGTGCTCCCACCGCTTCGCAGCCGGACTGCATTTTTGAGCTGTTGAATGCGGCGTTCCGCGGGTGCGCAAGGGAGGGCGTTCACTGCGTCCTGCCATGTACTGACCCCAAGTGGACCTTTGGGCTCTCTCTGTTAATTAATGGATTTGGTGAGACGTCAGATGAGTTACTAAGCACGCGTGGCTCAAAAGCCGAGTTACAGAGCCGCCTGTGAACCCGCCGGCGGTGCGGGGCCACCCCCCCCNGTGCAGCCCACTCACCCGCCGGGCTCGGTGTGATCTTTATTACAGAGACATCAAAACAGCATCCTCGGGGAGAAAGGAGGATCGCTAAAGGGGGGAGAAAATGTAACGAAAGCAGTGGCAAGCAAAAAATTGTTGTTGGCCCCTTCCTGGAAGAATAATCTCCCCAAAAGTGTGCTTAGCACTTCAGTACAGCAGCAAGCAGCAGGAGCAGCTCGGGCTCTGGGCACAGCATAATCTTACCGTGGACTGTTTGAATAAGAAGCACAGCTTCGTGCTTTTCCCCTTCTATAGAAGAGATTTATTATGAAAAGCAGGTCGCTGCTTCAGAGCACATATGAAAACAGTTGGCTTCATAACCTTGGGAAAAAAAGATAAATAAAGAAATCTCATGAGACACATGTGAGAACCTAGGACGTATTAAAACATATGTTGGAACATATTGATCCCAGAAAGCCTCCTGCAGCAGATATGAATCTCTTTCATTTCCAGCCACGCTGATACTTTAATGAGGACAGTGTGCGCCTCTCACCTGTATAAATCACTTATGCAGATTTCTGCAAAGCCCCCAACGCGCAGCCGTGGCTCAGCCGTTCCGGAGGCACGGTGCCACGTGTTTTGGCTTAGGTGGATCGGAGCGGAGGTTGGCCGGGGCTCTGCGCGGTGCCACGGTCTGGGAGGGACCTCCCCACGGTCCCGGGACTGCTGCCTTTTGTCGTGTCGGAGGGACGTCCAGGGACCCCTCCCCTGGCCTGCAGATTGGCGTCCCTCTCTATTGCTTGTCCACCAGACAATTTGGAGTGCTGCTTGCTTATGTGAGTAGCAAAGCATCATCAGAGATGAGCAGTGGTGGCAAATCCCACGTGTGTTGCCTCGGCTGGTGTGTTCCGCGCATCGTCTACTGGCGGTACAGCGGTAATTTGGTTGAGAAAATGCTGGAATGAAAAAATAGAGCAACTTTCTTTAACTGTGTTTGTGCCCCTGCTATTTTCAACACAGCAGCCATCTAGCTAAGCGTCCTCCTGCGTGAATCACTGAGGATATGATTAAGCTCTAAGTGGTATCAGAAAAACTGTATTTAGAAACAGTAGAATGAACCATTCTGGTGAGAAAGATGTCTCGGAGATGTTTGCCCAACGTGTGAAGAGAGCCCCTCACGTCAGAGGGGTGTTCGCCCGTGAGCCCACCCCGTCCACCGTGGGCATCCCGCGGGGCACCCGGGCCCGGCTGTGGGCGCCGTCGGCCGCTCGCTCCACGTACCTGCGCCCGTACGTGCTGCCCGTCCGGGCCACCATCGGCCACCTCCTCCCACCTCCCCGCTCCCCGTGACGCGTTGCTCGGGGTCAGCAGGTTGCCTGAACTTGACCCTTGCGTTCCTGTTTCAAATACACCGGATTTTTTCCTTTTTCTCCCCCGAAAGCGTATCTGCAATAAGCACAGCACAGGCCTAGGAGGATGAAAAGATGAATCACGGCTATGAAAATATTCGGCTGTATTTTAACTAGGGCTCACAGCAGGTACAACAGCAGCCATCCACCGCTGACACACTTCAGATGTATCAAAAGACGTTTTTTTCCCACTGTTGAGTTATTGTTAATTATTCTTAAAATAAAGTGCTACCACGCAACATTAATTCAAGAGAAGAAACTGTAAGTTCCTTGCTATTCTCTAAGGCTTATTTTCACAATGAATTAATGGGAGTTAATTTAGCACTGCACAACAAACAGTGCCGCTGAAGGAATGCAAACGAGGTGTTGCTTCCTAACTTCATCCTCCCTCTTGTTAGTGCCCCTCTCTGTTCTTTGCTCTGTGTGGTACAAAAGGTCTCAGCCTGGCAGATAGTAAATTTGCTGAAAAAGCAGAAATCGGGGAAAAAATACTGCATGATTCCCTCCTCTTGTGAATATTAAGTTTGGTACAGATACACTGCTCTCCCAGTGGAAAAAGAATAATAAAAAAACAGGCTCTAATTCTTTCAAGTGTGTAACATCAGTATTTGCAAACGGTATTTGTGCTGTTCTGTCCATGTAGCGTGTCCTTCGTCCAAGACTGAGTCAAGTTTTATGGCCCAATCACCGCCTCAGCCCCACAGATGGCACCTTGACTTCTCCATCGCTGCCTCTAAAAATGCGAGAGATTTTAGTCCTTGCTGAGATGGAAAACTAAAATAACCAATTTGGAAAACATCCTGAATCTTGGAGAAGGTTTATATAATCTGTTCAAACTCAGCGTGAAAAAGAGAAATGGTGGTTTTACACCAGAAGTATCCAAAAATATGTAGTGTTAAGATGCACATTGTGTAGGAAAATAATCCAATCCTCCAAAGCTGGAAGTAGAGGTCACCTGCGCTAACGAAGGGCTCATTTAGTGCTGCAGCTCCTGCGGATGTCCGTGGAAGCTGGATGGTGGGTGAATGTTGGTGTCCAAGAGTTATGTGACTAAAAGTCTCTTAAATATTAATTTCCACAAAGCCTAATGTGAGTCTCTGGGGTCTCCTGGGCCAGTCCAGAAGCTGGAGGGATGCGCAGCGGTTCCTGGGGCATCCTGGGGAGAGCGCGATACTCCTGAGCTCGCTCAGGCTCCTGTCTCCCTGGGGCAAGAGATGGACGTCCACTGCAGTCGTCGTCCTCTCCAGGAGGTCCCAAAGGTGTTGCTGAGTCAGGAGACCAGTGCTGCAAAATCACGGGGGCTGTTGGGTGGACACAAAGCCCCGTACCTTGTCGTACCGCCCCGGGGTGGTTTTGGGGTGCCCCGCACTGCGCAGGCTTGGGGAAAGGGGCTCAGGTGCCCAGAGGTTTGTGGTCGCTCCTGGAGTCGCAGGGCGGACCCTCTGCCCATCACCCTCCACTCTGCGCTCGCCGAGCAGGGATTGCTCTCTTTCCCTTTTTTTGGCGCTGTTTTCTTTCGGGCCGCTCCCCGCGCTTGCTGCGCTGCTCGTGGCTCTCGGGGCTGAGCAAAGAGGCGTTTCGGTGCCTTCCCGGGGAGGCGGTGTGGGTGAGAGCTGCTCCCGGTCCGGTCCCGCTGGGGCTGGAGAGCCGGCACCACGTTCAAGAGGGTGCAAACGGGGGTAAACCCCAGCTGATGGCAGCTGCCGCCGGTTTGACCCCATAATTGAAGGAGGAAGGTAGGGTGAGGGCTAAAAAAAACCCTACTTTTTCTGCACGAGGCAGGACACTTATCATTCTTGTGCTGCTTCATTTTTTAATATATGAGAAAAAACCCAGTGCCGGGGCGGGGTGGGGGATGCTCCCATCCTCCTGGGACAGCACAGGCAGAGCGAGCGGGTTTTTTATTTGCGTCGTGAACAAAGCAAATCAGTCCCGCAAATTATACCTGGATGGTTTGAAAGATCTATACCGGCGTTTAGCGCAGACTGGGGGCGAGCAGGAGGGAGAAATGACACACAGAGAAAATTTCATTCAAGCAATTAAAGAATCACTACACTTTTATGATTAACTTCATGTTCACAGGTTGAATGCAAAAGCTGTTAGTAGGGGCATTGCTATTCCACACCTGACATGAACAATGGGAATATTTGTTCTGCCTGGGAGGATTACACCTTCCATTAATCTAAGTTTTATTGAAAGTTTAAATAACAGACAGACAAAATTTGATCAATTAGCAGTGTAATTCCAAGGAGATGTCACAGTGAAATTAAATCTCAGGCATTTTTAATGCAAAGAAGCCTAGGAGCTCCCTCCAGTTTTCTTTCTCGGTAACAGTGTTTATATTTTAATTGAAAGTTTATTCTGCTTGTGCATCTTCTACTAAATTTTAATTTAACACTGTAATGAGAACAGTTTTATCTTACAGTGTTCGGAGCACTTTGCAGATAAGTCAAAGGGAGTCTCATAAATGAAGGGAACAAGGAGTTTTTGGTGGGGTCCACTAGCCTTGGAGATCTCCTGAAGAATGGAGTTTTCGATAAGATTTAGGGAAAAATGAGTGGGGGTTGGTACTTTGATGGGGAAGGATGCCAAGGGGGGGACCAGGCGGCTGTGATTACTGAGAGCCTCCCCTCGGGCCCCCGGGGGGACGCGCTCGGCGACTCGCCCCAATTCCCATCGGTCGCAGCCAGCGAGGAGTCAGCCCTGTCTGTTCTCTTGCTGCTTACTCATTCCGCCCCGGCAGCAGCGCTGCTCACCGAGTCCACCTCCACACCGTCATCTCCTCGGCTCCCCGTGCCGCAACAGGCCCCTTCTTGCCATTTCTCCATTTCTGCTTTCATTACGTTATATATATGTATTTTTTTTGTCCCTGGCGAAATGTTATTGCTATCGTTACTGTTCAACACCTCTTCCATTTTTATTATCATAAATGTCATTCTTATACAGTAAATACCAGAAGTGCCACAACCTTGCTGTGAATCTATTGCAGCACTATCTTTGGAAACATCCCTCATCTGAAAAGGAGAAATACTCAAAATATATATATATATTTATATGTATGTATGTCAGAGGGATCAGCTTCTCGCATGGCTGAAGCAATGCAGATCTGACGTGAACATGTCTGGTTTCGTTTGCGCAGTAAGAGTTTCTGGTCTAACCTGGGCCTCGAGACCCTTACGGGAGCTCCCCAAAGGGACGGGCGCTCCGAATTTAACAGAAGCCACTACTGAGGAAGGGGTTCTTGGGGACAGCGGTTGCGCAGGACAAAGCAGCGGGTACCGAAGTTGCCCGGTACCAACGGACGGGCTCTGATGGCAAATCACTGCAGACTGTTCCCCTCTCAATTACTGTCGGATCAGCAAATACCAGGAGGAAGCGCTGCTTCTTAAAATGAATAGATGTGGCTCTACGTACCCTAACATCTAATTATTTTTAACTCTACCCTCAGCTGGTCTGTTCGCTAAGCCCTGCTGCATCGAGGTGGTCTGGTACCCTTGCCAGGGCGTACCAGTGTCTTCTGCCCGTGGCAAGAGGTGGGGATGTTGATTTTTAGTTAGACTGTTTTTCAAAAAGTAATTTTTCTTAGTAAAAGAGGCAATACAATTAACCTTGCTTCGCTCACGTGCAGCAGTATTTGAAACAAAAAAATAGAAGGCGGCTGAAAGCTGGTGGTAGCCTGGCTCCGGCAGCCGCTCCTCCGTCTGGTACGTTAAATGCCAGCACATGAAATTAACGCTCATGAATAAGTAATAAGGGATGATGTGCCCTGATGGGGATGGGCTGGCTTCCCACCTAACACAGCGCTTAGCCGTCGCCGCGCCGCAGCAGCAAGGATGCGGTCCACGGTGGAGCGGACGCGTGAGGGTTTGTGCGGGGGGATTGCGCCCCGCGCGAGGGCTGCGTGTGCCCGCGGGGGGACGCGCCTCCGGGCAAAGGGGGTCCGGATCCCCCAGGCTCCTGCCAGATGGGTTTCTCGGAGCGCTGGGGGCGGCCGGGACAGCGGAGCCATGCTGACGGGCGGCGGGAATGGGTCGCCTTTTCCCAGGCTGTCTGCAACTCCGCGTCTACGCCCGGCCTGGCAGGGGGGCACCGCTTCTTTGGGTTCAGAGTATTATAGGGAAGCGCTGGGAAGCACCAGTCCCCGGGCAGGACGCTCAGGGAAAGCATCGCTGTGTCCCCTCTCGCTGTGTCCCCTCTCGCTGTGTCCCCTCTCGCTGTGTCCCCTCTCGTTAGCGGCCGCGGGGGACTCGGCGCTGTGCCCGGGAGCACTGTGCTCTGCAGCGGGGAGGGGGCACAGCCGCCCCGGGGGTTTTGGCTGGTGCCCGCCTGAATGCTTACAGACAACAATTTTTCCACTGGAAAATGACTTTGTTGTAACTCCTGGTGTTTGAAGCAACATACTTCCAACAAATAGTGCATTCTAGGGGGAACTTGGAAGAAATAAAGCACTTCAGGGGGCTGCAGCGTTCAGAGCTGGTTGTGGGATGCTCAAGGAGTACTCCACTTTGTATTTTCAGAGTCGGATGTTTCAGTTTTCTGACACTTTCCACAAGTCAGGCTCAAGTGAAATTACATTCTGTTCAAACAGAACCTTTGAAATAAGCAAAATTTTCCCTCTTCCAGAGTACTTTTTTTTCAGGAATCCTTTTTCATTTCAAGAGCATAAGAAAACCGAAATAATGAAACTTCCTCTGAGATGTAAGAACAATTTGTCATACATCACGCTTCTAATTTCATCCCTCTCACTGACAGTACAGGGGCTTCGGACGGAAAGTCCTGTCCCTGCTGGAAGAGAGACTCAGCATCCCAGGAGGAGGCAAGATTTTAAGTAGAACTCCAAGATACCCACCCAGCTCTGACAAAAATCATCATTAAATACAAATAATAAAATTTTCAAAGACCCTCAGGATTTAGGAGAGCGATTTTCCAGCTCATCTTCAAGGTGGCTTCCAAAATAGTCTGGTGCCCGCTAGTGACAGGCGTTGGTGTAAATATTGACCCAACCTGAAGGGCGAAGTGCCACCTCTTGAACCGCTCCTTTCCTGCACCCTCAGGGCTTCGTCCCTGACCCGGGCTCGACTGGGAAACAGCAGAAACAATTGAAGTTCTCCTCTGTCACCACCAGTGAAAAGAAAGTGGCGTCACTGCAAGTCATGGCGGATTGATGGATGGCGTCTGAAGTGCAGCGCGCAGCGGTACAGTTCGTCATAACCGCGGTTAATGAAGGAGAATGTTAAATAGCCTGTGACTGTACATCTGACATAATCTGCTAAATTAACTGAAAACCCACTAGCATTGTACTCCTTGCTACTCACTTAACTGTCATTAACCCCGGTCACAAACCGCAGCGTGGGGATACCCGGGGTCCTGGGGGGGGTTCGGCGGTGCCGGGGGCAGGGGCTGGCTGCGGCCGGGCTGGGGCAGTGCCCCGCAGCGCCCCGGGGAACGGCGGCGGTGACGGCGGCCGCAGTGCCAGTGTGATGCCCAACTCGGTTTCAGCTCGTTCCCCGGCCGCTTGCAGGGCACGGAGATCTGAACAGCAATGACAGAGATCATAAATAAGGGAAAGATACATAGAACAGCTAAATGGTGTGAATTCATGGTGATTTAACAGTAAGCAATGATTTATCCTGATGCGTATGTTTTAATGTGACAATCTCATCTGAAATTTACTTGTCCCTGGTACAAAGACAAGTGGGAGACCTGTGCTCGCTTCTTTACAAAAGGCATCCTCATAGGGCTGACGGTCCCGGCGTGCGCTAGCCCGAGCCAGGCACAGCCCTCCCCTTCCCGGGGCTGGTTCGGGGCAGCGTCCCGGCGCTGTGGGCATCGCCTCTCCCTGCGGGATCCGGTGTGGGGCATCTCCCCCCGCGCAGCGGGGCAGCTCCGACCTGTATAGCCGCGGTCTTACACCCTCCTCCCCGCCATGGGGTCCTGGAGGGGATCTCTGGCTGAGCGTCGTGCTGTGGCTGGTGCTGTGCATCTGGTTAACGAATGCGTACGGCGGGCTTTGAGGCGTCGGCAGTTCATTCAGAATTCACTCGCACGCGTTGCACAGAGCGTCTCACGGGTGAAAACAGCCTGTGCATCCGTGTTGGCTTCCCCAAGGGCTGGTGGCTGTGCCGGCGCCCGCCGGCCGGGATGTGCGGGCTGCAAGCGCGGCCGCAGCCTCTCTGCTGCCCTGAGCCGGCACCGCGTGGCCGGGACATCCTCGGGGGTTTGCCCTGTGCGGTGAATACACTACCAGAGACAGGACCTGCACATCACAGGCTGTGATCAGCTCTTGGCCCCAGAGGGTGAGAACAGAAGAAAAACCGCACTGAGGAGAAGCAGGAGAGGGGTTGCGCGTCCCCGTGCTGCGGCGGCTCTGTGCCCGCCGGGCCCCGCTGCCGGGCAGGAGCCCTTCCAACGAACCGCCCGCGCGTTCGCCGCTCGACTGCAAAGTGTCACCTGTGCTGGGGACCAAATTAAGCCACATCTGGTAGCTGGAAAACCCGGCATTTAATGTTTTAGTGGCTCCAAATCCTTTCCTACTTAATCTCTGTTTACAGCAAAAATGCTGAAGGAAATCAAGTGATTTAAGAGCAAAAATAGATCCTTGTTTCTGTTGCTGCTGCCTTCTCACCTTGCAGGCAGAAAGGTACGTTTGGAGGCTGTTTCTGCTCCGAAGGCCACTGCTCTTCAGTGGGAGGTTCCAGCTCTTCCCTCTGGGGTGTAAGATAATTCCCGGTTATAAAAAGTTTTTGTTCTTGTGCTGGAGGTAAAATACAACATTGAAATTGCCAAGAGCAGTTTTCTGAGTTTGTGGTTCCAGTGTGGCCTTTTCTGACCTTTGGACATGTGCCACAAATGCTTTAATCCCTAGGAAGGGTTTTATCTTCAGCAGATACTGTAAAGGCTCTGAGAAGTAGGTCAGGAGGCATTAAGGAGTCTGTTTGATTCATCGTGAACTGTGGGTGCAGCACTGGTTTTAAGCCTGAAGTGTCATTACTCAGATGCAACAAGAGCTGCCGCTTTCATTTTTGTTTTAGAAAATAGTCAAATAGAATGATTGGTAAGAGAAAAGAGACGGGAGAGACCCTATAGTCCATCCCACGTCAGAACAACTCCGGTCCCCGTACATCCTCCGTACTCTGGGATGAACGCCGTCCCCCGATGGCACGTTACGGAGTAACAATTAAACCGACATTATGAAGCAGGAGTTTGGAAGGCAAAAACTAAATCCTCGACCTCTGGCGGGGCAGCGCCGGCTCTGCGGCCGCGCAGGCGGCGTGCGGGTGTCCGCGGTGACGCTGTGCCTCGGCGCCCGCCCGTGCGCACCGAACCCTCTGGCGAAGCCTGGCTCGAGCCTCCCCTTCGCCGGGGAGGGCGGTCCCCCATTGGAAGGGGCTGAGGTGGACTTTCAGCAGGACAACGGGAGGTTTGGGGGAGGTTTCTGGGGGCCCATTTCAAGCAGGAAACCGCCGCGGGTTGTCCCAGGCCGTTCGGTGTGGTTTGGGGNTGCCCTCAGCCTCTGCCCGCGGTGCCAGGTCTGCCCCGGGCACGGCGGCTCTCCCTCGGGCGCGCGGCCATCTCGGTGGGCGGACGGCGTTACGGAAATGGGAACGGGAGAGCTCCCGCCGCCTCGCTGCTGCTGAGCGAGCCGGTTCTTTTGGGACGCTCCGTATATACTTCCTTAAGTACCAACAGTATTTTTTTTTCCTCCTTGCAGTGCTTCCCCAGCCGGTGTCTGTCCAGGGTGCAGAGTTTTCATTTCTTTTAATGATTCTCAGGAAATTATTGAGAAATCAAAATATGTTTCAGAGTTATCATCAAGGCTTACTGTAGTTCAAATGGTTTCTATAAATCCACAGCGCAAACGCTGTTTTTCAAAGCTTTACTGTTCCCCAAATGATTGTAATGGTGTATTGACTGACTTTACTAGGGCCCTGGGAGTTTAGAAAAGAAAAAAAAGAGCTTAGCAAGCAAGATCTCTTAATATATATATAGCAAAGTTTTCCAAGTTCATCTAATCTATCTCTGTTTTCGGTATTTGTAAACCAAATGCTGTCAGTAAGGTTAACAGCGCTTTCCCGTTCCCGGGAATATCGCAGCTGTCGGAGCCGGGCCGTGTCCCGCTCAGGTCGTGACGGAGCCGATCTTCCCGACGCAGACAGACCCGACGAGCGCGCGGGGCACAGCTCCGCTCCGCAACGTGCGGCAGGAGCAAGTGCTCCGACTTCCAGCGCTGTCTGGGTGTTTTCACATAACACATTGCCTTCCAGCTCGCGGCACTCCGGTCGTGAGCTTCCCTGTGTCATTCTTACAGCATTGCATCATTTTTATGGTGTTCTGCCTTTCACCCTTGTGCCCGCTCTTTGCCGGAGAGCTTTGGGATGCTTTATGGCCCGGGGATGCGCCGGTGCGTGTTCTCCAGTCTGTCTCTGGGCTAAACATCTGAAGTGCTTTTGCCCATCATTCAGCGTACAGGAGACAGCGGTGCCATCATGTTCTGCTGGACCTCGCATCGCACGTGGGGGCTGTGTGCGGTTTCCAGGGAGAACAATTAAAGCGGCCCCTCGGGACCGGCAGGGCAGAGGAGGGGAGAGCGCCCTCCGAAACTGCCGCAGGCTGACGGGAGCTCGGGGCTGCTGCTGAGGTGAGAGGCACAGCCGGTCCCAGCCCGCTGCGGGGATGACGCGCCAAAATCGCTTTAGGAATTTAGCAACGGCACATGAACTTCACGTAAGTGATTGCCTCAGTGAAAGAAATTTGCCAGACTTAGAGAAAAAATATTGCTATCAACTCATCTTTTGTTACAGCCGTTCCTTTCATTGATAATCCAGTAAAACTGTTCTTTATGGGAGACAGTGAAATCCTAAAGGCAGCCTTGATGGCAGAGGATATTACCCATTAAGGGCAGCAGATTGTTCTTTGCTATTCAGAAGCTGATTAAATTGAAATGCTCTTTATGTTCCTACGAAGAACTGAATGCCAGAACGTAAACTGAACTTCTATCTTTTGATAGAAAACAGAAGGCATCATCGGTGCTCGTCTCTTTCGACACGTTTTCACCATACATTATACCAGCCCCTGCCATAGATGGATCGATGCATCTATAGATACGTATATGTCTACAGATGCATCTCCAGCTCTGTCTGTCCAAGTCTGGTTGCTCCTGGCACGTAACCTCAGTGCTGAGCAGCGTCACTGCAGGACCGCGGGGGGGATGCTCGCTCTGAGTAGCAGCGTCCCCGTCGGGGTCGCAATATGACAGCGCAGACAGCAGGACAGCGGCGAGTCGGGCCAGGCGCATCGGGGTTGCAAAGGCAGATGGACTGGTTCACTGTGAGCGTTTGCGGGAGGGAGCAGCTCTGGCGGGGGCTGCCCGGGGGCATCACTTCTGCGGCGAGCGAGACTGCGGGGAGGGCTGCGGGGCGGGAGGAGGAGGAGGAGGAGGAAGATGTGGCATAAGTGAGTTCCAGAACTACTCCGAGAGGTGTCGGAGGTGAGCTGGAGGAAGAGAGGAGCTGCAGGGAGGTTCGTCACAGGAGAAGAAGGGAAGACAGGGAGTTCAGGGTGGCGACCAAGGGTATAGTGCTCACAGGCTCCTCGGTCCCACAGGCGCCAGCATGGGGGCACGGGGGCGGCTGTGGCCGCGGGGGCGTAGGACGGCTGGTCCTGGTGACAATGCTGGCGGTGCCACCCCCTGTGCCCATCAGCTGTGGGCTGGGGAGTGCCACCGGAGCAGCCCTCCCTTCCTCCCTGCGACTGCGAGAGCTCCTGGCATCCTAACATGTCCGTGGAACAGCATTAACACAAGATGAATATAACTCCATACCCTAGATCTGTTTAACCTAATAAATAGTTTCTGTTAATGGACAGCAAAAGGAATGATGCTCAGTAAATTTGATTTTATGAGCCTTTCACTTATTTGCTGTGCCCATTAGGTCGGAAGTTAGGTAATGGTAAGTGTCCATTAGTGCATTAGCTCAGGGATGAGGGAGCTGAATTAAAAAAAAAAAAAAAAAAAGTGGAAAAAACCCCGAAGCCATGTGCATTTATTAAACCCTCAGTTCGTTAGCAGTGACTCCAACAGCCACCGAGCTGGAGGGACAGTAGAGTTTGGCCTTCGTGGGGAAAGTGTGGCAACCCATGAATCACCTCCGTTCCCCCCGCGCCGGTGGGACGGGCACCGCAGGGCTGCTTCTTCCAGTGGCAAACGCGTGGCCCAGCTCGTAACAATCAAAATAGCCATTGCATCGAGAGCTCCTTCTTCTACTGATTTCCTTTAAAATTTTTACTCTGCCCAGGCAAATTAGTTTTTAAAATATCTTTTCCCCACTCCCTAGCTACCCTGGGATTATTTACACACCCCGCGAAGAGCTATTTACTGTTCCGGGTAATTCAATGAACATTCACTTGCTTTGAATTAATATGCAGCGCCGTTCCGAGCGCTCGCAATTTACTGATAATTGGAACATTGGCTTACGCTGGAAGAAGCAGCCGGCCCTACCAGTTAGTTTCCACAAGTCGCATTAATGCAGCAGGAGAGCCAAGTTTCCTTGTTCACACGCTAGCAAGGAAGGATGTTGGTTAGCAATTAGAAGGGAAATTTTCTTCCCTATCACTCTCCGACCGCCCTTCCCCGCAGGCGGTGGGAGAGGAGTGCGGGGCCGGTCGGCGATGCGCGGAGGGGACCCCTGCGGCACCGCCGTAACCTCTGGCGGGGACCCGCTGCGGGGACGTCCCCGGGGGACCGAGGGGCGGTGGGACGTGGCGGAGGGGCGCAGCCTCTGCAGCCTCCATCCCCGGGGCGGCTCCTCCGCGGGGTCGTCGGTGTTGAGATACGGAATACGGCGTGAGCACCGCATCCGGCTGCAGCGGGGGGTGGGTGAACCGCTGCCATCGCTTTTCCACAGTTTGCCCAGAGGTGCGCTGCAGATGCTGGAAGAGAGTTGGGTGGGCGAAGGGGATTCGCACAAACGTGTGGAGGAGTGGGGCAGGAGGAAACCTTCCCAACAGCAGGAGGAGTTCTGAAAAATAAGAATATAACCCTTACGCACATTGGGGGTACTCCCCGTGCACCGTTTGTAAACCAAAGGAGCGTTGCGGAGAGCTTTGCTGCCCGTTTGCTCACAGCATTCAGCTGAGACGTCTATGGGACCGATACCTAATGAATGGCATTACCCCTCACCCAGCTGGTGATTGATAGTTAAATCTAATAACAGCATCAGTCTCATCAGCGGACACATTTCCATTTCAATTTGTTGAATGCACTCTGACCGTGGACAAACAGTGGGTGTAATGGAGACCTATCTTTGAAACTAATAGAAACTGATACATAGAAAATGAAATCTGTTTTCTCTGCCGCTGTTGTCTGCTCGCTTTCCTAATTTGGTCCCACTTACAAGGGTTACCTCAGATGCTAACACTTCACCAGGGGGTTCCCAGATAATGAAAACAACTTTGTTAGGGACTGCAAGACGGGGAAAGAGACAATAAGTTGTATTACTTTGACACAATTTTGAGTCCCCAGTGGGAGCACTTCAAACCTGTGCAATCCAGAGAGAGCGTTCCCGTGCCTTTCGGGGGCCTTTTCCTTCCCCGCAGCTTTCCATCCCATGTAGAACCTCCTGTCCAGGCATGATGCTGAAAGTTAAGGCGAACTGTTGTGGGGTCGTTTAACATACCTGGGTGGTGTTTGCTGCAGGCGCCGAGCAGCCGTGGGGCATCCGACCTTCGTGCGCTGCCCCTTCTGTCTCAGCAGGACGCTTACGTGCCGCGGCCGTGGGGAGCGTCGCCGTGCCACCATGTTTTCCCGGCGGTGGGGGACGCACATCGCTGATGGTCCTCAGAGGTCGCTTTTTGAGGCGGTTGTTCAGCAGTGAGGAGAGCGCGCTCCCCGCCTCGGCGCCCCGCAGCAGCCCACCCCTGCCCGTGGTGTGCGCGCTCTGGAAGCCCCCGGAGCTGCGGGAATCGTGTCCGCGGGGGCTCTGTGCTGCCCTTGGCCAGGGCTGGGTCTCCCCCCGCAGCAACCGCCAGCACAGTGCCGGGTGACCACCCCAGCACACAGCTGAGCCCCCGGCACAGGGGCCCGNGTCCCCAGTGGGAGCACTTCAAACCTGTGCCCCTTTTCCCTGGGGGTGCCCGCGGCGTGCGCGCTCTGGAAGCCCCCCGGAGCTGCAGGAATCGTGTCCGCGGGGGCTCTGCGCTGCCCTTGGCCGGGGCTGGGTCTCCCCCCGCAGCAAACGCCGGCACGGTGCCGGGTGACCGCCCCGGCACACAGCTGAGCCCCCGGCACGGCCGGCTCGCCCGCGGGCAGCGGGGGTCCCCAGAGCCACAGCTCCCTTACTCCACCTTCTCTTTCTCTCAATTTTTTTTTATTCCCCTCATTGCGTTTACTGTAGAACTGAAAATCTTCACGATGATATAAATATTTTTGGCGATTTTCGTGCTTTGCTTTTGACCCACGAAAACGTGTTTACAGCAAAGATTGGGTAAACACCCCGAAAATAAACAACTGCGAATGTGGGACTAATAGTGCTAGCACAAAAATTAACATATGCAAAATTAAATACTTCTAAAAGGGATTTGATTTCATTAGGGAACGTGGTGCCGATGAAGGCTGGCGAGCTGACAGCCCAGAGAGTGGAAATCTTCTGGCCGCCGCAAGAGACGAGCGTGCACGGTGACGCCGCCGCCATCCCGCACCTCGCCTGCCACGCGGAGCTCATCTCACCCCGCCGGCACAGCGCCACGCGGGAGGGGTAATTCCTCCGCGGTTGCGCTTCAGATGTTCCCTTCTCCGCGCGAGCGGTAACGGGCGCCCGCAGGAGCCCATCTGCTGGGACCCAGCCTGGGACCGGCACTCTGCGTCCCATCACAGAGGTCTCCGGGTGGAAACAGCTTCCAGTCACTAGCGCCAACCTGGGGACAGCATACACCCGCAGTCCGGAGGAGGAATCCTTCATAGCCAGTTGGCAGTCTCTTGAGCTATCGAGTACCCCTCAGCCTCCTTTATAGCTGCTCACAGAGGCTGTGGAGCTCGGGGGCTCCCTGAGGAGGTCCCCTCTGTCCCCTCCGTCCCTTTACAGCCGCTCGTGGCCCTTGCCTGCAGCCCGCGGTGCTGTCGGGGCTNAGCCTCCTTTATAGCTGCTCACAGAGGCTGTGGAGCTCGGGGGCTCCCTGAGGAGGTCCCCTCTGTCCCCTCTGTCCCTTTACAGCCGCTCGTGGCTCTCCCGCACGCCCACCTCCGGGGCCACCCCAGCAGAGGGGTGCTGCGGTCTCAGCTTCTGCCGCGGGGAAACGGCTCGCGGAAAGTCACGGCAGAGCTACAGTTAGGAGCAATCACCCCCGGTGCAGTCCTTATTCCCCGAGACCATGCATTCTTAAAGGGTGATTAATATGATGTTTGGGAGAGGACATTAAGTGAGACATCCTATTTACAAAAAGCTTCCTAGTGGAGTATTCAAGACAACAGGGATGCGCAGAGAGCGGAGCGTGTGTTGTTGGTAATGTAAAGGGACGCCGTTATTTGTATTGCATCGCCAGTACTCCATTAAGTCTGTTATTCACCTTCTTCTCAGGACAAACGCTGTTTCGTGTGAAGCCGTCTACCGATCAGCACCCATCAGCAGGTCGCTATTTCATTTTTTATGCCTGACAGGAAACAAGCTGCTGCTGAGTCCTAACGATGCGCTGCGGCGCTGCCACCGACCCGGCACGGACCGGCGTCTCAGCGAGCGGCTCCCGGCGGCACCGCTGCCGGCGGCGAGGCCGTCCCGCGCTGGCGACCCCGGCTGTGCCGGCAGGAGCCCGCCTGGGCTGGTGAGGACCAGTGCGCCCGGAGACGGGTCCGTGTGCAGGAGTGTATCCTCACGATGCCAAGGCTCCTTCTGCCGCCAGCTCTCGCTGGAGCTTTCCCGGCACGTCCCCTCGCCGGCCGGTCCCTAGAGCGGGTCACGGGTGAGGGGTCCCCGTGCCGGAGCCCCACTGCTCCCCCGCTCGCCGCCGGGCGGGTTCTGCCCCCGGAGCCATCGCCGGCGGCAGGTCTGGGTCCGGCTCGCACGCGTCCCCCCTCCGGACTGGGCTCCCTGGAAGGCTCTGAGAGCAGCCCGCTTCCCTCTCCCTCTGTATGAAGATTAATGTTTAAACAGCACTTGTCCTATAAATCTCTCTCGGAGGCTTTCCTCAGAACAAATAGTTAGCAGGAGAACAAGGCATCCATTTGAGAATGACAGGGTTCCCGATCTATTTATTAAGCAGGTAACCGCTCTCTCTTGAAATGTCAGATTGACTCTTCATCTTCCACTGGATGCAGTTTCGAGTGCGTTATGGCAGAACGTGTTCCCGCCTACATTTATTTACAAGGAGAAAGAGTCATTGAGATTAATTGCACAATTGAATATGCAATGTGGTAAACAGTTATTTGGAAATGATTGTTTGTGTTTGATTATGACATACAGGATAAGTTTAACAGTCATAAATTTTTCATTGGATTGTAAATGCAAATGCAAGCGTTGGGATATATCAGCGAAACACATAAATCAGGGTCTCCCCGTGCCGCAGCCTCCCGGAGCGAGGCGCTCTCCATCCTCGGCAGCTTCCAGCCCAGCAGCGGCCTTCGCCCCTTTCTCAGTACCCCGCTCGAAAAACTGGCGGTGAAAGCAGCTGGAGAGTGGCTTAGAAACCAGAAATGACTTTTTTCTGCTTGTTTTGTTCTCTGTACAACAGTTGTTAAGGCAGAGCAGTGGCTTTAACGAGCAGGAGGGGATTAACTCCCTGTGGCGCTCGGGGCGCAGTGCGGGAGGAGAAGGGACCGGGGGGGTGGACCGCCCTTCCCGGCAGTGGGGAACCTTTGTGTTTTCATGGAAGTGACCTCTCAGCCAGGTTAGCTGGTCTTCCCAGCAATTGTTCCTTATCAGATGATTTTTTCCCATCTTTTCTCTCTTTTTATTCTTTTCTTATCTCTTTCTTCTCCTTTCCTCACCCCTCCTTCCCCAGCATGTGCACACGCAGACACGTTGCTCTTGGCAATTGAAGAAAATGAAAAATAGATGTGTAGGGGGAAAAAAGGGGTTAATAAAAAAAAAAGATGTCCCAGAAAATTTTAAAAGAAAAAAAAAAGGAGAGTAGTAATAAAGAGGAAATTTAATTGAAATGGAAAACTTCCATGGGAAAAGGGAAAAGTGTTGTTGGGGGGAGGCAGAGGTAGAACATTGTTTTCATCTGTCTGCTCATTTGAGGGAAGAGGCAGTATTTCCCAGCTGTTTAAAAAATGGCATGATAATGAAGGATGAGTATTTTTCTGTCTCTGTATTTCTGAAGCTAATCTCTCGTGGGACAAAATATATCACTCAGTGCATTCCATAATGTTTAATTTTGTATTAGGCAAAGAACAAACTGTTTCCATGTTGTACAATCACACACTCAGGCTTCCCACGTGCTGAAAGGCAAGCGCTCCTCTTCTCAGCAGCCACCTATGCCACCCAGCGAGAACGCTTTTGTCTTCTCCCCGTCCGCAAAGCTGGAAAGAATGTTCCATTTCTGATGAAAATTTTAATTGAAAAATGCCTCTTTGACCAAAAAGACGCAACAGATTTTGAACAAAAAAGAAGGATGTTCCCTTCAACCGGTCCTCTCGGAGGGTCCCCCTTTGGTGGAGGTTTATTTCATATATTGCAAAAATATATATGGGGAAAATAAGAAATGTGGCACGAGCCAGTTCCCTATCCAGTTCCCTGTGAACACACACCTCGGTCAGAAAGCGAGGTTCCTGCCCGTCCGCAGAAGACGGTCTTTGTAACGGGATCCAAACTGTTTACTCACATGGTTTCGGCAAAAGGCGTCCTATTAGTTCTCTATTACTGGCTCCGTTTCAGCAAACGCGCTCGGAGTTGGGTTTAATTAGAAGCTGATAATGGCTGTTGAACGGCAGCCTGGTTTAACGGGCGTTCAGCAGTCTTGGGAAATGCGCATTGTTCTGGTTTTTCCCTTTGATAATTAACTAGCCTGAGTCATATAGTATTATATATAATGGTTCCTATTTGCCACATGCGCTACAAGAATTAAGAAGCACTGGCTGTAAAGTGCTTTTCCCGCCGCATCGGGACGGCCGACGCGCTCGCGCTGAAGAGCAAATGGTGTCTTTCTTGTCGGTCGTCTGTCTCGGACCGCTTCTTTTCAGCTGCGATTTCTGCACAGCAGACGTCCATTTGGGGGGGAAAGCCGTTTTCTAACCAAAGTGCGATACCCTTCTCGGTCCCTGGTGGTGGTGGTGGTGGGTTTTTCAGACGTGGCAGCCGAGGCACGCCTTGCAGGAAGACGAGCAGCTTCACGTACGGTGATTTTCCGTTTACGCAGCGGCTGTGGTGTAGCACGCTGACTGGCCTTGTCTTAAAACACGCTCCTGACGTGTCGCTGCCAGCTGGGCTGCGGACGTCGAGGGGCGATGCCCGGGTCAGCAGCGTCCTTCTGTGGGATTTCCAGCTGATCACCCACTGTAGGGCGGTGTGCCGAAAAGAAGTCTGCTTGGGTTCGGCACAGGGTCCGGGATTGCCGACCACCGCCCTGCGGCGCAGCGGCAAACCCGCCTCTCCCGCCGCCGATGGGCCGTATTGCGCAGCGGGAGCTCGAGGGGGGGCAGGAATGCAGCGGGTCTGACGCCGCGTTTCGAGGGTGCGCGAATGGGGGAGGGAGGTCGGCACTGAGGTCGTGAAAGAGGATGCGCAGAAAGGGCCAACCTGGAGCCGAAGGGCGCACTGAGGCGCTGCCGACCTTGTCGTCAAACCTTCAGGTGAAGTATCTCCCCAGGTGAGCTCCGGTTATGATGTTCTCAAACTATTTTAATAGCGGGATCGTAGCAAGCTGTGGCTGTGATTTACACCGCGACGGCAGAGGGTATCCCCCGGTAATCCGGCAGAACAGCCGCTCTCCGCGCGGGAGGGCCGAGGGACCGTGGCGCCGGGGACCCTCCTCTGCCCCCTTCTATTGCCACATCAGTTCTGGCGCCTGAACTGTGAGCGGTGAAGGACTCGGAGTCACCCAGAGACATGGCACTGAGGGGAAGGGGGCGGGAGAAAGCGGGTAAATCGCACGTGGGTGTTTGTATTTCTGCATATTGTGGCTCCGTTTAGCCGTCAAATGCCCCGTTGTTATTCTCAAAGACATACGCATTCGCTGCTTTGTTCCTTGATTAATGGGATGTAAGAGGGAACCTATGGCCGCGGGGAGGCGATGAATCGGTTCTGGGGAAAGCCGACGCGCTGAAGAAGGAACCGTACGCGGGAAGAAGCGGTGTGGGGTGGGAGCGCCGAGGCGGAGGTGCGGCGGTCTGCGGGGCCTCCCGAGACTCTGCCTCCCGTTACGCCGTGGTGCTTTTCACTCCTCAGCCCTCTCCCGGTGTCCCGGTTGAAGGACACCTTTGAAATGAGGGATGAGCCATAATGAGAAAAGAGATGCAAATTAATCAAAGATGACACTAGAAATGATGTGAAACATAATTTCTTTGGCGTAGTGTTCAGATGTAAGAGTGTATAAATACGTGTGTGTGTGTGTACACAGACGCATATACATGAGCTGTCATTGCTCATCGCTCGTAACGCCCGTGAAGGACTATACAAATACAAACACTAATAATCCTGAGCAGAGGTGTGGGGTGACCTTCAGTCGGGGCTCTGGAGTCGGATTCGGAAGCTGTGGGCCCACTCGTCGGCTCTCTCTCACCTTTCCGGGGCGATTGCAGGGAAAGCCCGCGCACCGCGGGTGGTGGCAGCGGCAGAACCCCCCCGGCGGCAAAGCCTTCTCCCCGCGGAGCAGAGGGGTACTGCTGCGACACGCCGGAGGTGGGCTGGGGGGAGAGGGGCAGAGTGGGGGAAAATAAGCGTTACCGTCACCTTTTTGTCCGAGAGACGTGGCTGAGCCGCGCCGCTGACAGGGGCTGAAGATCGGTCCCTTGGCCTTACGGCACACGGGGGCTATTAAGTTTTACGCAGCGCCTCGTGTTTCGTAGTAAAACCCAGTGTCACCCTGAGACCTGCGGGACTCCGGCGCCGGGTGCAGTGTGCGAGGCTGCCCGCTCGCCGGCAGAGCGAGGGTCTTTATATTTCCCCGGTGAAGCGCCCGACCGCCGTCCCGCTCTGAAGGGGGTTTGCAGCTCCCGTTGGGCAGCGTGGCGCAGCGACGGGCAGCCCCTGGGGGTTTTCCGGTGGGCAGCTGCGCGGGGGGACAGCGTGGTGTCACCTGCAGCCACCCCCGTGTCCCTCGCTGCAGCGAGGCACGCCGGTGCCGGGCGAGGACGGGCTGCGGCGATTCCCCCCCGGAGTTTCCCAGCAGCGCCGGGTCAGAGCGATGCTGTGCGGCCGCACGCTTGCTCTGCCAGATTTCTCCGAACAAACACTACATTACGTGTCATAAACAAGGTTACTGAGCATTTTTTTAACTAAAAGCGTGCGATATATAGGTTTTAAGTTGTTTAATGAAGCATGATAATTGAATGGTAATAGCTGCTCTTTGAAAGTCCTGAAAATAGATGGAAATCTGTTAGGATCAATGTATTGTCTACAGGGAACTAATCTGTCTCTGAAAGAAGCTGGTCATTTGTTCTTGTTGTTCTATGAAATTAGAAAATATTGCTATTTAGGAAGCACATTTATAAAACTTGCTCTCTACTTTTTAAGAGTTGGCTTAAGGGCATTTGCTGCGATTCACATTTATCAAATAACGCACATGTAGCTGCATTACAAAACCAACTTCAATTAAAAACAGATTTGGGAAGTAATGTGGTATGTAGGCTGTGAAGCTCTGGTGGAAGGAAAATGTACCTGATTAAAAAAGAATCAAATGCGGTTCTTAAAACCTGGACTGGTGGCGTTTCAGCCTGTAACACTGTCGCGTTCCGTAAAAGCTCTCGTTGGCGTGATGCTGGCCATGGAGATGACTGCCAAAGTCATCCTGCTGGTGACGCTGCAGAATTTGCTCTGCTTATAGGGTAACAGCAGCGCACGAGTAACTAAGCGAGAACATGGGGTTTTTATAGGCATTCAGACTAGATCTGTCTCCTAATGGGAAATCGATGTTCGGGTCACAAGGTGGGACAGGACGGTGGGAATCTTAAATCCCATGGGAAATAAAAAAAAAAAGTAACATTGACCATTGGGGTGTACGTCAGGAGTTTTCTGCAGTCAGAGGTGGTGTACCCTAAAAACCACTCGCCGTTGTCGTGTGTTATCAAAATCCATTCCGGGCTCTTACATGTGCAGTTGACTTCTGTGAAGAGAAGAGTAAAATGAAAATGTTGTAATGGATTAGAGAAAGCTAAACAAGCCGGCGCCTTTCAGCGTGAGCCTGTGACATGTCAGAACTGGCAAAATATTCCTCCGTGCAAGTTATTAAAAATGAGGAAATTGTATACGGTGTAAAGTTTGATCTTGATTGATTGTGTATGCTCAGAGCTACGTCAGGTCAATCCGAGGCACTGCATTAAAAAAGCAGCGACTTGACAAGAATTGGGCAGATTGCTAACATGCTCAAAACTATTTTCACTACTTTGCTAAAATAAATACCTCAGTCCTGCCAAAACATCTTAAAGGTAGAATGAGTCACCGCTAAGGCAAACGAAAAGAGAGCTCCCTTGCAGGAGGTGAGCGATGCTGTCGGCGCAGACCCGCGCGCCCAGGGCGGCGGGAGGGGAGCGGGCAGAGGGTCTGCAGACCCCTCCACGGGGGGCGAGCTCTCCCGCTCTGCGCTTCCCAGGAAGGCGGAACGTTCCTGTTGGTAACCCAGGCAGCCCCTGCAACTGCCTGCCGCGGGCTGCGGGGGCACCGGGCGTGCGAGGGTGGGCAGAAAAAGGCCCAGGGGTGAGGTCCATCTAAGGGGTGAGGTCCATCTAAGGGATAGGTCCATCTAAGAGGTGAGGTCCATTTAAGGGGTGAGGTCCATCTAAGGGGTGAGGCACATCTCAGGGGTAGGTCCATCTAAGGGGTGAGGTCCATCTAAGGGGTGAGGCACATCTCAGGGGTGAGGTCCATCAAAGGGGTGTGGTCCATCTAAAGGGGTGAGGTCCATCAAAGAGGATAGAGCAGTGGCGTGAGCTGGGCTTCAGCCTGGGAAGACTGGCTAAGCTGTCTGACAATGAGAAATGTCATTGTCCACGTGCCTGGGTCTTAGATGCTTTTCTTAAGGGATTATTGCAGCGTGGGATATGTCATAAAATAGCTCTTTCTCAGACTGGATGCTGAGGAAAGCATCCAGCTCCTGGGACAGTTCAGAGTCTCTGTGGCAGTTGATGTTGCCCCTTTTATTCTTTTAAATTCCACTTGTGGATGATATTTGGGGAATTTCCCACGGTTCCTGTGCTGGGGGTTCACCCCATGACAGTGAGTGGCTGTGGCTGTGGGCGCCATGTGGAGGTGGGGTGGCAAAACTGTTGAGCTTTCTCCTTCCCAGGTCGATTTACTGGTTTGTTTGTGGCGGGTTTTTCTCTTTATCTTTTTTTTTACTGAGTTGAGGCATCTGTGGCAAAACAATCCCCCTTTTAAAGTTTGTTGAATTTGCATCAGCTGCAACTCCTGTGGGGAAATCACAGCTGCTCATACACACATACGGCGCTGTGAAAAATAATACAAGTCTGGAGAGGAGGCAATGGGATCTCCACCCCGGAGAGGGAGCAGGGCCGGTCGGTGTCTGTCTGCCCCCCCGGGGTGCGTGTACCTCATGGGACAGCCTTCGGGAATCGGTTCTCGGTTCAGCACCGGGGGCTGAGTAGACGGACGGATGGACAGACGGACGCAGCCTTTGCTGGGTGCGAACCAGCAGCGCTGTCCTGGCTGGGGGATCGCGCCCGTCCCCCCACGACGGGGTCTGTGCCGGGCTGGTCCCCGCGGTGCTGAGCACGGCTGCACTGCCCGTGGCAGCTCCGGCAGCCAGCGGGGTGCAGGCAGGGGTGCAGGCAGGGATGCGGGCAGGGGCTGACGATCAGGGCTGGGAACAGCCTCATGAGATGGAATGGCTTCAAGTAGCCTTCACCCCTCAGTGACAGGGAAAAGAAAAAACCCTCGTTTTTAGAAAAGCTGGTGAGCAGGAATTAGCACGGGGCACGTGCCTGCGATGAGACTGACTCTGGACTGACTATAAAGACCTACAAGTCCTCAGGAAGAGACAAGGATGTGGAGCTCCCTGAATGTGTAACGAGCAACAGAGTTTGAAAAGGTCTTTTTTGTCTTTCAAGTTCTTTCCCCATATCAAATCAAGGAGAATTGAGAATGAATCCCTAAACCTCTAATCTCTGCTTTATGAATATATTATCTTCGTGTCTGAAAAATTCAGCTGTTTCCATTTTTGAGCCGTCCGGAAACATAACTAAAAGCTGTAGATTAAAGATTGAAATATAAAGTTAAATTGCAGATGCGGAACGAACTTTTTCTTAGCCGTTTTTCAGAGGAAAAGCATTTATATTGTGTTTCTCGCTGTGCGATCTGCCGTCCCCTTGCAGCCCGGAGGAGCGTGCGGCCCCGCAGCGGGAGGGGGCACGGGCGGCAGCTCCCCTCCTGCCCCCCGCGAGGGCCCCCCCTCTGCGCACCCCGAGGTGCAGGGCAGAGGGGACCGCAGGACCTCCTCTCCGATGGTTTTGGGGAGACCGGGCTTACGTTGCACAGCCCAAACGCTCTAAAAGTTGGAATAATCCTTCTGCTCTCCGGCTGCCGGCATTTTGGCTGCAGCCCCCGGTGTCCCCCCACCTCGGGGGATGCTGATACTCAATAGCGATGACCCCCCCACCCCTCGGCTCTTCCTCTTAAACTTCTCTCAGTCGCGTCGCGGTGCTGGAAGCCCAAATCCCCGCGGGAAGCGTCGGTTCGTTAGCTGCGCGGGGAGGGGACGGGGCTGAGCAGCGGCACAGTGGCCACGCGGACGGTGGGAGAAGTCGAGACCGTTGCAAAGGGCGGCGACCGCCGCTGCGGGCGAGAACGATAGTTCCCACGGGTCATTAAAGGCAGCGGGATGTAATCAATGGTTGGTTCGGTTCTTTTAATGAGGAAGCGGAATTTTACAGAGCAGGCTGCAGATACAGCCAGTGCAGTGTGTGTTGAGTTGTACGAAAATGTTAATGGTCTTTTTTTCCTCTGGTAAAGCACAAATTACACCGGGGACTAAGCAGGGGAAGAGCTTTTAGGTCTCCTGTGTTCAAGTTTAAACGGCACCGAGAGGCGGCGAGAGTCCACGTGTGGGGTGACACGCGGAGGGGGCCGGAGCACGCGGGGCCGGTCCGGAACCCGGGGGGCTGGGACCTGTCTTTGAGGCGTGTTTTGCACAACCAAATAGCCAGAAACCCATTGCTCGTCTGCCGGGGAGCGCAGGAGGGGACAAGCCCCTGGCCTGGAGCAGGGGGCATCTGGTGGCCGCAGAGACGACCCGTCCCGCTGCGGCGGCGAGCGTCCGCTTCGCAAGGGCACAGATTTCCAGGTAGTTTGTTCACTGAAGAGGAACGCAGAGCCAGGGTGTCGGATTGATGTGAATGCATGAATAGCTCTGTCAAGAAGTTACAAAAGTTGTATGTAATGGTTTCTATTGATGTTTTCCAGGCCGAGGAGCTACGAGGGCTGGCGGGGCCGGACGCCGCACTCCCGTGGGGTTCAGGAGGCGCCGCTTGACAGAACTGCCACAGGTCCAAGTTTGTTACACGCAGAGCACCAAGGGCTGCTGAGACCTGGGAAAATAATACCACATCTTAAGACAGCGGAACTTTGTCCAAAAGGACATCCTGTATTGAATTTCAAATTAATTTAAACAAGCTCAAAACAAAGTTTAAAGCGTTAGAAAGAACGTGTGCAGTCTCAGGACTTGCAGAGCCAGATGCCACAGTCTAATAATTTAATATAGTCTTAATTAGGTTGTGGTGTTGGGTTTTTCTGTAAAGCAATCTGTCCTTTGCTGTTCAGAAACCTCCTTCACACAAACTGTGTCGCCGTTAGGATGAGCCAAACCGGCAGCTGCCCGTCGGCTTCTCGCTCCGGAGACGTCAACGAAGTTTTCTGAGCGCAGCAGCCAAAGCCCTCCCATCCTTTCTAACCTAAACGAGCGAGCAGAAGGCAAACTACTTACAGCAGTGCCTGGGCATAGGGCTGTCCCCGCAGCTGAGAAAGGGGCCGGCAGCCGGTGGGGCTTTCCCCCATCTCCGGAGCTCTGTGGCTGAGGCTGTGCCGGATGACGAAAAGGCGCTTTTTCTTCAGCCCTCGAAGCCCACCTGCGTTTTGTGGACTTCGGGAGGTGCCCGGGAAGGACACAGCCGCAGGGTGACGCTCGTACGAAAAACGGTCAACTCTCTGTAGCTGTCGGTGCTCTCCAAAAAAGCAGCGGCGGCCCTTTGTGTAGAGCCGTACGGGTCCGGCAGCAGCCGATCACCGCAGCAGCGGGCGCTTGGGTGAATGTCGCCGAGAGTAAACGACGAAGTGACGCTGTGAAAGGAAGAACACGGAACAGGAGGGGATGTAGACATTGCGGGGGGCTGGGGGGGAGCGGTACCGCTGAGGGTGAGAGCGTCCCCAGCCGGAGGGCTGTGCGGGGGGAGGGAGGCGGCCCCTCGCCGTGGGACCCGCAGCTCGGGCTGGGCTGGGTTTACACACAGGGACTGGAAACCAGTCTGGGAACGGGAGGGCTGAAAAACTTCATTTCTTGCCAGATGTGAAACAGTTTTGGTGCTCGTGGCGGGGGCAGGAGCTGTCGGTGTGGTTTGGCACAAGGATGGCTACCCTTCTTCTGGGTGAGATTAAGGTGGAGCTGGGGGCTGGGATTGAGTTTTACAAAAGAAAGGCGAAAGGGCATAAGGAATTTCTGCTTTGCAAAGTGCTGTGGCCGTCCTGCCCCTGTCGGGAAGTGGTGGTGAAGCGTCAGCGTAGGAGGAGCGCCGGGGCCTGGGGAAGCGTGGTGCCCCGGCGGGGAACGAAACAGCCGTACGTGCGGGTACCACATAAACTCCCCAACAACAGGCGGGGGGTGGTGGGTCCGGCATAATACAGTGACTTCAGTTTTGAAATCACGTACAACCGCATTTCCCCACTCATTTCCGACTGGCTCTCAGCGTCAGACCGTCACTGCAGTTCAGTTTGGGGTAACAAGTCATTAACATGATGCATTCCCTGTGTTATCTGTGGTCTTCTACAGCTGTCCCACGCCTTCGGTAGAACGTCTGCCGCGTTCGAGTTGCCCAGCATGATCACAAGGAAAATCATTCCACAAAGTGAAGAACGTAAGTGTTCGTCAGGGAGCGCGGCAGTACCGGGGCTGTGCGGTCGGCATGGTGCTGGCGCTGCGGCCACCACGCACTGCCCTGACCCCCACCCCGAGAGCGCAGAGTGCTCCACAGACGTTATTTAAGCAAACTCCACCAAAGTGCCCCGGTGAGAGGGCTGTAATGTAACGCTCAGCACTTCTGGAGCACATTTTCATCTCGTAAGTGTTTTGCAAACATTAATTAAACCTCAGGGATGAGCAAGTGCCAGCGTTCCCCGTGGGGGATGATGGGGCGTTCGGGGCGCGGGGGTGGCCGGAGCTGCTCTGCCGAGGGTCCCCAGGATCGCTGGGAGAAAAGGCTTTCCTGGGTTATTGCGATAGACAGTTTTCAGCAGAGGGTGGAAGTCCCCGCTCCACAGAGGCAGTTTTTTAATTTCCATAGCTGATGAAGAAATTACATTTGTTCATGTTTTAAAACTGGTCAAAGAGTTATGTGCGTATTTTCCACCCCGTGGCTTAAAAGCCCTTATCTACGCTTTTTTTCTGTACTTGTTCTAAAATGTGTTGGCCTTGGCAATTGATTACTTTAATTTCCCCAGGCAGGCATTCATTATACGGCACCACTCTCATCGTTATGAAATAAGATGCTTTATGCAGCAAAATGACTCTGGTACAATTAGCAAGATATTGTTTCTAAAGGAGCCCTACGCTTCTGCTCAGGTAAAAGGGCATCCAGAGCAATCATTTAAAATAAAGGAAGATAAATCACTGAGGAATCAATGCTTTTCCCATAATATTTGCTCCTTGGCACTGATGGTCCCAAGTGTTTAAAAAACATGAGTCAGGCTTCAAAAAATAATCGTGAGGTTTCCTTCATAACGGGGGGAATTGAAAGAAAGCAGACGCGGTGCCGCGAGCACCGGGTTCCACGGCTGCGCCGGGGCGGCCCTTTGCCCCCCGCCCGTCTCCCTTCTCGGTGCTGCAGGTGCCCACCACGGCCACCACCGCAGACCCACCAGAGTCCCCACTGCAACCCCATCACTGCCCCATCACAGCACCATCACAGTACCATCACTGCCCCACCACAGCCCCTCAATGCCGCCTGCAGGGGTGCAACCATCTCTGCGCTTCTGCGCAATGGGGCTGGAGCTGGAGCCACACGGGTGGGAGAAGGACATGGAGACGGCACCGGCATCACCCCGTCACGCTTCCTCCGGCCGTTGGGCAAAACCAGTGATCCGGGGGGTGGGAAGGGGAGAGGGGCTGTGGGGGGCTCTCCGGGGGTCCAGCCTGTGTCGAGGATTTCATCACAGAGCCGAAGCTGGAAGGACACCTTTTCTTGCAGAATTAACCCCAGGGCATGCCCTGGCCCACATGCACGCGGGCGCTGCGGTGGCATGGCTCAACCGGCCGCCGTGCCGTTTGGCATTGCCGGGGCTGCCGGCGTTTCCCGAGGAGGCTTTGCAGTCAGCCCTCAGATAATCCATTTGCTGACGAAAAGCAGAGAAGGAAGAAAAACCGTTTATTTTTCCTCTTTCTTGCTGTGGAAACAAGAGAAATTAATAACAGAAGTTCTAAATAGAGGCCTATTTTTTGGTCTGTCTCATACATGGATTATTATGCGGTGATTATGATTAAGAAAAGTAATTTTCTTCTGTGCAGACTGTAATGGCTGATGGCCAAAACAAGGCTGTTTACGGTCCCCATACCCACACTGGGAGGAAACCCTCCGCTCAGGGCTGTGTGTCGGCGCGGAGCAGCCGCCCCCCCCGGGGGCTGCGGGGTCCCGGGGGCTGCACACAGACCGGTCCCCGTCACCGGGGTTTCCCGGGGGCGCTATTGCAGCATCAGCTGGAGAAGGTAGGAAAGTTCAATTGTTTGGGGTTTTTTTCTGTATTTGTCGAAACCCACTCATTGGTAAAGGCTCCCGTCCGCCCCGGGGCTCCGTCCCGTTCCCCCACCGCGCAGGTGACAGACGATGGCCGACGCGATGGTGGGCACAGCCGAAGGCAGAGGTGGCGACAGCCCCATCCTGCGGCGCCATGAGACCCCCCCAGCGCAGGGGTGCCCGCGGCCGGTGGCTTTGCCCACCCACGGCATGAGTGTGAGTGATCCCACTGCCCCACTGCAGCCCCGGCCGGGGGAGCCGTCTGTCCGTACGGCCCCGGGTCCGGCTTTAGGATCTCGTCTGCTATTGCTGCCATAATTAAAAGTTTGCTAAATGTGAGCTTTTTCCCCCCAATAAAGTTATTTTCTTGCTGGCCGACAATTGTGCTGTAGCCTTCATTCCAGCAATACTGGTGCTGGAACGGCGAGTGGAGGGACGGGGTCCAGCATCCCGGGATGGGGTCCGGCGTGGTGACGGTGATGGGCTGTCACCTCGCGGCGCCAGGAGCCCCCCCGGGCCGGCCGGGGCTGCCAAAACCACTTATCCCTGCAGCACGGCTGCGGTCTCCGGCCTCGTTAATGCCATCCTGCTTGAGAAGCTTCATATGCTGAGTCACTCCTTTCTGTGTAAATATCATGGTAAAAAGACATGACATTTTCTGGGCCATTCTTCTGTATTAATAAGATTCCAAGTACAGGGTGACCTTTTCACAAAGGATTTGTAAATGCCAAAAACTGCATAAAAATCTCTCTTTCTCAGGCAGACAGAGGCGTCATAACTTTGCGTTTATTTCTTAAATGGTGCTTTCCTGCCTTTCCCCTTTGGTTTTTATCATCTCTTTCCGCTGAAGGGATGTAATGAAACCTGTACCTTCAATAATGGCCACAAAAGAGAATGAGAAGAACCCCAGCAATGAAATAATCACCTGCCCAGGGAATCGGTTCGCTGTGGCGCTGAGCAAATTCAAACAAACCCCGCGGAGGGGCCGGAGCCCCCCGGGAGGCGTGAGCCCGCACAGACTCTGCGCGTCCTTCGGCAGCGCAGGCACCGGCAGAGCCGCGGGGCGGGAAAGGGACCGCGGGCATCGCGCTGCGCATGGCACCCGCCGGCCCCTTTTTCTCTTCCTTTGTGTATTCCGGACTATGTAATTCACGGCCGCGCGAGGGGCAATTCGGCTGAGGCTCGCGGGAGACTGGCTGCAGCTGGCGGTTGGCGTGTAACGAGGGCATACGCGGCTTCTTACCACTGAACCACAGGCGCACACGGAGAACAGAAAATCAGCACAAAATAACCACCTGAGGTTTTTGTATTACATTTAATTTGGGATGTTTTATTTATTCCCGCCTTTACAGCACGCTTTGTAATCCTCTTCACATGTGTTTCAGACAGGCCATAGCAGAGCTACATAGGTCTACTTTAAAAATAATTAAAACGACCAAACCAACAAAGCAAAAGGTTTATAACTTTACCAACGAATAACTGAGGCTTCATATAAGGGGGGGGGGAAACGGTGTTCCTCCCCCGCCGCGTCGCGCCGTGCGCAGGCTGTGCAGGACGAGCCCAGGCAGAGCCAGCGCCACGGGCAGCACAGGCAGTGCGGGCAGCGCGGGCAGCACAGGCAGCAAGGGCAGCACAGGCAGGGGATGCTCCCCCTGGCACCGCCGCACCGCCGACCCCTCTGGCCCCCGCTGCCCCCCCGCCGCCGCGGGGTCCACGCACTGATGCGCAGCCATCCCCTTCAGGGAATAGTGAGTGGTTTTAGCCAAAGTCCAGCGCAGCAGTGAACGGCCGCGGTGCCGTAGCTGGCAGCCCTCTTGCCGGCCGTGGGACGGCGCCCGTCCTACGCCATCCCCAGGAGCCATTTGTACAGCGCCTCCGCCCAGATTTCACCCCTGCGTCTTCTTTTCTGTTATTTGCAGAGAAACACAGAAACTGCTTTACCACACACCCCCTCCACCGAAGGCAGACTCCAGGGCACGGACCTTCCCCGACCTCCCTGGGCAACCTTCAGGTGAGCTTCGACTCGGGCTGAAAAGCACGTGAAGCTGGAGGAGGGGGGGGGAGGATTTGTGTTGCTATTTTTTTTGGTATGTTAAAGACCTTCCAGCTGAAGATGGACACCGACCATGTTGAAGCCATGCCGGGTCTCTCCAGATCACCACCTCTCTCCAGCGGGTGGGGCAGCAGGAGAGCCACCTGCACCAAAGCTGCACCGTTAAGGATTTGGCTCTTCTGAAGAGCTGTCTCTGTCCATCACATTTGTGGATGTCAGTGGGAGCGGCCAAGCAGAATTCATTATCAAAGAGGTGATGGCCACTCCACTGCCGCCTCCTTGCTCAGTGACCCTCACCGACAGGGATGGCTACAACTACTCTGCCTTAATTAACACATCATGTAATAGGCTCACCTGCCTTTTTGTTTCAACTACATGAGCACCTTCTCTGTCCTTTGACCTGTTCCTGCATGTCTCATTTCACCAGGACTTCACCGAGAAGCCCAGCTCTGACACCATTTAATTCATTCTCCCTTCTCCCTTTTGCAAGAGCCCGAAGACTTCCCTTGTTACTGGCAGGGGCTCAAGCCTTTCAGAAGCTACAGCTTAGAAAGGAAAAATGAAGGCTGGATCTGACTCAAATGCAAGTTTCATATTTTAATGTTTTATCACCTCAAAATATCATCCTCCTTTTAATTTCCTGAGTGATTCTTTGCCCAGCTCACCAAATGCTAATACACTCCCCGTGATTCCCACTCAGATTTCTCCCAAGTTTTTCTCGTTTTCACTGCCATTTCAATGAGAAGCGTATGATGAGAAGGAGCAGGAGCAACAAACTGTAGGTTGGTACCTGATGTGTCACCTCAAATAATGAGGATGTATACAAGAACAGGAAAAATTTCCATAGTTGACTAGGAATCACCAGGTATACGTGAACCCAGCCAAAAATTACCTCTAATGTACTGGTAAATTATCTGGAGTCTGGCCAGATGCTCACATTTTTCAGTTGTCTGAACCCTACCGGGTTCTTCAGTCAAGGCCACTGAAATCTGAATAGTTGCGTGCTTGGTAGGCTTATCATGTAATGATGCTTGGCAGGTTTAATTTGCTTCTTAAAAGCTCCATATTATGGCAAAAGAAACACTATACAGTGGTCACACAAGTTAATTGCTCAGTTATCAGACAATAAAGTGGTTCTACTGGTTGCTTTTCAAAGGTGCTAAGGGCACTTTCGGGCTCACAGTGGTCCAGCAGCAGCAGCAGGTCTCTGTGCTGCTCGGGGCTCACGCCGGCGCTGCTCCACCGGGATCCATAGAATCATAGAATCGCTGAGGTTGGAAGGGACCTTTAAGATCATCATGTCCAACCATTACCCTACCCTGACAAAACCCCTTCTAAACCATGTCCTTAAGTACCACATCTACCCTTTTTTTAAACACCTCCAGGGATGGTGAATCCACCCCCTCCCTGGGCAGCCTCTTCCAATCACGCACCTTTAGAGGCAGAACCCGCAACTCCTCCTCGCGGAGAGGACAGCCCAGCGCCAGCAGAACCTCCGCGGGGCCGAGGGAGACCGGGGCTGCCATCCCACCGACGCAGCTGCGGGTGAGCCGGGCCGTGTCTCCAACGCAGCGGTCACAGCCGCAACACGGGATCCGCGCTACGGCCCCTTCTCCCCGAAGCTGTTTGCAGCACACGTCGCGAGCGGGGCCGGGCTGTCCCTGGCTCACCGCGCGGGAAGGAGTTAAGCAGAGCATCTTCTGCAGTTGGACAGAAGCGTCAGGCTTCCTGTGCCGGCAGGAGGAGCAGGAGGAGAGGGGGCTCTGCGCGTTCACAACCACGTTTTCAAAATATTCAGCGACGTACGGACGCAAGTCGGTGTTTCTGGGCAAGCTGCACGTCTGACGCACGGCCACTCGTGAACCCCCCAAGGACTGAGGCCCCTCTGACTGCCCTCCCCGTGCGGCGCTGGGGCGGCAGGACCAGGACCGGCCCCGGCCCCGGCAGCTCCTTTGGCGGGGGCGTTCTTCAAACTTTCCCATCATAATCTACGTTTCCCTTCTGCAGCGTAAAGCATTACTTCTCGTTCAGTTTGCGCTGACTAATGAGAGTAATTGGTCCCTGTCCTCTTTATTATGTCCCTCTAAGTATTTGTAAAGAGTTATCATGGCTCCCTCCAGTCCTCTTTCCTCTTCACTTAAAGATTCCCAATTCATTTTAATCTGTCCTCCCTGACCCTCCCTCCCACTCCCACTTTATACATCAAATAACTGAGCCTAATTACTCTGCAGACATATCACATTAGTATGAGAAAATTAAGGGGGGGGGACGGACAGCAAAGTGCGCTGAAAAAGCCGTAGTTTGAATTCCTGACTGACCAAAAGCTCCCACCGCGGCTCCGGGGAAGCGGCTCAGCTGCGGGCGCAGGAGCGGTGCCGCAGCTCCGTCAGATCCCCCCACGCCGGCACCGCCACACCGCCGCGCCGCACACGCGGCACCAGGGGAGCCGCAGCCACGCGGGCAGGGGCGCAGCGTCCCCTCCTGCGCTCTGCAGCACTGAGACAGGGGTTAATTTGGGTTTGCCGAGTGAAAATGTCAAGCCTCATTTCTGTTCTGGCACCCAGCGTTAATTACCTTTCCCTTTTTTTAGCAGCCATTCTTGTGTTCTGTTTCTTCACTTAAAGCTGATAATAAGCTGTCCGTCTATATAACCGTTCTGCTGACACAAATCATGATGGATATGAAAAGCAATAAAAAGCAAATCTAATGAGACATTGCTCAGAATGAGACAAAAAAAATTGAACCACGTTCTTTAATCATCAATGTGCAAAGCCAACCGGAATAAATTTGTTTCAAGGAGGCCTCATTTCTATTTAAATGTAAAATACACTGAAATGTTTTAAGAACCACAGAAAACTATGGATTTCTGATAAAGTAGTATACTTGTAATCCCAGCCAAAAGAAAAAGCCAAACACCAGACAAATCCAGACCCACCCCACCCCCCACCCCCCGACACTGCAAAGAGGGCAGTGGCTTCCCTTGCTTAGATTTTTCCAGAGTGAAGTGCAGAAAACTGTAGGTAGAACAAGGTCACAGAAAACTTCAATCACTCATTTGCCCTGGAAGACAAAGACTCATAAAATTGCCAGCATCATCACAAACACTGGTAGAAAAAGCCTAATTCTGACCCGATGCTGTTATGAATAAGAATATCACTGCGTAAAATCACTAAGAGATCATGAGCAACTTGAAAGGTTTAGTCCTTTGCCCTTCCTCTGAAAAAACAAACAAAAATATTTCCATCCACAAGCAAAGCAAGAAGAGGATGAGGAACCATCACTGCCACCCACACGTGACCCCAAGCAGATCCTCAACACCCAAAATCTGCAGACCTTCCCCTCCTCAATGGGCGCGCAGGACCCAGCTCAGCGGTGGGAAGGGGGTCACCAGCGCCGTGGAGCAGTCGCTCTGGGACACGGCACCACGGCTGTTTGGGCAGGACTCGTAACCAGCTTGGAGCAGACACTGGGAAAAGCTGTTAGAGGTTGTGTGGTTGCAGACCTGAAATTATCCTGCCTCTGTTGGTGGGCTGATGCCCATGCGCTCACACGAGCCTGCCAGCTGCCAAGCCGGGCAGCCAAGGTGCCCAGGTGCCCCGAGGGCATGGAGCATCCCAAGGACAGGGAGCATCCCGAGGACAGGGAGCATCCCGAGGGCATGGAGCATCCCGAGGGCATGGAGCATCCCAAGGACAGGGAGCGTCCCAAGGGCACACCGCATCCCAAGGGCATGGAGCATCCTGAGGGCATGGAGCATCCCAAGGACAGGGAGCATCCCGAGGGCATGGAGCATCCCGAGGACAGGGAGCATCCTGAGGGCACACCACATCCCAAGGGCACACCACATCCCGAGGGCATGGGGCATCCTGAGGACACCATCCTGCCAGCTCCAGCGCCTGAAGCTGTGTCGGGTCAGGAAGGTGAGGGATCCATGAGAGAGGCATGCAGCACTCCTGGTGACTTGCAGGAACACAGGAGCTCTCATACTCCTTCAAGGTACAACTCATAAGAAAGTTAGATCAGCACCTGCCGAATTTTGTGTGTTGAGCTCAGACTTGACAGTGACTTTCCCTTCTGACTGCCACACGATACACTACTGCACAGCCACCCCCACATCGTCTCCGGCCCTGCAGGGCAGAGAAAAGGGCTGGGAGAGGGACATCGTGTCCGGGTCCCCGGGCAAGCCGGTAGCTCTGAGTGCACCTCACAGCGGCGGCAGTGCCCACTGAAGTCTGCGGCCATCACAGTTCCCCCCCGAGCTGGAGCTGCTTCTCCAACACCTCCCAAAGCCGCTGCGGCTCCAACACCTCCCAAAGCCGCTGCGGCAAAGGGGCATTAAAGATGCCCCAGACGGACCCATCGGGTGCCCTCCGGGTTTCATCCTGATGAACTAGCCGTGAACCTTTTTCTTCTTATCTATGCAGAATCAGCTTCTAGGCATTATTTTTTCTCTTCTCCCCTTCCCCTCCACCCCAATAATCATATTTTCCCACATTTTACTCTGAAGCTGTATCTCTAATTGCACCCATTGCAGAGTAGAACGTAAAGGCTGGCTGTAACACCCAGCGCCGCTGTAATGATCCAAATGTTTCAGAGCAATATTCCAAATGCTGGGATTCTGAAGTGAGCGCTACACCGGGAAGAATTATGAAATTTAGAGAAATAATGCCAATCTTTCAGAACAAAGAGTCAATTATAGAGCTCAAGGGTACCTAAAAATAAATCATGCTGCCAAACTGTGTGTTATTTGCTTCTTCCCCTTTCCCCCCCCCGCCCCAGCACAGCATATCTGAGAAGTGTCAAGGTATTTGTCACCCTTTGCATGGGCGGGGGAGGACGGGGACCACCCCCTGCCCTGCAGTTTCTCATCCCATCTCCTCCGTTGCCAAAGCATTGTCTGCAGCGTGCTGTCGCTGTGAGCTGTTGGGGTTTGTTCCTGTCACCGCTCTGCTGCGCACCGTTGAAGATCAGCGTGAACAACTACGAAGGCCAAACCTGCACAGGCGAATCCAACGAGGGGTAACTTTCAGGTTAACTCCGAGACGTGGGTTCGGCTCGTGTGGAGGGCTGGGGCTGCGCCGAGGAGCTTCTTGCAGCGAACAGCGAGTGGCTTCAGTCCTTGAAACGCGGCACCCCCTTCCCTGAGCTCCACTCCTGCCATCTGCTCGTGAGCTGTTGCACGTACTGCACAAATACAGATAAACTGCAATACGCGTAATAGTTCACAACGCCCCTCCCGTCAGACAGAGAGGTCTGTTGAAACATGAGCAAACCAGACCACTCTCCAGCCCTGTGCGTGTGCTTTCACACTGCGAAAGCCCCACAGTGACCACACTCTGCTTTGCCTTCACTCGCTCTGCATCACCTTCGACTAAATACACAGCATTTCGGTGAACCAGTTCCTCATCTCCGCAACACATGTGAAATTAGCTTAAAAATCCCAAGACTTCAAAATAGAAATTCACTCGAGGGTCTTTGTTTACCCTCTGGATAGAGATTTCAGAACATCCTCAGATGTCATTCCCCCTCCTCCCCGCTTCTCTATGCACTGACAAAATCATTAAGAAAGCGCGAACACAACCCCAGCCCAGTGACTTCAGAAAGTGCAGCATTAATAAGCATCAGATGTTGTAGAAACCTGCAGTGAGATTTTGGATAAATGGTGCGAAGAAGGTGAGACTATGAGCGTCTGTTCCTTATGCTCAGTACAATGGGAAGGGGCACCCAGTTAAATCGTCAGGCACTGCGCAATTAAACTGTGAGATGCATGACGGCCAGAAGGATAAACGGGTTCAGAAAGGGATTCAATTAATTCAGAGGAGAAACCTATCTGTGGCTATTAAGCCCCTCGGTCCCAGTGCAACTTCTGGCTCAGGAAGTCTCTAATCTGCTAATTACTAGAAACTGGGAGGCTTATTTGTAGGCACGGACCACTTGGTATTTGTCCAGTTTCTGCTGGAGACAGGGTACTGGCTGGATGATTTTGGATGCCCCAACGTACCCAGTCTTTTGTTTGGGTCTTTTACAATCATCTTAGCAGACCCTCCCTGGTGCCTCCAGCATCCTCCGTCCCTGCGGTGGCACTCACGATGCACCGGGGGCCACGAGCTCACCCGCCAGCGCAGCCCCCGGCTCTGCACGGGGAGGGGGTGTTCCGCTGCGGAGGCTGACGGGTCCGTTATTGTCACTCTCCAAACCGCAGCGGCGGCACGGGGAGCGCCGTGAGCACTGCGGGAAGGGCGGCGAGGTGGGTTCCGCACACTGCCGCGGCATCGGTGACCGTTATCAGCCCCCCCCTCCCCCCGGCTGCAATGGCCCGTAACCCCCTTGGGGTCTGGACCACAACAAGGTGCTCGGTGTGTCCCAGTTCAAATGGGAGAATTGATGGTTACCAGTAAAAAGCATCCCACGAGCTGGGCGTTTAGTCCCAGACAGACCCCAGCTCCAGTCCGGCCTCAGAGCAAACCCTGAGACCACAATCTCCCGTAAAAAACCAAAGAGCCACTCACACTATGGCTATTTAAAGCCACTCCTCCCGAACAGCAGCCTGTCTCCTGGCGGGTGTGTGTGCAGAAGCCCCCATCAGCCCGCGTCCCCCCGGGGCCGTCCCTGCCCTCTCCGGGGTCTGCTCCCTACGGCGGTGCCACCTCGGCCCTGCCCCGGCAGCCATCCCCTCAAACCCCCGGCAGCGCTCCAGAGGATCCCACCATCGTTCCGAGTTTCCACTCTCACATTCAGCCGCCCTTTAGGTTTTTGAGGGCTCTTTTTCCCTTCGTGTTTCTTAAATCATTTAGATGATATTTTATTATTGCAATAAAGTAATTGCACTGGCACAAACTGAACATTAACATTTGTAGTGTGGGTTGAGAAAAAAACCACTATCTTTAATCCTCCACACCGAAAACGATCCTCCCCAACAAATGACGGTGTCACAGCAAAAGTTCCCCCTGCAACAGAAATCACTGCTTCTCCTTCGGGCCTTTCCACCTCCAATGCCTCCACTGCAAACAACGCTAACAAACAAAATCAAACAATTTTTCCCCAACAGACACCCCATCCTTGTGATTTCAGATGCGGTTTTGTTCCTTTGCTTTATCTGCAGGAACAGTTTGAATGGTTTTATAATTTGTCTGCACTTCCATTTTATTATATCTGCCTTCCATCTGTTATTTTTACGGTTTATGTTACCATTCTCCTAATGCCAGCGGCTCTACTGTAAAACCGATGTTGCATCCCAGAAACTTATCAGCTCACTCAAAAAATACATCTTGTGCGTGATGGCATAAGAACTGCCTGGAGAAGGAGGAATGGATCTTTTATTAATGATTTTCTTGTAGGAAGAGCCCACGCAATAGTCATACTCGGTGCAAATACACCTTCCCTTCTCACTGCAGAAGCCCCGCTGAACGATACAGACCTCATTCACCAAATCTGAAGAAAAATCCAGTCACACGGAAGCGTCCATCCTTTAGATAAGGGATGGCACCACTTCCCACGTTTTTAGGGAGTAAACTCTTCTGCGCTGGGAACGCAGCGGGAGCAGAGCCATGGCTCGAGCGCTGCCCAGCTCCTCCCCAGGCGCCGTGACGGCTGCGCCCTCATCCCGGCGGGTGAGCACCGGTNGGCTCGAGCGCTGCCCAGCTCCTCCCCAGGTGCCGTGCCGGCGGGCGAGGATGCACCAGCGCGGAGAGCCGGTCCCCGGGATGCTCCATGATCTGGGGCTGCGGAAGAGAGGGGAGAACGAAAACAGCCCCTGGGCTGCGGTGGCACGTGCCCACAGCTCTGCCACTCTCAAGCAATTACAGGTAATTCAGTCGCCATATCAGAAGTCGCCCTCGTTTCTAAAGATTTCACCGGGTCACTGGCCAGGGATCTTTCATCAAACGCTCTTCAATCAGAGTTAATTCACAGAAGCTGCACCGTCCCACGTCGTGACCCGTTGGTCACGCACACCGGCACCGCCTCAGCACCGGTGGAAGAATCCATAAATGTGCAAAATAAATATGCATTGCCTTCATATTGTCTCCAATTCTAAATTCTCAACCTCACATAGGCAACGGATGAGTCCCGCACGTGCCGCAGCCTTAGGCCAGGTAAAATTTTCACTTACTTGTGGCAACACACGGTTTTTCTCCTTGTTTTATAATTTCCCAAGCACAAGTATAATTGGCTCTGGCCTGCTACCAAGGGGTTTATTAAAACGGCAAGGGATGAAACTAATGATTGTTAAGAAGATCTAATTCCAAGGATACCGAGTTGTTCATTACCGGTTTATGGCTACTAACCAGCGGCGCTCAGATGAAGGCCTGTGGATTTGTTTACCGTGCCAAGGCACGAAGATGCATCCAGTCACAGGAACTGAAAGACTGAGGCAGAAATCAATACAGAGCTACTAAACACCCTACTGCGCAGCTGGGAGAGACTAATTTGATGAGGAACCTGTGAGTCCAATAAAAATGTGCATAATTTAAAATGTATTAAAAACATAAGCTGCTAAAGCATCAATATTTAAACACCATCCCCTGCAGTGCCACCACAGATTTTGCGGGAAGAGCAGATATTGTTGCATACGAAGGTGACAAAGATGCAAGAATTGCCTGAAATAATTCTTTGGCCAAATTCCGGACACGGACTGGAATAAAACTGTCTCGGGGATAAATCTGGCCCCAGGTGTTCTCCCTCTCGTTGTTAAGAACTACTGGGGCCTTAGCTGCAGGTAAGAACTACTGGAAAATGGGTTTCTCGTGCCGAGGCAGGTCTTCTGCTCACCCGGCCACAGCGCCCCAGCAGAATATTGGGGTTTCAGTGCGGTCAGCGGAGTGGGGCTGACCTGCCCGCTGCAAGGAGCCTGTTTCCCTGGGACACCTTCTGGGAGCCTCAAGGCGAGGGATGCTCCAACCACGTCACGGGAACAAGTCACTGTGAACGCAATCAGGGCTGAGTCACAAGTGACTCAAAATCTCCTAAGCCCCGCTGACGATCCAGTTCAAACGCTGCTCGAGAGAATCGAGGGCTGCTTGAGAGGATGTTTCCCGCTGCCGATCCTAAATCATTTATCATTTGCTTCCCAGCATCGCTTCACGCCAAGTGCTTCAAAACACCCCCATTATTGGATGACGCAAAGGAAAACCTTCTGCGTGGTCACACCAGGAGACAGATGTTATTGCTGAGGAGTGTGTTTAGGGACAGCGCGAGCCTGAGCACAAGCAGAGCTCCACCTGCGACCCGGGGCGAGGGAGGCACGTTCGCTTCTGAGGAGGCTTCTTGGCAAAGCACAGAGCTCCACGGCTCGTGAAGGACGGAGGGCCCCAGCTGAAAAGAAACCGGTGGTGGAAGGCATTGCCGCGGCAGCTCCCGCAGCGCCCCGAGACCCGTCGAAACCGGTAACAAAGCTGCTGGAGAAGCGGCTGCGTGGGAACGCTCGCTGAGAGCCGGCCGCGCGCCAGCCACGTCTCTGCTCCGCGCCGGGGACCCCGACCCCGGCCAGAGCACTCCCGCACCGAGCAGCGGGGCTGCACGGGCTGATTTGCACTTTAACTAGCTTACCGTTAAGGAGATCCTTGCATTAGTTAATCCAGAGGCCATCTGCTGAGGATAACGCGTTTATTACTAAGAATCTACCTATCTGCGTTGTACGAGGCGTGCACGTGGTGAATCTCAATCATTTTAACGTAGACACTCTATTATACATACCATGAAATTTAACAAGGTATGTCCTATATGGGGCTGTAACACTGCAGCTGTGTGGACTAATTAGATAACACTCATTATTGTTCATTCAATTTGCGTTCGCAGATGCAGGGAGCTGAGTGCCGACTGCTCTCCAGGCGCTGATTGATTGCTCCCACTTTGCATTCATTAGGAAGGTGGCCTCAGCACAGTAGTTTTACAACATGTGTTTGCTACCACTTAACTGGATGTGCCAGTCAAATGCCTTGAACTGTGTCTCTTGATTAACAATATTTTGCAAATATGGCGCAGTCTATTTTAGCGGCGTGACAGGCGGAGCGCGGAGCCGGCGAGCGCCGCTCCCTGCGAAACCTTCCCCTTCCCGCACGCCGCGGGGAAGAAATACAGCCGTGACAGTAAGGGCTGATGACAGCTCGCCGATACATCAGGTTCATAGGTGGCAGTGTCCATTGCTCATCTCCTCCAGTCAGACGTGACTTACAGAAATAAATGGGCCCGTCAGAGGCTCTGACTTTGTCAGATGAATACCGAGCCCATAAAACCAGGGCAAATACGGTTCACGCTGACCTCTGCATTTTTCCCCTCATGTCCCTTTGCAGCTACGGACCGGGGTTTGCTCTGCTCCGTCTCACCTCCCTCTCCTCTCTCAGGGACCGGTGGGCACAGGGGCTCTTCTGTAACAGCAAACCACAGCCCAGCAGCGCCAACCCAGCGGTGGTCCCAGCCCGGGGACCCCGAGCCCCTCCGGCCCCAGCGTCTCCCACCCTCGGCCCTTTGCCGCCGGTCACGCAGACGGACGGCAGGGCTGTGCCGCAGGGAGAGGACGCTGAGAGCGCACCCAGGAGCTCCGGCTCGTCCCAAATGAGGCTTTTCTTCAGACCATGCTTTAAATCAGCTCGGCGATCAGAACCTGTTAGAGAATCGTATGTGTTCCCGTAGAGCTGAGATTGAAATGATGCCCGTCTGTAAATTATTCAAGATTAGATTACATCTTGGCAAAGCCCACGGTCAAAATAATAGAAACAGCACAAAAGGCAGCTGATACTCGTGAAAAATAAGTATTGTCAGAGTAGCTCCGTGGCCAGGTTGGAAAGCAGACCGAGCGGCCGGGCTGGAGCGTCCCTGAAGGCCGACTCTGGCCAAAGCAGTCGCCTCGAGTCCTGCCATGGTGCTGGAGGCTGCACCAGTCTGCGTTCCCACGCACACGCTGTGCGCTGCGAGCAGCCACGACGCCGGCGTGTGCCTCCTGCGCTCCCGGGAGGCTGCGGCATGGATGCTCCGGGGCTCCCCGGGCTCAGGGTATCATTGATGCCATGCATCGATTGAAGCTCTTACAGCTCTGCATGTCAGCCAGCCCCACGGCACAGGGGGAATGCCAAAACAGCCGCAGCTCAGTCTGTTATTGGCCCTCAACTTCTCTTAAAAGCATCTACTCCAGCTTCACTGATGTTAATTTAGGGGGGTAGAAGGAACTGGTTCAGAAGTTTTTCCTGCAACCTGGAGGATGTGGGTACCTGGGTATCTCCAGGGCGATTCATCAACTCCTCATGCTCAGCCCCGCTCCAGCGACTGCCCAGCGCTGGGCATTGGGACATCACAGCCCTCTCCCATTCCTCAGGCGAGCGACCTACGCCGGTGGTGGAGCATTGTACAGTGATGAATTTAGTGCCCTGCTATAGACGTGGGCTGGGATCCACCTATCCTGCTTTCACCACCCCAAGTGAAGCTCCCTGCCTCTGCCCCCTCTGCAGCAGAGGGCAGCGGTGGCAGCACCCCCAGGGCACCCCGACGGGGTCCTGCCCATGGGGGTGCTGCCCCTGGTGCTTTCTGCACAAGGAGGGCTCCCAGTCTCAGGAGGTCCAGCTGACGTTGCTGGTGGACACAAACCATGCTTAGGAGATACAGGAGCAGAGGCTGATGAAGCTTCGAAGAAGCATGTCCCATTAACACCTTTCCATGTGCTCCCTGTAACCGAGGGCTTTATTTCATGGTGTGTTGGCTGCAATGGCAAAGCCAGGCGAAAGCGCTCCCACCTTCCAACCATGTCCCCCTCCCTACACGGGCTCTCCCGGCGCATGCTCAATGGGGAACAGAGACCACACCACGCACTGCTGTCCCCAAAGCGCTGGGCTCTCAAGAAACATCGCCCATCACCACCAGCAAACTCAGGAGCAGCCGTTACTGCGTGGCGGCTCCTCCAACCGAGAAGCCCCACCACAGGCACAATGCAGAAGGCTCAGAGAGTTCCTTCTGTCAACCACCGCCACCTCAGAAATAAACACAGGGGGAAGCCGGAGGAAGGCAAGACGGGTGCTGCTTGCTCAGCACAAGTCTGGAGGCTGCAACACGGAGCCGACCACCACCCACCCCAGGGGAGCATCAGCGTACACTCACCCCTGCAGACCACGCTGCTGCCAGCTCCAACTCGGAATCCTTCTTTCAACCCAAGTGTTAACTCTCCGCTTAGTCAGTCCGACCTCTCAACCACCAGGCGCCGCGTGTTTTATTTTTCACAACGCTGTAAAACAAAACCCAGGAAAGAGCTTTTCCTCACGATAATGAAGTCTCCACCAAAGAGGAGAGATGTGGGTCCTGCTCAGTGCCGTCTGTCACTGCATGGGCTGGCACCAGGGCGCCTGCCGCCCCCACGCCGCCGCGCTGGAGCTGCGGGTCCACTGGTCCGTCCCATTTCAAGCCGAGTTGACAAAGCAGCTGTGAGCCGCAGCCTGAGGGACACCACCTTGGCTGGAGCAGACAGGGAGGAGAGAGGACCCTCGCTGGTGGCCTCATGGGGCAGCCGGGAAGCTTCAGCCCTCTGAAATTAATTGGGAGCTTACGGAGAGATGGATGGACTAGGGATCGGTCATACATCCTGGGCTAACCAGCAAGGCTGCTGTTTTGGGGCCATTTCTGGGAGAAAGGCATATTAGGAATAAATAGATCTGCCCAGGAGCCCTCCCTGGCAGCCGGCGCGAGGGTCCCCAGAAGAAGCTCTCTCGGTCCCCGCTCTGCGCCGCAGCTCCCGGCTCCGCAGGGGGAGGCGCGGGGGCGGACACCCCGACCCCCCAGCCCAGGGATGCTGTGGAGGGGAAGGACCGGCTGCCAGCGGGAGGACGGCGGGTTTGCAGGGGACCCTCTCCATGGGCACATCCCCGTGACGCCGTGCAGCCTGCTTCCCGGCCAGGGCGAGCGCACTGGAACGGCAAGATGATGCCACTCAGAGCCAAACTGATTTTTTTCATTCAACTCAGTGTTGCCAGGCTGCTAACACAAGGCAGCTCCACTGCCATCGTGTTAGGCAGACGAACCGTCGCTTCAGCTCATTTCAGTGTGAAACACTGTCACTTTTTTTCCTTTTTGCATATGCAATACTCACTGGATAGTTCAGGTCTACGCACAACATATTTATTCAACAGTAATCGTTTCATTTCTGCAAAGGAAATATGTTCCAGTGTTCCTGCAGCTGACAGGCTCTGGCATAAGTTGGAAGCTGAGGCTCCAAAAGAGGGAGAATATGTTTATGGGATGAAGCACAGCTGTTTGCAGTATTCCTCTGCCCTAGCAATTATTTTAATAGGAAGAATTCCTGGAGGGTTATTTGGCGTCTGCACGGCGTGTGCTGTGCTCGCAGTCACTAGTCAGGGTATCAGGCGAGCGAACCTCTGAAGACGCTCCTGTTCTTGCAAAGCATTTTTTAAAAAGGAAGAGGGTTCAGTTCTGCAGCCCGCTCGCACACCAGAAAATACTTGTTCCCATGGGTTGCACAAGAAATGGTAGAAAAAAACAGTACATTTACATAATCTGCATTCTCGTAAGATTGTTTATGAGCATCGCTGAGCTGCCCCAGATCTCCCCCCGCGGTATGAGAAGCGATCGCTACCCAACTTCAAGATGCGGAGCGAGGTGAGTGAGAGACATTCCTACAGAACAGGTGAGTTATCTGTCTCCACGCGTTTTTGCCTGAGGAAATACGGGTAGGACCTCTCGAGCCTGCTCACGCCGCCCTGCCACGCCTGCGCGTGCCCGCTTTGCACTAAGCTGTAGAGCAGTTTCTGGAGGCGGTCTCAGGTCAGGCTTGCTGCAGTGGTGCAACAGGGATTGTATGCTCCACTGCCGTGTTTCGATGATAAACTGGAGTCTATTTAAAATTCAGCAGCGCCTTGTGAATGTGCTGCTGCCTGGCCTGAGAAATAATCACTGCCAGGACAGTCCTCAGACGGCACCGCTCACTAAATAAAACACCCAAAGCCCTCACTGAAGGGGAGAGCTCCCTAGGGACTGGCAATGCTTTAGCCTGCTTGTCATCCAAGGGTTTCAAAGCACTTCAGAAGCATTAATTAAGTCTCATGACATGCCTATAAGATGGAGGTTTAATGCTTACCACAGTGGGTAGTGCTGGGGTCCGCGCGCTTGCGGAGCCGCGAGGGCTGCGGCAGTTTGGATCAGGCGTTGTGAATCTCAGAGCACCAACCGGTGCCAGCACAAGCGAGAAGAAAGCTCCTGAGCGCCCGTGAACCCACCACCACCCACCGCGGCTCGCGCCATAACCCCAGCGCGAGGGCCAGGCGGGTGCCGGTGGCCGCGCAGAGGGCGGTTTTGATCCCCGGGTGGGGAGATGCTCTGCTGCCACAGCGCTGCCCACCGCCAGCACACCCTCTGCCCGTCCGAGGCGGAGCAGAGCCAGCAAACGCGCTGCCTCTGGCTGCCTGCCCTGTCGCTCGGCCAAGTCTGCGAGCGGCAGAATCCCCAAGCCCGCGCTGTTTTGATTAGTACTGGCAAACGGCCGTGTCCTTCGATGAAAGCATCTTGCGCGGCCATTGTGATGTGTTTCAGGTGGCTTAATGAGAAAATGAGTAAATCCCTGCCTGGATTTTTACTTTCAAATCAGCTGTCCAAAACATTAAATATTTTAATTCCTTATAGCTTTAAAATGCTAGACTCTCATTTTTCTATCTAGAAATGCACATGATTTATCCAGACTGGATATTAGGAAAAATTTATTCACCAAAAGGGTTATCAGACATTAGGACAGGCTGCCCAAGAAGTGGTGGAATCACCGTCCCGGGAGGTATTTAACAGAGGGGCAGACGTGGTGCTGAGGGACATGGTTTAGAGGTGGTTTTGGCAGTGTTAGGCTGATGGTTGGACTCGATGATCTTAAAGGCCCCTTCCAACCTAGACAACTCTATGATTCTATGCTTTTTGTGCAGTTCATCCCACCAACAGGGCTTTACTCACAAACTTAGGAGAGTATGTAAGGCTGAATATTCCTTTGGAGGGATTCATTTAACAGACCTGGTCACCAATGAGATCAAAGAGCAGCTGAATGGCATTCCCACAACGCAGCCTCTGGCGTGACTCGAGCCACTGCAGACACGAACGCCGGGATGACACCCCAGTCGAACAGCCCGTTTAGAAACTGCGCTGGGGAGGGAGGGAGGGAGGGATGGAGGGANGATGGAGGGAGGGAGGGAGGGATGGATGGATGGAAATCACCTTCCTCCAAGGATCAGCCCTCTGATCAGCTCCAGCTCAGGGCTGACTATGGTAAACCATTCATCTAACCCAGCAGCTGCCATATGCCCCCTGTGAAGCTTATTACTGTTGACATTTCAGTTAATAATGGTCTATTTTTAAGAGACTCCATCATTTCTACTCATTAATACGCTTGAGAAGTCCACCACTATGCGCAGAAATCAAATCACTCTTCTTATCCAAAAATTGCCCCTCCACCCTCCAGTAACATAGCTGAGGAAGACAGACATGAATTCTTTGGCCACGGACCTTGCTTGGCAATCCCCAGGCATAACCACCGGCAGCGCTCCATCTGCAGAGAGAACCCTCCGCTCTTCCACTTAGTGCAGAGTCCGTTTTGTGCAAGTCTGAGTCATTCGCTCTGTGTGGAGAGAATCACCTGCACTCACCCCTCAGAGACTGCGAACCATTTCAAAACCGCCTTCGCAGGGAACTTCTAATCTTCACAGGAAGAAGGGGCTCACTGCTATCAGGGAAAGGCAATGAGAAAACAAACTCCAAAAAGACTTTACCCCGAAACGTGACTTTTAGCTCACCGTGCAATGGAAGAGGACAGACGCAGACTCACCTAAGCCTGTGATTATGAACTCCAGGGCACAGTCTGGATGTTCCTAAAAAACACAACCTGTGCACGTCATGTTCAAAGAAGCTTAAAGCATCTGACAAGAATTAGGTTATTTACTTTTCACATGCCTTGAAAATCTAAGCCTTGATGATCACATTTAACATAAAATTAAGTCTCACCTCAAATCCAAACCCGCTTTTGGGCGAAGGCTGCATCCGCCTTTTGACTGTGCTTCATCTCTCCAAAAGTATTTGCTTGGGAGGATTTGCGAACCGCATTCAAGATCAGAGGTTCGTGGCGTTAGCACCCTCGGTGGTAGGGGAGGGCTGAGAGCGACGCTCTGCCGGCTCCGTGCAGCGACCAGAGCGGTGGGAAGATCAGCACGGAGACTCGGATCCTCCCAGGCATGCAGTCACGTTATTTCTAGTTGAAAGTAACGGGAACCGGTGGCCTAAATGGAAGTTGAATGCTTTGATACTTCTGTGGAAAAAGATGTAAGAGAGCAAAGCCGGAGTAAATAACACCTGCCAAATGGTGTTTCAGAAAGTTGGCCAGAAAAAAAGAAAAACCTAACAAATATCCTGTAACTCACAAAGGGGAAAACAGATAACAGTTTGCTATCACCAAAAATGCTTCTCGCATACAGAAATGCCATCTTTTATCTAGATATTTAGATGAGAACAGAAGTTCGGTGATTTTTGTCAGTGCCATTAGTTTCTCTGGAGAGAATATTAGCACGCTGCTACCGACAGAACATCAATAACAGGGGAGATAAATTCTTCTGAAGCGTTAATTTTCTCAGCGTTGTGAAATCTAACTTATGCATCATCAGTATACATCAGTGAGGGATAATATGAGCAGGCACTGTAAACACCCTGCTACAAATAAAACAATATAATTCAAGTGAAATCTGTTTCCGAAAGAGATTTCCATTTGGTAATGGAGACGGGGTTTCAGCAGTTTCCAATAACAACGCTGCAGCCGGCACAGTTCCTCGCTGCCGCTATCTGCCTTCTTCACAAACAGCTTTGCAATAAACACAAGTGAAAATAAGGGCCAGATCTTGTAGGTATGAGTTGGCACAGTCCTACGAATCCAGCAATCCAGTAATCGCGGGAGACGGAAAGGCGGGAGCAAATGAGGAAAGTAAATGTCATTTAGTGATTATGGGCAGTTATATGCAAACGGACCCTCAGCTGTGTTGAACGCAACGCCGTGTGAAAAGGCGATTCTCTCTGCCGTTCCAGCGCAGGCTCAATTCTGATCTGCAGTCTGGATGCCCCAATCATTTGGACCTCGTGAATATTTAATTCCCACCTAATTGCCTCAGAGGCAAGCAGTTTTCTCTTCCTGCACTTTCTTCACCCCATAATGAGGTTAAAGAAGGGAAAAGGGCCCCCTAGCCGATCCAGTCGGCGTGCCTGTGGCCGCAGGACACGGGCTCCTCGCTGGGATCGCACCGCCGGCACTCGGCTCTCTAACAGGGACTGTGTAAGAGACTGAGCTGCTCTTTTCTTCCTGTCTGCCTTCCCTCGTGATTGCTTTATCCAGGCCATCGCTAGAACGGGGCAAATACTGCAAATGATTATGCACAAACGTTCCTTGGAATTTTTTTAATTAATTAGTCTTGACCGTTTTCTCACTCCTTTTACACGGGGTTTTCACTCCTGTGACTTTACTCTACCAGCACTGTTTATTAGCAGGGTACTCACTGAAGCAGCAAATTATACATGATTATTGGAGATTATTCACTGAGAGTAAAGTGATAAATTAATTATTAACTCTCATTATTAGCACTGTTGTCCTGCTGTCTGGAGGCCTCACTGAAATCAGGACCCCGTTGCTTGAGGTACTGTATAAGCAAATAGGGAGGGACAGTTCTTGCTCCCAAAGGGCCTTCAGCCGAAAGAGGTGACACGGCGCGGGGGGAAAAGCCGCGAAGAGACAAGAGGACTTGCCCCGCATCGGGTCCGGCCTCTCGGTGACAGAGCCGAGGACAGGGCTGTCCTCCAACGTGCCTCCGGCAGGAGCAAACCTTGGGGTACGGTTTCTTCTCACCTCCCTCTGTGCACTTACAGTTTCCTCGGGGTGGGCCAGTCCTCCACAGAGGGACGACCTCTCTCTTCGCCCATCTGTGCCTCCTTTTTAACAGAAACGTGCACAAAGAGACAGGATTAGCCACCAGGGAAGGCAGTCCCTAAGGGCTGAGCATCCCCAGCTCTGAACCGACCCCACAACAGACCGGCTCTCACCAGGCTGAAGGCACCGTTGCCCTCTCTGCTGGATGGAGGTCCCAGCCCCCACCTCCCCAAACCCTTCACGCCTTGTCTTGCACCTCCATGCATAACTTCTCAGCTGCTTTCTGTACCAGGCAGGTCATCCCCACATCCATCGCGCCCCCTCGCAGTAAGGCAACGCTGCTCCGTCATGCAGAGCCCGTGCCTGGAGCTGTGGGTGGCATTGCCCCGAGCCATAAACCCACCATTGCATGTGCGAGACAAGGTGCAGCCTCCAAAGACGCTACTTCACCCCCCACCCTACTGTACTCCTCCGGCAGAGAAAGTTCCCTCAAATCCAACACCTTGTGAGCAAAACACAGCTGAGTTTCTAGAGACAGACCTCCGGGCCCGGGCTAAAGAGCATTCAAAGGTTTATCTCACCCCTTGGAGATCAGCTCCAGCACAGCGTGATTACTGCTCTCCCATCGTTATGCCGGCCGGCCTATTTCAGGAATATTCATAGAACCATAGAACGGTTTAGGTTGGAAAGGACCTTGAAGACCATCGAGTTCCAACCCCCCTGCCATAGGCAGGGACACCTCCCACCAGCCCAGGTTGCCCAAGGCCACGTCCAGCCTGGCCTTGAACACCTAAGGCTCAGATAAATTCAAGTGCCTAAGTGCGGGTGACACTGCAGAGGGTCCGCTCTGGGGGGGCTGTGCCCGGAGGAGGAGAGCCCCTCCGGGGCGCCGCGGGCGCTGGCGGGGCGGTTGGGTTTCGGTGGCTCTGGGTCCGCACCGTTCACAGCCCTGAGGGCAGGCAGCAGGCGAGTGCTGACAGGATGAAACATGGTGCAGTCACACTCTCTTCCTTCTTGAGGAATGCCGCATTAACCATTAATTTTATGTAAGTGCTTTCTGGTATGGTGTTGTTGAACTAAATTGAATCTGTCCACTGGCAAATGCACTGGAAACAGAGCAACAAGCGTGCGGGGCGTGTGGGACCATTCATAAATGCAATCCATATTCCTCCAGCGAAGATGTGTTGTGAGACAGGTCCAGATACCTCATTTAGATTGACAGGAGGAGACCTGATAAAGCGGAGGAACATCATTGTCTCCAAACTACTGTCTCTTTCTCTGGGGCAGACACGTTACTAGCTCCCAGAAAAGAATATTTTAATTCATAAATGTCTATAGATGCCCGAATATCAGACCATTCCACTGCAGTTTTGTGAGCCTTCACTCGCACGCTCCTGGTTCCAAATCTGTAACAAGCTCTCTGATGAGTTCTGTTCTGCCTTTCATGCCCATTGTAAATGCTCTGGAAGCGAAAGAATTCACATTTAAATCCCATTTTGAAATATCTTTTAGCCTAGAGCTACACCTAAGGCATAAACCAGCCTGACGAAATGCTGATGGTGGTTTTCCAGGTCGCCTGTGCTGCAAATTTGCAGGCATGGAGCGGGAAACTGCTGCAGCCTGTCCGGCAGAAGCGATGCAGCCCCGCAAGGGCGCAGGCACCGCCGCAGCTGCTGCGCAGAACCTCCCGCGCGGAGCTGATGCTCACGGTCCCGCAGGTCTTCCTCACACACAGCGGACAGGAGAAAGGCACTGTTCACCCACGGCATAGTCTGACCATTATAGTGCTGATGGATAGTAGTAATGATTCTTTAATCAATATTAATAACATTTAATATGAGCACTAAAAGGCCCCATTATTTTTTCAGTGTAAAGAGCTATGAGAAATAAATATCCTTTTCCACAAAGTTTGCTGTTCTACACGCAAAGAAAAGGTAGATAAAATAAGTGGCCAGAAAACCCCAAGAAAAGAACAAGACAGCATAACGAAAGAAAAACTTCTACTCTGTTTGGAATTAACTCGGTGGTTTCGCCGTTCCCCTCCCGTCTCCCGCCCCGGGCACCTGAACTATTTCTAGCTCAGTCATGGTCTTGCTGAACAGACAAGATGTTTTTAACCTTTCTGGGCACAAGCTTTGTGCAGTATGCGCAGTTCCTGCTGAGACAGACATAAATTCCGTGCAGGATGAGCTTGCATATTTTAGGAGGCCTGGGGTTTAATGTCACTGCCCGCAAACATAAAAAATTACACTTCCCCACTCCCTGGGAGTGAACTGTGGGGATGAAATACCGTATCTACGCAACGCGCACGTACGTTCCAACAAGCACTGCCGCGTAAGCTGCAGACATCCTCCGCTAACGGTCGGACGGGGTTCTCTAATGCTGATCTTCAAACAGAAGTAAGGTTAAAAAAAACCAGGTATCTGCTGCTCTACTGCAACCGTTACAGGGCTTACCTCGGTGCCACAGACCAGGCTTTGGTTTGGAGCGAGACACTGCATCGCAACGCACAGACCTTAACCAGACGGTGTGTTTGGGCCAGGACGGCACATCGAAGCCTGGGGGGCTCTGCGCTGAGAAGATGCCCGGAGGGCTCCTCATTTATTGTGTCTGTCGGGTCGGAAGAACTCTTCACAGTCTCCTGGAGAGCACATGGCGCCTTATTCGACACTTCTGCAGGGACAAAACCCCAGTGACCACCCTCACTACTTCTGTCCCTAACGAACCCCTCCTGCAACTCAATAGATTTACCCGTGGCCATCTCATTACTTTGGCATTTTCTGATCTTTGGCTCAGAGGCTTTTTTGAACCGTATCTCCAGCTTCCAAGTCAGGAACCCGAAACGCAGATGCTGAAGCTGCCGGGGAGAAGGTAGGAAGGGAGAAAAACCCCACAGAGGAACAGTTTCTCCACTCCTACCCGGACTGCAGTTTGCAAAATGTGATCAATATGATGTATAACTGTGGAAACCCACACACACGCACACAAAACAAGAAAGGAGCTGTAAAATATGTTGGGGCAGGAAAATGAATGATCTCTCTGTCAACTATTTAAAAGCAATCCAGTAATGTGAACAATCAGAAGTGAAGAAAAATCAATACGCTTCTCGTGGTGCAGAAATGGAAAACAAGCTGGATTTTACTCCTGCAAAATCCATGCAAACAAAACCCAACAGATTAATTCTGCCTGTCAGTAAATGTGGTCCTTTCTTCAGAAACAGAACCACCTCCAGAAGAGCGCTCTCTTTAGACACAATACTGTGTCTATCGATGCCCGTTATAAAATCCCCACTGGTGTCCACAGCACACGACTGAGTCTTTACATAGTAATTATGAACAATTGTGTTTTATTCCCCACACATTTAATCTGTTTACTAAAAAAATCCACCAGGAAGACCTCAAGCAAAGCAAACAAACAGAGGGAAAACAGAGCATGCCATACTCAGCCCAATCTGTACTTCTCCACCTAATCTCCAGAAAGTGCAGAGAAAAGAGCAGTTCTCTCCCTGTTAGGGAAAACAGACAAGCAGAGGCATGACCGGAGTGTCCCAAAGTGGCCATTTCTATACTCCACGTCACAGCCGACTTCTGACTTCAGGTAACAGCGGGGAAATGGCAGCAGGAGGTCAAAAGAAGAGATTTCTGTAGGAACTCAGGAGGTGGGGGGTCCTTCCCAGAAAAAGGTTGCTGGGAGTGGGGGAGTGTCATATGGGGAGGGGGGACTCAGAGGGGAGATGGATTAGTGGAGAGAGTGCAATGCAGCAGTACGATCTATCACGCTGCCCCGCGCTTTACAGAGCTACACCATTTGTCTCACCGGTCTCAGTGCCACGCGTGCACAGCAAGACAGATCTATTAGTTTTCCTTTCCCGTCTTTCCTCTCCTATTGGACATATGAAATATAGCCAGAAACATCATGGAAATTAAAGAGCGTGGCACGGGCTGTAAGACGATGGGAACTGCCAGATGTTTAGTCAGCGCTTGAGCCTTAGCCAAGCCTGTGTTTGTCGTTATTGGAAGTACACAATCATTCAATGATCTTCTCTCGTATCTTTTGGCAGTAAAGTCAACGGCCAGCTCCACCTAGCACGGGGCAACCCCGTGTCCGGGTCCTCTGGTCGTCTGCCCATCGCCAGGTAGCCCCTGGGAAAGCAGAAGGCGGGAAACCCGGACGTTCACCAACCCAGGCTGTGTCTGAGCTCGGACACCTCACCCGGGCGGCGCGCACGGCAAAGCAACCTCCGCCAAGAGAAGGAGCAGAAGGGCCGGCGGGCGCCACTGGCAACACACCGACGGTCCCCTCGGCGGCTCCTCCGCCTCCGCTGCGCCGCGGGCACCGGGGTGTCCTCAGCAGGGCTGCGGGTACCACTACCAGCGTGAGCAGCAGGCGGCCCAGCTCTTCGGCTGCACTGTTATCTTGTTCTCCAGAACCTCAGCTCTCACTAATAATACAGAAGTCACCGGTTACTAAAGCGGGAGAAGAAAACTCCCCCCAAAGGCCCGTTTTGTCTTCAACACACGCTGCAGACGCGCACAGGGCACCTGGACGCAGGCAGGACGCTCTCGCTGCAGGCAAAGGAGGACTCTTAAGTGGAAAATTATGAAGCTGTGAGAATCTTAACTACAAAAAATACCTACTTTTTGCAGAAAGTATCTTCCCAAAATCCATCCTTATGATGGGACTGCCTTCCCCCCCCATCACCCTTCCTTTGTGCTGAGCTGCTTACGGGATTAACCTCTACACCAAACTCTTCAGAAAAAACGAAGTTCCTATGAACCTGTCACCAACCTTCTTCCAAACCGTGTGGGGAAAAAAGACTTCACAAAGCTGCAAAGACTTCTGCTCGGCTAATTGGCAGGCAATGGAGACCAAGGCGGGGGGAGAGGGCTCTGAGAGGCTGTTTCAAAAGCACAAAGCACCCCACAGCAGAGCCGTGCCGCAGGTTAGGATGGGGCTGCCTCCAGTAGCCCCTGCAACCCCTCTGCTGGGGTTAACCTCTCCAGGGCCCCGAGAGGCCTCCGTGGACCTCCCGGCTTCAGCGCGGGGTCCAGTTCTCCCCGGGCAGGAGCTGGGTGGAGGCGCAGGGTGCCCCCACTCAGCGCCGTGCCGCCGGGGTGACCGCGGGGGGACACCCGCACCCCCCCGCAGCGCTCGGCGGGCAGACAGAGCCCCTGCCGCCTCCCTGTGCTGACACGGGAAGTGCGGCAGCGCTGGAAGGATTTCAAGCAAGCCTAATTTGTTTCCCTTAATTAGGTCAAAAAATGTTTGAAATCGTAGCATTTGGTGAAGTTGTAAAGGAAACTTCACTAACGCTACGAAAACAAACCTGCCTTTTTCAGCGCGCTGCACGCCGTCGGTGCCGAACTTCTCCTAACAGCAGCTGTTCCGCTTCTGAGAAGCTGCTCTTATGGGGTGCGATNAAAAAAAAAAAAAAAAAGAAAGATCTTCCCATTTTAGTCAAGCACACGAGCTCTAAGCTCCTACAACTGAAACGATTTATTTTTATGTTATCTTCAGCATCTACATCCCGTGGTGCGCTTGGGTGCTATTTCTCGAGCTCCGAGGAAGGGCAGGCGGCCAGTACAGCCCGTCTCCGCCGAGGCGATGCTGCCGCTCCGTGGCTCCCGCGCGGACAGCCTGGACCAGCCTCCGCCTGCACACCACCGGGACGCCGGGGTCTGGGTCCGCCTTCACATGCAGCGCTTCCTCCTCATCCCCTTCCCATCACTCCTACTGTTCGCGTAGTTTAGATTAGCTTGAAAGAGCTTTTTGTCCTCTCTCATGGGAAGCTGCATTCAGGTCCTGCCCGTTAACTGGATGTGCAGTTATGAAACGAACCTTCATCCTGAAGGCCCTACGCAGTAAGGAGGAGGCAGCTCTTGGCCGCAGGGCCAGGGACACCCACGCACTCAGTACACTGTTAACTCAAACTCGCGACTATGAACTCGAACGCAGCCACCCCGCTCAGCACACAGCAGCTCCCTCCTCCCTGAGAGGTGTGGGGAAGGAGATGGCACAGCTGTCAATGCAAAGGACAGCGCTGGACAGGACAGGCAAATTCTGGGCCACTGGCAGCTTTTCACTCGGGTCAGTCTTTCCACACGTCCTCCACTCCCTCAAAAACACTTAAATTAAGTTTAATGCAGCAATAAAAGTCTCTGCCCTCTGTTCCAAGTAGATCGGCTCCTCAGAACAATTGCTCCAGGCCCTTCAGGGTCCGTGGCCCATCACCCACGGCACCACGCGCACCTGCAGCGGGGACGCGGACTGATGGTCCCCACTGGTCGTGGTGACAGATTTGCTCTCGGTTGCTCTTTGCTCAGCAGTTGCATTTTCCCACGCGGACTGCGTGAGCGGCAGCTTAACGACCCCGTCCGCCGCCACCACCGCAGCAAAACATCTGTTCTGGCCTTCAGCATTCCAGAGGGGCTTTCGGGGCTGTTGGTCGGTTCCCTTCAGGCAACCCAAAATGAACAGCTGCTTGCACCCACGGATCACAGACTGAGTCAGACATCCCTTGCTATTTGCCAGGAGTTGCAGGGGCCACCTCAGCTCGTACAGCGATCATCAGCACAGACACGGGCAAAGCACTGCCAAACACCAAAGAGTTTGAGATGCAGAGTACAAGTTTCAGAGCCTTTTGGCAAATGTTTTCGATTTCCCTTCCTCGTTCATCCCCTTTTCTTTTTATAGCTCAGCTTCTTTGCTGTCTCCCATCCTCAAGCATTCAAGTAGCAAATTGAGATTAGAGAGAAGACATCCAAACAGCTACCCCTGCCTTCCAAAATAAACGCTAAAGCTCTTAAAAGTAGCTCTAAATACATTGTTTTAAGATAGCGCATGGTAAGGGATGAACTACAGCAGTGCCACTTAAGGCACTTTTGATAAGACGGATCAAGTCATGACAGTGCTTTTGCAAACACTGTGGCTGGTCTCCAGCTGTGGGCAGGAGAGCAGGAATTACTCCTTCGCGTTTCCCTTCTGCAAGAGGAGGGAGGAGGAATATGCATCAAGAGCATCATCTCCATGGTGACAGCAGGGAAGCAGCAGGAGCTTTCCTAGAAAACGCTGGGTTTGGTCAGAACTAGTGCGGAAAATGAAGCAGCTGCAGAAAAACCTTTTCAATGATTCAGCTGGAAGAAATGGGCAAAAGCGGTTTCTGAACCAACGGGCGGCAACAGGATCTTCCCTGGAAGTCTGGGTAAGACACTATCTGCTGAGGGCTGGCCGTGCCATAAGCAGTCGAGACCTGATTCTGTTGTAAAGCATTTGTCCTCATGCTAACGACATTAGCAGGAAGTCCTGCGACACGTCCACAAGCGCCCAATTTCCAAACCCACTTTGCTGCCCGATGTCACACCTCCCCACATATCCCCATCCTAACGGCATTCGGAAGCGGCAGAGACCACCACAAAAATGGCAGCACCATTTCTAGGAACAGAGCCAAAGTCATTAAACCAATAAAGTAATGTACGTGGCGTAACAACTGCTTTTTCTGCATATGGCACCAAACTCCATAATAACTCACCTAAAAACTGCCCTGCTTAGTTCCTGTAACGATGCAGTGTTACAGTTGTGGAAACCTCACTTCAATTATTAAAGCTGAAAAACTCTACAGGTAAATATAGTGGCCAGTGTACTCTTGTTATGCAGCAATATAATAACAAGAACACCATTATTTATCTCTTCCCCTCGCGTTGCTTAAACTGCTCATTGTACTGTCATTTCTAATTTTGTAGGAGCTTTCTGCAGAAGGAGCCCTGTCGCACACCTAGAAAGTATAATGCATATGAAAAGCACGGTTTAAATAAGAGAACTGATGCATGGCAAGAGAGACATCAAATTACCACTTAAATGTTGCTTATGCAAACGTCAGCGGGTACCGATGAAGCGCAGCCACTTCTGCCTGTGTCTTGCTATCCTGAACTTTCGGGGCTATGACAATATACATCAGACGCTAATTCATCTGTGGAGCTCTGACACATTTTTAATATGCTCCGTGGTAACTTCCATTAGCCTTTGTCGTCTGTTGAAAAGCTCCAGGGGTACAGGCTGGAAGAACCCCTGCCTTCCACAGGCGTAGCCAGCCACGGACGGGACCCAGAGCACCACTGCGCAGCTCAAGAACATCCCCCCAGTCATACAAGTCACCTTGCAAAGTAACCCTCTGCAAGAGGCCGAGTGGGACCCTTAATAACCAATAAAGAGGGAATGCTCATTTAATTTTGCAGGTGAGAATAACCCTCTGACGAGATGTTATCCAAAAGCAAGCCTGTTTTGCAGAAGCAGAGGATTACGCTTTCATTCCTGTATTTCCAGTGCCACCTTCTGTACAGAAAAGGAAACCTTTGAGTTTCAGGAGCTCCATGAAATTAAACTGGAAAATTCTTCCCCACCCACGTGGGAACACAGTCACTACTGAAATTAAATACTGAAAGATTTACATTTTCAGTAGCTCAACAGCATATTGAGTTGTGTGCTTAAGACACCCACATGTGCCGAAAACTTCTAATTTTACAAAGAAAGTACCTCAGCTTCACTTTGTGTTTTCCATAAATTCATACAGCTTATGGGATGACATGTAATCGATGAGAGAAATAAACAACCATTATTATTAAAAAAACTGAACTGAAGTACAAATCTGGCTATAAATATCAAAACCTCTTGTTAAATGAATTCACAGGACCATAATTAAAGTTTGTGAACAGGGATAGTTGTTTTTCTCCGCCGTGTCATCCCGAGCCTCTCCCCAGGGAAAGGTTTGATGTGGTTTTCGGTTCCAGGAGCCTGACTGCGCCGCACTGCCTTACCCTCCTTCACGGCCGCAGCACGCTGCCCGTGCTTTGGGAATGCTCATCTCATCCTCAAATACTCGACTTTATCCCACAGCGTGTACAAATGACTGCTGTAAATATTTGCTTTGAGTACTTTTGCCATATTGTATCAAGAGTTCCATCACAAAAACATCCCGCAAATTGGATTTTATTATCCCTAGTTCCAAACTTAAATAGTAAGACCAAACCTGCTCTTTATTAGCAGTTGCCTTGATTGCTTCCTGACCCACACAGTGCCATCCATCAGAGCTGGACTGGACCACTGACCTGGCGCAGATGCGCGGATGCCCCCTCACTGGCAGTGTTCACAGCCAGGATGGGACTTTGAGTAACCTGATGCAGTGAAAGACGTCCCTGCCCAGAGCAAGGGGGGCTGGAGCAGATGATCTTTAAATGTCCTTTCCAGCCCAAACCATTCTGTGATTTCATTCTTCATTCTACTTTCCAACAGTGGCTAGAAAATTACCTGATAAATTACATTTGGGAGGTTTTCCAATGAGTACTATTCAGCATGATTATCTGGTACGTATAGACTGCCATTAAAAAGACAGACAAGGTCTTATCAGCTTCCTTAATAGATGTACTGCACTGTTCTGCCAGATCCGATAAGCTCTAAAGATGATTCGGAACAGCCTTAAAACGTCCAACCACTTTTAATTGGGGCTGGAGCGACACAGTGTTCTCAGCTCCGGCTTTGTGCACACACGCAATTCACTCCCAAAGGCAGTCAGGCAGTCTGGTCTGAGTTCCGGGCTTCGAGTTTCAAGGAACACGTAAAGATTGAATTTTTCAGCTAAGTTCCCCCATTTGAGGGAGGTTGCCGATAGGAATATTTTGACAATTATTCACCAAGACAAGTGAGCATCTGTGGAACTAGGAAAACTAACAGGGAGGTCGTCACCACCTGGGAGAGGCTACCACGGCTCAAGATAAGTTACTCACTGTGTTGCTGATGTTTATTGTCCCAATTCCTGACTGATTTTCTCAAGTCAAGCCCAAATCACTTGACTCCAAACGAGACTCAAATCCTTAGAATGCTCTGTAGACTGCGTAGATGGTCACTCTAGATACTGCCAGCAGTCTTATTCCTGCTTACGTGACAACACAGAACAGTAATACCTAACAAAAAGAGCACGAGAAGGCTTGGATGACGACACTGTGTCCTAAAATAGGCGCGTAAAGTGGGAACTCTTACGTGCATAAGTCTGGCCTCACGCAGTATCGTTAACAATTGCTCCAAGTGTGCAACACAAGGTACTTCAAAGGCAGCGTCTCGTGCACAGGTACATGAAATTTGGCTGTGTACGGGGGATTCCCATGTTTGGAGTAGCAGGAGGAGTTTTCCCAACTGGTGTTAATGATGAGTTGTGCTGTACCATCAAGGGAGAGCTGGAACCGACTGAATCAGAGACTCAAAGCAAAGCCCTAATGCCTTCTGAAGCACAGAGAGAACCATCACCTCCAGGTAAGAGAATGACTCAAGCCTACAGACAGTTGCACGTCCAAAGAAAGTATCTTAATTCAGTAAGCAATCTAGTAATAAACCTCTAGGAGGCAAATGCTGTAATGATTATTTATATTTTCCTCTTACGCCTGGATTTGTGCTTAGTTGGATTCTCTGTATTTCGTAAGAAAAGGAAAAGCAGCAGAGTTTCATCATGTGTATCTGCCTATAGCCAGAGCCTAGAAAATTAGGATCCTGATTGGAGCATCTCAAGTTCAAAATTATATGGAATAAGACTAAGCTGTAAAATTATGTACACAGCACATCATAATTGCAGCTACCGCTGGAATAAATTATGGTGTCTTACATATTCCAGGGCTGAACGGAAGAAGGTTCTTCAGCTAAAAGTAGAAGACCTATTCTCCAGAAAACATAACCCCAAACTAGAGATCAGACTGTGCTCAGTGACCTCTTGGGAAAAGGATCTGCAATATTTGGGTTGGTATTTCACCTGATGAGTAAGACTCCCAGCAGCTGAGCCCTCTCAAGAACATTATTTAAGGATTTGGTCAATCTCAGCTACAAAAGCGAAGAATTTAGCTCAATTACTCTCCTCCAAATCCTCTGAAACCTGGATTTAGGCCGTTGTTTCCATAACCCTCACAGTTTGCTTAAACTACAAGAGTGAGTGAAGCAATCCTTGCTGAGAAGTCTGTTTTGAGGAGTTTTTCAGGACTGCCTAGAGAGTTAGCCTTGCCTTCCCACCCTGTTTTAGAAATCCGGATTCTTTGTGCAACTTTCCAAATTCTGGCTGGAATATTCAACCGTCAGTTCCCAGCTTGCCCATCTGCTAGGTCTGGGAAAGATTTCTGTACCTTTAAAACGTGTGTCTAAACTGTTTGTCTAAGCGTCAACATTGTCTCACACTACTTAATTTTAAAGCTCAACTTTTTAAACCTCTCGAGGCTGATACTGCTCTGTATGTGAGGGACTGTCACGAATTTTGCACTGCATAGCAATTGCCTTGTGTTTTAGCAGATGAGCTTTATGTGCCGCACTGTGCCAGCTGCTCTCCGGAGGTACAGCTACAGAAAGGGTGACACGGTGGGGTCTGGGGGTTCCTCCCACCCCCCAACCCCCCCCCCCAGCGCAGCTGACCTCGGCGGTCCTCTGATCATTTGAGCTGAATACGCCCAAGGGGTAAACGAACGCCGCTTGTGCTCTGTCGTTAAGCAAATCATCTGTACTTACAGGGTTCTGTTTTCACTCGCTGCCGGCGTTAATTACGAAGCTGAGCGTTTGACGTCATGCGCGCTAAACGAACACACGCAATTTTTTACTGACCAATAAAAGCTAAATTATGAAAAAAGGAGCAGTGTTGTTATTACAGCCCACGCTCTTGCCCCCGCGAAGGCAGGAAGAACCCCCAGACAGTCCCCGTTTCTGACTAAGCCCGTTCCGAGCGCGGCGGTACCGCACTCCCGCGACCCCCCCGGGGAGGGCTCCGGAGGCGCAGTGTCCGTGAGGGGACCCCCCCGAGGGGTCTCCCGTTCCCCCCCCCGCCCCAAACACAACTCGTACCCCCTTTCCCAGCCCGCGGAGGGGGGCGCAGAGCGGGACAGCCCCGCCCCCCCCAAACCGAAAGCGAAGGCAGCGGGAGCGGAACCCGCCGGGTGCGGGGCCGGGGGGAGCGCGGGAGGCCCCGCCATGAGCCGCGGAGCGTCCCTGGCCGCCGGCTGCCTCCTCTGCATCGGTACGTGTCCCCGCCGGACCCTCCGGTGGGACGGGGCGCGACGGGGCGGCGGTGGGCCAAAGCGCGTCTCCACTTTGAACTGGTCCCAGTAGGGAGCGGGCGGCACTGGGGACCCCGCACAGTGCATGGGGGAGCCCCAAAGCTGA